>JAIGNY010002138.1:252500-562500 GCA_020152595.1 Chiridota heheva
CAAATAACACAACTTACAAGTGCAATCACAGCAAGAGCTCATGTCACTTCTTTGAAGAATCGTCTTCAAATAACCCAACTTACAAGTGCAATCGCAGCAAGAGCTCATGTCACTTCTTTGGAGAATTGTCTCCAAATAACCCAACTTACAAGTGCAATCACAGCAAGAGCTCATGTCACTTCTTTAAAGAATCGTCTTCAAATAACCCAACTTACAAGTGCAATCACAGCAAGAGCTCATGTCACTTCTTTCAAGAATTGTCTCCAAATAACCCAACTTACAAGTGCAATCGCAGCAAGAGCTCATGTCACTTCTTTCAAGATTTGTCTCCAAATAACCCAACTTACAAGTGCAATCACAGCAAGAGCTCATGTCACTTCTTTGAAGAATTGTCTCTAAATAACCCAACTTACAAGTGCAATCACAGCAAAAGCTCATGTCACTACTTTCAAGAATTGTCTCCTAATAACCCAACTTACAAGTGCAATCACAGCAAGAGCTCATGTCACTTCCATGAAGAATTGTCTCCAAATAACCCAACTTACAAGTGCAATCGCAGCAAGAGCTCATGTCACTTCTCTGAAGAATTGTCTCCAAATAACCCAACTTACAAGTGCAATCACAGCAAGAGCTCATGTCACTTCTTTAAAGAATTGTCTCCGAATAACCCAACTTACAAGTGCAATCACAGCAAGAGCTCATGTCACTTCTTTCAAGGATTGTCTCTAAATAACCCAACTTACAAGTGCAATCACAGCAAGAGCTCATGTCACTTCTTTCGAGAATTGTTTTCAAATAACCCAACTTACAAGTGCAATCACAGCAAGAGCTCATGTCACTTCTTTCAAGAATTGTCTCCAAATAACCCAACTTACAAGTGCAATCACAGCAAAAGCTCATGTCACTTCTTTCAAGAATTGTCCCCAAAAACTCAACTTACAAGTGCAATCACACCAAGAGCTCATGTCACTTCTTTCAAGACAGGAAGCATGTTAGGCAACATGTATACAAAATATATTACTAAGACTGTTGAAAGGACAGCATGCTTGACTATTCCAAGCTAGCATAGAGACAAGGCTTATTGAAGAACATATCGTCCCTCTTTCCACATAGTGACGAATGTATGAAAACATAGTTTTGAGAAAATCGATGTCAAAGGTTTGTTAATTTTCCAATTTTCTTTTCAATTGCGGTTCTGAGGGTAAAATACTACATTTATACCATATTAAAGAGGGCAAGAAATAAAATGTTTGACAATTATTACAAAAATGTATATATCACTTCTCTTTGATGTTTTTATTAGTCCCAAAGACATTCGTCAGTATGCAGAATTGAAATACAGAGGGTATACAAATTGACATTCGTCACTACGCAAAAAGAGGGACGATATATGCAGTAATGGGGCAAGTGGGGGCAATTGATTTCAAATTACCTGAACTTTGAAGGATGTACTTACCTTTTCCATAAAATTTTCACATTCACTACAAGCCTCCGAATATTTTGGACTTGTTCCAGACATTTGAAGAAGAAAAAAACCCTGAAGTACCCAATAACTCAACATAACAAAACATATGCAAACACTCTTTATGACTGAAAAACCTCTTTTAAACTTGCAATGTTAATGAAAGATAAAATATTACAGAGCATTCTTGCGGCACGATGCAATTATGTTTTTAGTCATTTACTTACCACACTACCTTCTATTCATCCTAAATCATTCTTGAAAGGGGAAAAAGTTTTGTCTGTTAAGTTTGCATTATATAATTCAGTCTTAACCCATCCTAACCCCTACCTCACATATTCCCAGGCCTACATTCATTTCTTTTATACCCAAGACACTTAATTTTGAATTTTGAGGCGAGGAGCTCTTTTGTTAAATCATCTTTCTGGAATGTTTATCATAACAAAGAAACTCCTCCAAAAGCTGTAACCAAACACTTCAACCAAACAAAGGAACACATCTAAAAACTTTAACCAGACACAACGCCAATGCCAGGGATAGTAGAATGGTTCTGTTCTCACTATTTTCAAATTCTTTGAAAATCATTAAAAAAAAAGGTTAAGTCAAAATTAGATAAAGATGGACTATTTTACATAATTTTAAACATTCAGGCGTAATAAATCAAAAAATATGAAATTAATAAAATAAATAGTTTTTTATTTTATGTAAATGCATTGCTTTTTAATCTTATGATACTTTGATAAACATTTTTAAAACGTTACTGTACTTCTACTGGACAATTGTATCAACCACACACCACAAAAAAATTATCTTTCAATTCATAATACTGAACAATGTCTGTAAACTTTTTCAACCACCCTCATCATAGTTATTGACCTAAATATTAGTTCCAATTTCCAAAAATTACTTTAAAACTTTGAGTTATAACAGTCACTAATGTTTTTTCCACCTTGTAAATAATTTCCTGTAGTATACAACTTCATGGGTCGTTGTTGGCCTACAGCGTACACAGTAGTGAGGAACAGAAGCATTAAAGGTCGTTACACACCAAACGCAACACAACGAGCATTTTTTTAGGTAATCAGTCAGAAAACAAATATTATAAGATGCTTTGATTTTGACTTACACATAATGTTTACAATTGAGGCTTTCTGATGATTCTAGAAAATTTGCTGGAAATGCTGTTTTGTTCAAACTGGAGAAATTCTCTTTAGTGGGTGGGGCGCGATTTTCTGTCGCAACGTGATTGTTGCTTTAATGGGCATAGAAACGCCCCTTTATTCAATTATCATCTGCAAAGCCATATGACGATCCATCCCTAAAAGCAAGAGGTCAATATGTTATTTTCCTTTGTTTTATTCAATTTTGTTACAAAATTGATCGCCACGTCGCGTTCAATGTGTGACGGCCTTTAACAAGAAAACAATAACATTAAATGGGTGACATATAGACACTGTTGCTTTCACAGTTAAAAATGCAGAGGTTTATGTATAATAATCAAAAGATCAGTGAATATAAAACAGACTATAAACTTTAAAAACAAGTTTGTCATCTTTTATGTTATGGCTGATCAAATCTTTAGGACTTTTAAACTTGAGTCAAGTTTGTGATGTATCAAAGGTAGGTAGGTAGAGATTAGAGTATTTTATGTTCCTTTCTCAACAGTTATGATTATGTAGAGATGTCCAGTGCCATTTAATAAACCAGTTGTGAAGAATTGGTGACTGTTTGTTTGTTTGATTGATGAAGGCTTAACGGCACCACGACAGCGAGGGTCAAATTTTGCCTGAGAGGTTAGAACATTTTGGAGGTAAGATGGAAAGAAAACAGGGGGAGATTGAGAGAAACACGAGAACTAAAAGCCAGAAAGCTGGATCAAGAGAGAAGGTGCATGGGGAGAAAAAAAAGAAAAAGGAGAGAGATGGGGGTGGGAGAGGAGGACTAAATATGGTTGTAGAGGGAATCATGGTAAAGGAAGGAGATTATTCTATCTGGAGGGTTTTTCTGGAAGAGCTCGGCTATTGAGTTGTGGGGAGCGAGGGAAGCTCTGGGAATGTTGTACAGGGGGCAAGCAAGGAGAATGTGATGGACTGTGAGGGTGCAATGGCAATTGTTGCAGAGGGTTTGGGAGGAGCCAATAAGGAGGTGGGAGTGAGTGAGGTGGGTGTGACCTATTCTAAGACGGGTAATGTGACATTATTGACACAGGAGAGGTTGTGGATGGTGGGTTTCATTGAAATGGTGGGCTGGATGACGTGGAGTTTGTTATCAATTTGGAAGACCCATGAGGTTTTCCAGCTGTTACGAACAAGGGCAGCAATAAGTGGTTTGATGTCAGAAAGGGTTTGGGAAATGGGGTAGGGAGAGGTTGAGGGCAAGCTTAGCGGCTGCATCAGCCCTGTCATTGCCAGGGATGCCAACATGGCTGCATCAGCCCTGTCATTGCCAGGGATGCCAACATGGTTGCATCAGCCCTGTCATTGCCAGGGATGCCAACATCGCTGGGTATCCAGAACAAAAAAATACTTTTCCTGCACAGGGTGGGCGAAAGGAGTTTATGGAGGAGGTGGGATGTTGAGTAAAGAAGTAAGAACATCCTTGGAGTCGGAGAAGATGGTAAAGAAACTGAGCAGGGAGTACTCAGTAAAGTTAAGGGTAAGGAGGATGGCCTTGGCCGAGAAGATGGATGAGTAGTCGGGAAGCCCGCTACTAAAGGTGATGTCTTAGATGACGGCAGCAGCAGCTGTCTTGTCGCCTTCCTTGCAGCCTTCAGTATAGATGGAGGTGTAGTTTAAGACTTGGTCTTTGATTTGGTTGTGAAGGTTGATGAAGAGGTTAGGGTGGGTTTGGGTTTTGTGATGAGTGGAGAAACCCAGGTGGATAGAAGGGAAGGGTTGACTCAGGGAGGAGAAGTGGGTCAGGAGAAGGTGCCAAGGGTGGCAGGATTGATGAATGAAGAACCATTGGGAATCAAACCTGGGACCCTAGCTTACCAAGCTGATGCTATAATTGCTACACAACAAAGGTCTCAAAAAGCAGACTGACTTAAAATCATTACAATGCTTTAATTTCTTTTCCACATTTTAATCTTTAAAAATGATATACATGGTCCATTTCGCAGTCCATCACCTAATTTACAGACTGTGGAATGGCCCTAGCAGATCCCTGGGAGATACCAAGGGTCTGCTAGGGCCTTTCCGCAGTCAGTCACGTAACCAAGAGACTGCGGAATGACCCTAGCAGATTCCTGGGAGACACCAGGGGTCTGCTAGGGCCTTTCCGCAGTCAGTCACGTAATTAACAGACTGCGGAATGACCCTTGCAGATCCCTGGGAGACCCCAGGGGTCTGATAAGGCCATTCTGCAGTCCGTCACGTAATTCACAGACTGTGGAATGGCCCATATGTCTTTTTCAGTCTTTGCAATCATCATTTTTATATGATGAAAATAATATTTTATATGAATTAAATACACTGTATTAAACCGAAAAAGATATTTTGAATAGGAAATAAAAAAAGACCTGTTATATAATGATTGAGAATATGGTCAAGATCCTAATCTTCAGAATCAAAGGACAAAGGATTTAAAGAACAATAAATTTGCAAAAAAATAGATAGGCTTGCCCTGTCAGACATCACCAGTTTCTTCAACATGCACATATTAAAGGAGCTACAAGTCACAATGTAAGGTCAACTTTTTTGGTTTAAGGGAATGTTGAAATAACACAGCTCTAATTTTTGTTACTCGAGTTGAAAAAGTTGTGAAGCACTGGTAAATAAAGACCTGCCAGCAATTGAATATGGGACTGCTAGCTTGCCAAGCTATGACTGCTAGTGTTTGAGGGAAAAGATAAACTTCTTTGCTCCAATAACTTCCTCAGAAATACAATCTTATATTGACATGTCTGAACAGGAACATTCTACCAGGTTTCTAGCAAAGTTCATCAACTACAACATCTAAAATTGCCTGTTGACAATAATGATTCTCCCCATTTTTTTTTTTTTTTTTTTTTTCACTTAACATCAACCCAATCCTGAAAAAAAAAACTCTTAGACTGACATGCTAACATTAATGATATGCAAAGGTCACTTATTAAACACATATTCTGACATGCTACCATTAAACTGATATCCAGGTGACTTATAGAACACATACTGTATTCTGACATGCTACCATTAAACTGATATCCAGGTGACTTATAGAACACATACTGTATTCTGACATGCTACCACTAAACTGATATCCAGGTGACTTATAAAACACATACTGTATTCTGACATGCAACCATTAAACTGATATCCAGGTGACTTATAGAACACATACTGTATTCTGACATGCTACCATTAAACTGATATCCAGGTGACTTAAAAACACATACTGTATTCTGACATGCTACCATTAAACTGATATCCAGGTGACTTATAGAACACATATTGTATTCTGACATGCTACGATACTTTAAACATCATTAATTGCATCAAAATTTGCATCTTACTAGCAGCTTTTGGTGAAAAAGTGAGGGCAGCCAATATACTGATATGCTAATGGTCACTTCTAGAACACATACCATTGATCAACAAGTTTCAGTGGATTAACTTTGAAAAAGAAAACTTGATATAAATTCTATTTGGGAAGGTAATCTTAGAGGTAACAAGAAATAACTTAAGGAATGCCATTGCCCAAAAGTTTCATCCTTCTGCACTTGTTAATGACTTATCTGACAATATTGCTTCCTTCAGTTTTACAAACAATGTTTTACTGTTTTATAACTACCTTATAATTCACGCCAAGTACTTTATTTTCCTTTGTAAGTCCAGAAACTCAAGCCCATCACTACCTGCCTCCTGCAATTACATTTTTTTATCATGACATTAAAAATCACATTGCATCCAAAAACAATGAAATCAAGCATCTGAATAAGCTAAAGCAACATTTTCCTTACTTTGTATTTTCCGTATAATCTCCGTTGCTGTATAACTGTATATGCATTATCCTATGATTTGTTATATATAAACTTCATAAAGATGTAAAGGGGATGAAGTGTATGAAGTCTGTATGATTTTGAAAGTTATGTTTTTATATATATATATATATATATATATATATATATATATATATATATATATATATATATATATATATATATATATATATATATATATATATATATATATATATATATATATGTATATATATATATATATATATATATATATATATATATATATATATATATATATATATATATATATATGTATATATATATATATATATATATATATATATATATATATATATATATATATATATATATATATATGAGAGAACAATAATTCAAAAAACTCCCAAAAAAAAACCAAAGAGTATGCTTCTTTCTGTTAACTAATAATATTCCAACTTATGTTCATCAATATGTGATAACAGAGTACACTTTCGCCTACTGACCTATATCTTCAAATGTTTTCACAAGCTTACACCATCTTATCTACAGGACATATTCACAACTTATCATCCCAACCAACCTTTAAGATCTTCAACTGACAAACTCACACTAGTTACTTTCCCCTCAAAAAAAAAAAAGTAGGGAACCAAGCATTGTATCATGCCGACCCACCACTGTGAAATGAATTAACCCTTTAAAATCAGAAACAGTTCCTCCATTGATGTGTTCAAAAAACACCTGAAGACTTTTCTCTTCGAAAAATACTTCCAGCATGTAAAGTAATTCTTTTGGGTTGATCTCCTTTATTTTCATGTTTTTACCTTATTGTTGGATTATTTTGTGTATGGAGTTTCGTTTTGTTTTGTAAAGTGCAGAGAACCTTGGGATTTTGCGCTATATAAGCACCGAGAAAGTAAGAAGTAACATATTCCTTAACCTATAAGCCTTTTCATGGAAAACCTGCATTTGCATAAAACTTCTGAATATTCATCTTTCACATACACATGATGTCAGTCATCAATATTCAAATCATCTAATATACAACTTGCTACTAGGCAACTGTTGCGAGGTACACAAAATACATATGGGCAAAAGAGACTTCTGGAGCCAAAACCTATTTCATAGAAAACTGAAATTTGCAAAGTATTGAAAATTGAACTATTTACATACATACATCTATCACCATTACTGTCTAAGGAAGAGCTTGTGATTGGACAGATGTTTAGAGGTAGACAAGATAAGAGAATAGATCACACGCTTATGGAAAAGCTTCTAATATATTCCCAATAAATCAAATTTTCATAACTCCATGCCGAAAAGTTTCTCTTTAAGCTGACCCGCACCCGGCACCAGAGTTAATCCTGAAAACTCAGGTATGACAATTACCAATCCGACTTCCTGTTCAGTGTATTAGGTTTCCACTCAAAACAATGATTGTTTATCTGCCATTCCCATGCACACTACAGCCAAGTAGCCCAAGCATAGAAAACTAAAATTTGCAAAGTATTGAAAATTGAACTATTTACATACATACATCTATCACCATTACTGTCTAAGGAAGAGCTTGTGATTGGACAGATGTTAAGAGGTAGACAAGATAAGAGAATAGATCACACGCTTATGGAAAAGCTTCTAATCCATTCCCTATAAATCAAATTTTCATAACTCCATGCCGAAAAGTTTCTCTTTAAGCCGACCCGCACCCGGCACCAGAGTTAATCCTGAAAACTCAGGTATGACAATTACCAATCCGACTTCCTGTTCAGTGTATTAGGTTCCCACTCAAAACAATAATTGTTTATCTGCCATTCCCATGCACACCACAGCCAAGTAGCCCAAGGCTATTTGTGTGCATAAGATTGCACAACATTAAGAATTTTTGGCCCTTAGACCCCTCCAACCAGACACCCCCAATTTTCTCTAAATCAGGGGTAATCCACACCATTCACCCCGAGAGACTCTTCACAATTTGTTGACTAGCATCCAGCTATTGTTACACCACACACAACACAGGGGTAATCTATACCTTCTTAACTGACATCTTCATAGTCTACTCACAATTCACTTGTTAACAACCAGCTACTATTACAATGTACACAATAGGTCATTCATCTTGGGCTCAAGTCACATAACTGCTGTTCAGTGATGCAAATCAGATTAGTGCTTGGCGGAGCCTAATTAAAAATATACATTATATGCTTTGGAGGACTTTGTGCAAAACTCATGAATGATTGATGGACTATTCCTCGTAAGGATGTTTATTTCATCATGAAGCCAGAGTTAAATAATCAAGGCACTTTTGTGATTGAAATCACTCATCCGTGTTAGGTGTCTTAATGGGAGAAGTTTGTTTTCAAACTGGTGATAAAAATAGCTGTGTATCATAATGCCTGAGGTAATAATGTGCATTAACTGTGAATGATTGACGGACCTAAGGAAAGATATTGCTTCATGCCTAATAGATATTCATCTTCATACAAACAAAAATGATGTCCTTCAATTCTGCTCTTACCAACCAAGGAAAAATTTGACAATTATTGTGAGCAGTTTTGTGAAACCAGAGTCCTGTTGTTGCAAGACATGGACAATGACTAGGGCACCACAGCTTAAATCTACATAAGTCTAACATTATCCTCATACATACACATAAGGTCTTTCATTTCTGCTCGAATCAGACAAGGAAGGAAACGCTGGTTGTTAGGAGCAGTCCTGTTTTTAAAGGATTGGACTGCGACTCGAGCACCAGGGGATTCAGAACTCGCATGGGATGGACTCCTCTAACTTCAATATTCTCTGTCAGGTATGCTATGGATAGGATCCTGGATTTCACACACAAAATGGCCACTCACACTTTGGTAGCAAAAAACTGAAGAAAAAAAAAACAAGAAAGAAATGTTTTTATCATAGGTTCTGGCATAGTTTCTTATTAAAACCGACTATTTCTATCGTGAAAATGTCAAAAATATCTGGATTCTTATGTTTAAAATTGCGTTACAGTTTCTTTAACAAGTATGGAACTGATTACTAAAGGTGCCTGATAAGCACCAACACTGCCAATTAGTGTAATTTGTGTACAGAGCATGCAACACAATTTATTTCCTGGGACAACTATACTCCTATAGGGTATGGTTCAATATTATATGGCATTCATTTGATTAAGTGTCAATAAATTAAGAACAAATAATTGTAATAAATCTAAATCAAAAATATTGATTACTTGATCAAAAACTGCTTGCTCCTGACCATATAAAATCTGACTGTTAAAAAAGATGTCGAAAAAGTACATGCACCCAAAAGTAGTTTCTCATAGTACAATAACTGGAAAAAATTATTCAATGGAATTCCTTCAACATATGACTGTTGATGTATAAACACACTGAGGTCAGGATCATAAACTGGCCCCTCAAAAAATGGTAAAATATTTGACATGGTTTTTTTTAAACAAAAACTGGTGGTTCCTATATGAGCAAAGGATTTGACCCACATAAATAATTCCAAATAATGAGAACACAAGTGATTTGACATACATTTGTTCTACAGGAAGCAAATAAATACTTAACGATCTGGTGTTTTTAAAAATATCTTTATTATACACAAACATGCTGTGAGGCAAGTGCCTAGCTAGATATCTAGGTTAGTAGATCAGCGTGACTTTAGGGGCGGTATTTGAGAATTAATCCTTCCGTCAGAGATTGCTGACAAACTTAGTAAAGCAGGAGTGTCATATTATTTACCGTGCTGACAATCCAGCAATGTTCCCCTCCCCAACAACTAAAAGCTACAAAATGAAGAGCAGATATATCAAATAACTCCGACAAAGACACCCGTCTACCTCTTCCATGCCCCTAAAATCCCCAACCCCTATTCAGATCCCCACAGTTACAACTATACCATATTACCTTTTTGACAGCCCCAAATGCTTTCCCAAACACGGTTGCACTCTGCACCCTTTCTGCAATCCACCCGGGCAACTTGCTCTGAATATTCACCCGATTGTAACGATGGTCCACAAGGAGAATGGTGGCATAATCGTTCTTGTGCCTGATTGCTCTTCCTGCAGCAGAATGGTTGAGCTTGATATATTTATTTCTTGAAAATCATGAAAATAAGCATATAAAAAGCCCATGAAAATTAATGGACCATTCGATGTCTTATTATCTAAT
The DNA here is from genome assembly GCA_020152595.1 of Chiridota heheva. Lineage (NCBI taxonomy): Eukaryota > Metazoa > Echinodermata > Holothuroidea > Apodida > Chiridotidae > Chiridota > Chiridota heheva. The sequence continues at coordinate 263,068 of JAIGNY010002138.1, forward strand.
CACCCACATATACATATATGTGGAGATGAGATATTGTAGTCCCTTTGCTGTATAGGCAAAGAACTGCTTGTACACCCTACACTACATGGCCACCTCCTTGATATTAGGGGGGCTGGTGGGTCCAACCAGGAGGGGGGGGGGGAATCTCATATGATGACCTCATATTAGGGGTTAGGGGTCATAAGTTTTTGGAATGGGACAAAATTTGGAGATTTTTGCGTTTTATCCGTGTGTTTGTGTGCATGTGTGTGTATGTAACAATGAATTTTGTGTCGCTTATAACTCAACAAATGTAATACACACATGAACCAAAATTGGTGGAAGGGTACCTTTGGCCTGGAACTTTTGTCTCCAAGGTTTTGAGGTACAACGGTCAAATGGGATAAGTTTTTGGTGATGGCTGTATGTTTTGAAGAAATTACTTGGTATCTTTACAAATTGCATAGGTGGATAGGGTTTAATATTCTAACAAAACTTTACAATTATTCGAGGTCAATAGGTCAAAGACCATGGGTCAAAGGTCAAATAAGTGCTGTTTATGCAAAATTTTGCAGATTCTTAAATTAAAAAAGTACAAGACATATACCAACCCTATATTATACCATGATACTTTGATACAGTTGAGAACATGACCTTGCTATATGACCGTTACTGCGATATTATTAATTTCTGAGGCCTTGACCCGAAAGTTCAAATTGAGCATTTCGTGGTATGTAAAACGATTATTTCCGAATGAATCCAAATAATTCAAATTGCTCTAACTTATGCAGTTTCAATGTTCGTCACTACAGCAGAAGATCAAATGATGTACAAGACATTATATTTCAGGTTAAATCAGGATCCGAGCATTTTCAGTCGCGGTAAAGTTCCCCCAAAAAAGATTTTTTGTGGCCCACTTTGTGATGATCTTTGAAAAGGTAGGAATTGTCCATCGTTTTTCTGATCTGATCTGTGAAGGTCACTTTTCCTCATAGCACACAACTTTTTATTAGGCTCAATGCTCAGGAAAAATGTCAGTCCAAATTTTCACAATTTCCTTCCTAATGTGATAAGGTGTAACTTTTCCGTAACACTAGGTTGTTATTATTGCAAAGCATTGAGACATAGGACGGAATTATGCAAAATAAAATTAATTTGGTTGTACGATTATTGACAGAGCTTACGGTTATAAACAAATTATATTCTTGTTACCTTTATTCACAATTTTGGATTTGCTGGTACTAAGTTTAAGCCAACCAAAGAACGATATGCACCAAATGTTTAGGCCATAGGCCTAACGTTAGTGGCACTGGCAGTAGGCATAGGCCTACTAGGTGTTACTACTAAGGCCTGCAAGGGCCTATTACCGTAGGATGACCCAAATTTGTTACCCACCTGAGCGAAGTCGGACAAAATTGTTATGTAAAAAAGTTCATTTTTATGATTGTGAGTACAGAGTAGGCATATGAAGGTGCATGAAAAAGACATAAGCCTCTAATACCATGTAGGCCTACTGTAGGCTAGGCCTATAAGCCTATTCCATTGATTGCCTTACTCAGTCAGACCAATAACTGAATAGTCCCTGCTTAGAAGTTAGACTAGACCATTATTATTATTATGAGTCTCCCCACAAACTAATTTGCGACATAGGGCCTACCGGCAGTTGACCCCATCAATTATAATATAACAGAAATTCAGAAGACAAAAACTGATCCAAGTGAATGCTGGAAATGGCAGTTCCATAAATATAATATATAAAGCATACATTCACAGCCCGCATCATCCCCGTGTTAGATTGCCCTTAGTATTGATATTCTTACTAAAATCTTACCTTATCATTGATATTCTTAGTGTTTTAAAATATAAGCATACAACATTGATAATAATTTGCTAAGTTCTAATGTTACTCATTCTTTTGTGTAACATTCTTAAGAGCAACTGCAGATTCTAACACAATTTAGGAAGTATAGTAGTATCCCCCTTTAATTTGCGTGTCCCGAAGTGTTGGAATTTTTGTTAATATTAACCGTCTTCACTGGTATGTCCTAACTAAAATAACAGTTTAATATACTGTAGTCCTACTAAGTTTGTAAGAGTAGTCATGGTCATACTCAGATATTTTCAGACTGCTATGAAATATTTGAAAATTATTATGTCATCCTTGACATCAAAACTCCTGTGTCAACTTCTGAAACTCTCATGCAGACACAATGCAGGCTGCACAGTTACAGAATAGTATGAACCTTAACTTTGCATTGTGGTACTGTTAATGAATGTTGATTAATTGCTACTTTTTGCAACTTATTTTTTGTTGTCAAAATTGTGCCAATTTACTTTTGGATCACAGAAATAACACAAAAAGCATAACATAAAACTGATATTGGTTTTGAACATAAGTTTGCAGTGACAGATCATATATTGTATATTTATCTTACACAACACCTTGATATAGAAAGTTTCTGAAATGTTAAATGTTAAATGTTTTTTGTTTGTTCCCAAAACAATTTTATCAAAATTCTGGCATCATTATCTGGCTAGACCAGTATACAGCATTAATGCAGAAATAATTGTTTTTTTGTTTTTTGAGTGAGGAACAAGTTAGAGTACAATACACTATTTTGATGTTCTTGTTCTCCGTCTTGTTCTCACTTCAGAACTAATATCATTTGAAACATTTCATGCTTGTTGTTCTACATTGCAGATTTGTGATTATTTCATGCTTTCACAGGCCCCATAAACCAATCTTCTGGGTACAAGTAGATCTGAATTTGTTTTTCTTCAGCAATACTGAGATTGCCAACAAATTTGGTTAACTCTCTTAATTCTCAATTTGATCCCATAGATACAGTACATATAAAGCAGTGTACTGTTGCCAGGACTTTACTGTAACATTATGTACCATCTTCAAAAATCTTGTTGTTACAGTTCATTTATTCTGTCATGTTGTTTTTGTAGATTGAAAAGAATATAAATTGGGTGTAGTACAGATCCATATGGAGTGTTACTCTCTTTTATATTCTGCTATTATATTGCAGCCATTTTTCTCACCTTCATACATTCATTCTTAAGAAAGTTAACAATTGATTTACACAAATTGCCTTCATGCATGTTGCTTCAAGGCCCCTATACTGTATATATAGAAATAACAAATCGTATTCATTTCAGAACAGTGTATATTAGGGGAAAAAGATTTAAGATATTGAATATAAATCACTGATTTTTGTAGCCCAGAATGTAAGAAGGGTCAATGTTTTATTGTTAAAATGCTGTCTTATCTACTTGAAATTACTCTTTGTGGTACTTGCAAAAATATTTGAATTCTGCTTCGGCTCAAACACTGAAAGAGCTCAAAACTTCAACACATTTGGTCAAAACAATTTGTATAGCAAAACCATCACAAGTTTTGTTTTACCTCACATGTCATACTTCTATTCATAACCTACGGTATCATTTGATGTTAAATTTGTTTTCAAGCATCCCTAAGTTGCTTGAGAGGAAAGTACTGCAGCACCACATTGTCTTGATATCAACTTATTACTACCTTTTACTTTCCCTCAAAGATTGTGGCAGAGTAACAGAGAAATCAAATAAGTACTATATTTCTATAAAAAAAAATGTGCTCAATTAAGTGCAGTATCAGGACTAGATCTGTATTTACCCATCAGTCATTCAGGTTGCATGGAAGCTACAGCAACACCAACTGAAGAAGAATGCTGTGATTGATAGTTATACAGCATCAAATGATGTCTCCATCCATCCTGTTTTTTACAGCATACTTCATACATTATAAAATGAAACACGTGTTGCTATATATGAAATATTGTTTTATGAAATATTTTTTCATATTATATCTTTCTTTGTTTAACCTGCAGTAATGAATTTGATCAATACATTTTGATATAAGAGCAGTGTAAGACATGACTATGGGTACCACAATATCTTTGCATCAACAGACAAGGTAAACAAGATGCAGATAATTTAATGTCTTATGCAAACTATCATCATTGGTCCTTTAGAAAACTCAACTTAAAAAAATTGAAAGTGCCATGAAACTGTTTAATGGTCAATAATTACCATCTTTACCAATAATGTTATTATTATAAAACAATATCTAATTTGTATAGCGCAAAATCATGTTAGGCATTTCTATGTTCTGTACAAAGAGAAAATGATGGGGAGGAGCAGGAAAATAAGTAGAACTTTTTAAGGATTCTTTTAGAATATATTGATGGTTTTTTCTCCATTTTCTGACACCAGGGTGAGGCATTGATAGATTTGTTGATATCGAATAGTCTTTTATTTGTAGCACTTCATAGACACGTACTTCGAAAGGCTGTCATAAAAGACTGACATCTAGAACATTTACCTTATAGTTTGGTGCAAGAAAATATTGACAAGGAAATCTAGTTAAAAAGCATATCTAGTTTCAGACAAACAGTAGCAAATCAAAATTTGAGCTTTATTAGGGTATGTATAATATGTGATGTAATGCAGTATAATATAAAATATTTTTATAGTGTAATACATTGTCTTTTTGATCTATTGACCTAGATAATTTATATTTCACTGTGGGATATGGACAAAGAAAAAACAAAGCTAGTTGCTCTCTTTGAAACAATTCTAGATTACAATTTCGAAAGAAAAAATAGGAAATGAAGGGCAGTCCTACTCACGAGAATACCAACACTTTGTATTTGTGTGAACAATTATTTGTTGTGTTATCTCACAAAGTTTTAAAATACTCAATTTAAAAACTAAATTTAATTTACATCATTAAGTGATGTCTGGTTCTTTAGAGCAAACATATAAACCTGTAGTCCAAATCAGAGTTTGAAAGTCTACGAATGGGTAGGTGAAAAGCTTTAAGGTAATTCTTTATATCCTCCTAAATTTCAGTTCTTGAAAATGAGGACAAAATCTATTCCTGCTAGATCATGGTTAGGGTATAGTCAACACTTTAAAACATTTGGTTAAAATTTCTTTCCATCTTTAAAAAAAATGTGTGACAATGAATTAAAAAAAACAAAAAACAAAGGGGTTACATAAGAAAATAGGAACTTCCACCCACTCATACATCAGAAGAGGAACACAAATTTGCATATTGTGGCCTGAACATTCAAAATGCTCTAAAATGGTCCATTGTTAACCGATTTGGATAATTTTCGTTGTTGCTCTTTTCCATGGAATTTAAAGCAATTTAGCATAAGTAGCTGCTTCTTTAAAGAAGCTCTTATACATATGAAGGATTCAATGCATTTGCTTTATGTTGTGAAGTAGAAATTGTTATCACTGTATATTTATTCATCAATTGTGCTGAAGCGCCACCGTTTGCTTTGAGTTTTCTGCTTAGTGACATTTGACCTTTTTGAGATGCAGTGTGTAAACAAAACAACACTGCCATGTGGACAAAAGGCCTACTGTACTTGTCAACAGGATGTTTATATTCAGGCAGCATCCTCTTCAGTTTGATGGCTGGAGTCATTGCATGAGGACCCACTGTATATCGTTTGCCAGCAGCTTTGGACTTTGTGTTCCAAGTTTCTCATCCCTTTTTGTGAGCTATATATTTCAACTAAATTTGTCAATTCCCATAATCAAATGTATCCCCAGTAATTCTTCTTTGTGTTTAACCTTATTGATGACACTTGCGACGTTTGTAGAGTGACTTTTGACAAGTTTTTGTAAATTTGCAACTTTAATCAAGATGGCGTCACCATTTGCTGAAATTAATATTACGCTACGTTAACAACAGTGTGGTTCACTGTGGAAGTAAACTGGTTTGTCAGCATTGCAGATGGAGTATAAGCTCTGTGGCATTGGTGGATGTGAAGTGTAAAGGAAATTGCGGTTTACAGTATCGGCATTGCAGATGGGAGTATTCGGGCTCTCTGACATTGATGTTTATGCTGCCAGGCAAATCGTAATATCTATTGCAGTAATAAGTGTAGCGAGTGAAGAAATATTTTAAGCATATAAAAGAATGATTCCAGTTCTATTCAAGAGCATAGCGATGTCCCAAGCTTAGCGATCTTAAGTGAAAGTCAAAGGATTGGAAGAGAATCTTCTTGTGTACCATGTAATTTTTAGGCCCTGTATTGTGAATTTAGGTATTTATCAGGAAACGAGAAATGAAGTCTCATTCAGAAAGATGATGTGCTGGATAACCTCTCTCTTTCGCTAGGCCTGTAATAATCATATTGTTAAGGGTATTGAAAATGTATTGATTAAATTAATTATTTTCATTTGTATTTTGTTACTATGCTAGTACAATATATTATGAAAGTGGTTCAGGTTGTTTAATAGAATATAGGCCGTCTGTACTGTAAAAGTTGAGGAGATGAAATTGAGTATAGCGATATTCTAAGTGTTTGTAAGAATATACGTTCTGTGTACTAGTAAAGAGTCAGGAGACGTTGATTTATTCAATTAGGGACACCTGTCAGTACCAGTGTTATTCTTTGTGTTTGTATTGATTACTATTGTTGTTTTTCATGGTTTAATATATAATGAAATTGTCCAAGGGTATTGTGGGTTATTTTAGATTAGCTGGTCCCAGTTAGGGTGGAATAGGAATCTAGAGTGAAGACAAGAGTTCTTGCTGTCTTGGGATTATTTTTTGTCAACAAAATAATGAGTTGGTTTTGGGTGTTTCCTGTGTACAGCTGTGTTGAGCTGCAGGTCATTGGTCTATGTTTGTTTATTATTAAAAGCTATGTGTTTCCGGTGTTGAGTTAGTAGCCAAGGATTGTGTAACATGTAACTAACCAAGTTCTCGAGAAGTGTTTTGGTATCATGCATAAAGATAAAGAGCATCTTGTTAAGATGTTATTACATACTGTGTATGTGGGATATTGGAAGTTGGTTTCATTAAAAGTTATGTACTTGTGCTTTCAAGCTTTTGTGTGTTCAGCCGCCATTTTTGTACCACAGATCCCAACCGGCGATACTCCTCCCCACCCCGGGGGATACTCCCCTGCCCCCACAGTTTATTTCATTTATTTGTGATGAAGTTAAAACAAGACTTACATTTGAACCAAAAGAGATAAATAAATTGTACTATCAAAAAAAGTACTTTCTTTGACTTTTCTTAAGTGTTATGTAAATGTTTGTTTTGGGGACCATTTATCCCCTAGTTATTTATCTATAAATTCATCTGCCTCAAACAAGGATTTACATACCAGTTTTGTATGCATTTTGTGTTTTAGGTTACTGTAGATCTGATGGAGCCACTTTTTTAATTGAAATAGCAGACAGGCTTATTGTAACAAACCTGCAAGGTACACATTAATGTCCTGCATTCGCAAAGTAATGTGTTGTGTAACACTGAACCAATCCAATAATTTGGGGACTCTGGTTGGGGACTCTCTAGTACTGTGGTGGTGCCACATTTGGTTATTTATTGGTTATACCACCCATGTGAAGCCTTAGATAAGACCATGTATTAAACATTCGGCCTTTCCTGAAAACGGTTCATTCACACAGAAGAGGGGATGGAATTGGTGAATGGAAAATGTGCAGTGAATTAAAATAATTCGATTTCTGTTTGAAACTTGGAAGCACCTTGGATCATTCAGATTATCTTCGAAAACAGTATCATAACATCCAGATGAAAACAGTGTTTGCCTTCACAACATTGACAGACTGACAGTTATTGACAATGGAGGGGACTGCTCCCAGACAGTATGTATACCTTATGTGGACTATTTATGATCTTCTATTGGTCAAGAGTTTTATTCTCTAATAGATTGCTTAGTGACAGTGCCCTCTGACTACATCACTTGTTTGCCTTGAATTCATTTATAGTCATTGATTGAGTTCCAGTTACACAGGTGAGTTATAAATGGGTTGGGGTGCCATTAAGGAGCAGAGACATCACTACAAAATGGGACACCATTTGGAAAATCCAACCAGTTGGGAAACTGATGCCTCAACCCCCCCCTCCCCCCACCACCACCACCATTCAGGAGACCCTGAGCCCAATCAGAATACCCCAGCAACATTTTTGGTAAGGAGACACAAGTGACTTGGAGGGTTTGTGCTTCTATTCCCAGGGTCTCTAACCAATAAGGTACCACTTTTAATGCATAAACCTCCATATTAAGCCAGTATGATTAAAGTGTTTGTGTACATCTCAACATAAATGTAAGCAGCTCAAGCAATGTCATATTGCAAATATTTAATATTCCCCATGGACGATAGCTGCACCACTGATTGTGGTGTAGCCAGCATTCAAAAAGTGAGGGGACCAAGACCCCTCCAAAAACAGTGTTCAAATTTAGCCCAATTCTGAAGGCAATTGTAAACAGCGAAATGTATATAAACAATTATCACGATTTTTAAAAAAATTCCTGTGAAAAGGGGTCCCCGCCCCCATTCACCCCATGGCTACACCACTGCCTACAGGGCATTTTGAAGTCCCATGCTATGTATATGAGAATAGCTGCAAATTAAAAAACAATCTCAACTTATTTTGGGAGCCTGCCCTTCAAAGTGACATGTTTTAAATAATTCAACAAGGGGGTTCCTATTAAACAGTGTAAACAGTGCTGGACCTGTTGATGGGGAGAGAGGGGAGGGGGGGAGGGTTTATGGTAAAAATGGATCTAGCTTTCTAAACGCTAAAGCTGATATGACGGGTACACATCTCAAAATAAAGTATGAAATTACTCTTATAAATCACAAAATAAACTCTTTTCTCTTGATATACAATCGAATCTAAGAGTATTTTGTAAAGCTCGAGCATTTATTTCCCCTCCAATAGCATCAGCTGTTGTTGAGAGGCAGGAGCGCTGTAGATCATCTATTGGTGTAGTACATCCATTTTACGGACATACACTCAATGCGCATGTGTTAAAATCATGGCGTCCAATTCAAGCCGACAGCGGGTCTAATCGAATTGTGATAGAACTTTTCTTAGGCTCTTGGTTTGTGATTTGTCCTAAGATGAATTTAAAATTATTTTTTTCATAGTTTAAACAACATTTGGTTTTAACTTCACGAATTGATAAGTTTTTTTCTTCGTGATTTTATCTTTTTTTTGTATCGGTCGGTTGTCAATTTTATCACGGTTTTTAATCCTTCATAGGCTGTTGTGCGAAAAGTAGTACTCACATTGTGGCAAAAAACGATGTCGTTAATTCTTAAAAGTCGTATCTTTGATTGTGTATCCATCTTTTATTGTGTATCCATACGATAAATATGTGTTCTTCGGTTTTGGAGCAAATTGCTCTGATCTACAACAGAGATTAAATGGAAATTCATCACTTGATTTCAAATTAATTGTCACGTGATTTTGATTAAAGTTTTCGGGTCAATCGAGGTCATGTTTCCGACTAGTACATGAATGTGTCCCGTATAGACTTAGGGTAAGAAGGTCAAAGGTCACAGAACTATTGACCTTTTTCACCTATAGTTATGAAATAATAAGTGTGACATGAGCATGAATGGTGTCATACAGTAGGGTATGATAAATGTGAAAAATTTCTTAAGTTATTTCGTGATTAGGGTCAAGGGTAAGAGGTCAAATATGTGATTTGGGGGTAAGTATGTACTAATTTGTACATTTTTGCAACATTTTAAACTAAAAAAGTACAAAGACCTATACCAACCCTACGTTGCATCATGACACTTTAGTACATGAATTTGTGTCCTGTAGATTCTGAGGTCAAAAGGTCATAGGTCATAGAGCTATTTACCATTATTCATCATTTCCCCCTATAGTTATAAAATGGTAAGGGTGACATGAGCATGAATGGTGTCATACAGTAGGGTACGATAAATGTGAAAAATTTCATAAGTTATTTCAGCGATTGGTCAAGGGTAAGAGGTCATATATGTGATTTTAGGTGGTAATTATGTACTAATTTGTACATTTTTGCAGCATTTTAAACTAAAAAAGTACAACTCTGAGGTCAAAGGTCAGTTTGTACTCCCATGGGCAGTACAATCCTCAACATGCCTAAAAATGATGGCCAAGCCTGTTTCAACATCTGCTTGTACTCAAGCTTGCATGGGCAGTGCAATCCATCAAAAGTCAGAGCTATAGTGACCCTGTTAGCTACTCTGTGGATTGCCTTTTTGTTTTGAATATACACTCATCAATGAACAGCAACAATGTTAGGTGCACAGATCAACAGGCAATGAGAACTAATTAGGTTTCAGCCAGGTTTCTCTTGGTAGTAATCTATTTAATCAATATAGTCAAAATGGGGGTGGATGGGAAGGGGAGGGGAGGAGGTGGTAGGGTGGGAATGGGTAGGGAATGGGTGGGGATGAGTGGGGAGGAGTGAGGAGGGGTGGGGGAGGAGGGTGATTTCAAACATCCATAGATACAATTCTCATAGCACAATTTACAAAACAATTGTATAGATATTTAGGAAGAACAACAAACAACAGCTTTGAAAAAGATAAGATTCTAAAATTTGAAGTAAGTACTTTTCTTTGACTATTCAGTATAACATTTAATGTAAATTTCTTTTGTATCTGTGGCTATTTTCATATAACTGCCCCTTCTAGCAATCTTGCTGGAAATATTTTTATTGGGCAGTATATACCTTTGATGTAGCTGAACATGTACCTCCTTGCAGGTGCCATGATAATCTATGTTTTGGTACGAAAGATTAGAAAATGCTATGAAAGTCATACAGTAAGCAACCTCCTTAATAAGCAATTCCAACAATTTCCTGATGTGATTTGGGAAAATGACCTTAGCCTAAATTTATGACAATGTTGTTATATAACAATGCCCTTTTAGTAGAACACTAATCCTTCACAAACAAAGCATGACAATTAACTGGACTCAATGTCACAAAGAAAACCAAACTTTCTGCTAAATTTTGACAAACAAATTCCCACGGTCCTTTTACATCTGGCTGATCCATAACTACTTATCTTACACAAACCACCTGTTACTTCTCACTCATGAAAAATACTCGAAAACACAAATAAAATGATATAAAATGTTATACAAACAATCATTGTATTTATTGGTCACTATAAATGTATGCAACAATCACTCAACTCTCTTGTTTTAAGTTAACTTGGATCCAAAACCAATACAAATATTTACAAATGAGTTAAACCTATAAAATTTACATCTATTGTGCATAAATGTCTTTTGCATAAGTCTCCCTCAAGAAGATTCAGTTTAAGGTGTATGCATATGAAGCGTCAAGAATCGCTCAAAAGTATTGAGAGAAAAAAAGTAACAAAAATCAGGAAATTGACAAAACACCTGCAATTAAACACATAAATTTTGTCCATTTTTAACCATTTAACTATAATCTATAATTTAAATGAAAATTCTGCATCTTTTGAATATAGTTTACCAGACAAGTTTCTTTCAATACCTTATATAATGTATATTCATTCTACTGCATACCCATAGTTGCAATGTGAATTTGTAATTAAAAGAATTGCCCCCAGGTTACTCTGGACCCTTCCAGGGTTAGCCTAGGGGCAATTCCGCAGTCGGCAATGGAATTATGGACTGCGGAATCAACCCCAGGACCCTTCCAGAGTTAGCCTGGGGGCAATTCTGCAGTCGGCAATGAAATTATGGAATGCGGACTCAACCCAGCTTACCCTGGGACCCATCCAGGGTTACCCTGGAGGCGATTCTGCAGTCGGCAACGGAATTACGGACTGCGGAATCAACCCCAGGTTACCCTGGGACCCTTTCAGGGTTACCCTGGGGGCAATTCTGCAGTCAGCAACGGAGGTACGAACTGCAGATTCAACCCCAGGGGACCCTGGGACCCTTTCAGGGTAACCCTGGGGGAAATTCCGTGTCTGCAATGGAATTACGTACGGACTGTAGAATTAAACCCAGAATACTCTGGGACCCTCCCAGGGTTACCCTGGGGTGATTCGCAGATGGCAACGGAATTACAGACTGCGGCATGAACAATTATTCTACTTCACAATTATTCTACTGAATAATTATTATACTCAACATTTATTCTACTGAACAATTATTCACTTGAACAATTATTCTACTCAACAATTATTCTACTAAACAATGATTATACTGACCAATGATTTTACTGACCAATTATTCTACTAACCAATTATTATATTGAATAATTATTCTACTGAACAATTATTCTACTGAGTAGTTATTCTACTGAACAATTATTCTCATACTGAATAATTATCCTCAACAATTATTCTACTGAACAATTATTTACTCAACAATTATTCTACTTACTCAACAATTATTCTACTGAACAATTACTCTACTGAACAATTCTACTGAACGAGTATTATACTGAACAATTATTCTACTCAAAAATAACTCTACTGAACAATTTTACTAAACAATTATTCTACTGAATAATTATTATACTCAACAATTACTTGAATGAACAATTATTATCCTCAACAATTATTCTTCAACAATTACTCAACAATTATTACTCAAGAATTATTCTACTAAACAATTACTCTACTAAACAATTCTACTGAACAATTATTACACTGATTAATTATTCTACTCTACTGAACAATTCTACTGAGCAATTATTCTACTCAACAATTTTTCTACTAAACAATGATTATACTGACCAATGATTATACTGAACAATTATTCTACTAACCAATTATTTTATTGAATAATTATTCTACTGAACAATTATTTTACTGAACAATAACTCTACTGAACAATGATTCTACTGAACAATGATTCTACTGAACAATTATTCCCTAAATATTTATTTTACACTCAACAATAAGTCTACTGAGCAATTATTCTACTAAACAATTATTCTATTCAACAATTGTTCAACTATTATTCTACTTAACAATTATTCTACTGAATAATTATTATACTCAACATTTATTATTGAACAATTATTCACCTGAACAATTATGCTACTGAACAATTATTGTACTGAAAATGACTCTACTAAACAATATTTCTACTAAACAATTATTCTACTGAACAAATGATTATACTTAAAATTATTCACCTGAATAATTATTATACAGTTATTATAAATATTCTACTGAACAATTATTCTACTGAGTAGTTACTACACTCAACAACTATTCTACTGAACAATTATTCTGCTAAACAATTATTCTACTGAACAATTATTCTACTTAACAATTATTCTACTTAATAATTATTATACTCAACATTTATTCTATTAAACAATTATTCACCTGAGTAGTTACTATACTTCCAATTATTCTACTTAATAATTATTCTACTTAATTATATACTCAACATTTATTTTACTGAACAATTATTTTACTTAATTATTCTATTGAATAATTATTATACACCAAAATTATTATACTGAACAATTACTCACCTAAACAATTATTCTACTGAACAATTATTCACCTGAAAAATTATTCTTCTCAACAATTATTCTAGTAAACCAAGCTATTGCTGGGAGAACCTTACCTATGGACTGGTTCACTGCTTTCATACACAGGTTTTCATAATGCACTTGTCCTGCTGGCTTTCCTTGGATTGGTGGCTGAAAGACAAAATGGTATACCACGGTGATGACATTATCACCATGATTCATTTGGATATACCCTGGTAAAGAAAGGTTTATATTGTTCAGAGATTAACTATGGTGAGAAAAAGTTGACCATGGTGAGAAGAGATTCACTGTGATGAAAGGTTTACAATGGAGTCAAAAGGTTTACCAATGTGAAGGGATTTATCATGTTGAAGATTTACCATGATGTGAATGTTTATTGATAAACAAGATTTACATTGGTGAGGAGAAATTTAACATGGTGAAGAGAGGGTTAGCATGGTATAGAGAGATTTACATTAACGATGAGAGATTAAGCATGATAAATAAGATGGGTTTACCATAGTGAGGAGAGGTTTAACATAGTGATGAGAAACTTACTATGGTGATGAGGTTCACCATGGTACAGAGAGGTTAACCATGGTGAAGAGAGGTTTACCATAATGATGAGAGACTTGCCATGAGAAGAGGTTTGATACATTGATGAGAAACTTGCCATGATGAGGTTTACCATGATACAGAGAGGTTTACCATGGTCAAGAGAAATTTATCATGGTGAGGGAGGGTTTATAATGGTGAGGGGTTGACTATCATGAGGGGTTGACTATCATGAGGGGTTTACTATCATGAGGGGTTTACGATGGTGAGGAGGGATTTACCATGGTGAGGAGTGGTTTACCATGGTGAGGAGGGATTTACCATGGTGAGGAGGGATTTACCATGGTGAGGATGGATTTACCATGGTGAGGAGGTATTTACCATGGTGAGGGGTTTACCATGGTGAGGAGGGGTTTCACATGGTGAGGGATTTACCATGGTGAGGATGGATTTACCATGGTGAGGAGGGCTTTACCATGGTGAGGAGGGATTTACCATGGTGAGGGCTTTACCATGGTGAGTAGGGCTTTACCATGAGGTAAAATTTCTTCCAAGATTCCATCCATTTTAGACAGGAAAATTACTGTAAACGATGTTTATTCTCAATTGTTTAGAGAATGAATAAGATAAAATGTCATAACTTTAAGAACTTTTCAAGAAACTTGTAGTAACCTACAGCTATGTAAGAAATGTTTCATCTAAAATATTCAATGATATCAAGTTTTTAATCCATAAACGTGAAAATATTGTTATTTGACAATTTTCAATCTCAAAAATGACAAAATTCTTGCACACTTATGTTTTATTTTTCATTCATTTATCATACCTGAGTCGGTTCCATTAACCAGAGTTTACTTTCCACATCAGGAAAACATTTATTGTGCATGGCTAACCGCAAACACTGTATATTAACCAGGCTGACAAAGGAAGCTAACCCACTCCTTTTACATTTCCCCCGGACATACTCAAGATTGAAATATATCTTGCCCTTCCACCAGTCCTTGAAAACCCACCCAAAAACAGTTGTGCATCTTCCTTAGAACAATCTCTTAAGCTAAAAATAAATATCAAGGTTGTATTATGGCGCTTGAATTAATCCTTTAAAACATCAACTCAAGTTTCTTATTGGTTATCGAAGGTCATTAATAATAAAAACATTCAAGTTGTAATTATCAATTTAAATTTTCATGCATGGGTGATGTGCAGGAAGTTCTTGCTGGTAATGTTGACCATCGTTGTTCCGTCCATTAAGCATATGCAAACAGTGACTTCTTAATATTTATCCCTATTAAACCAAAATGCAGGATGCTATAAAGACATTACGTAGATCAAATACATTTGTTATCAATTTCAAAATCTACAGGAAAAGTTGAAGAGGATTAAAATGACACACCCAAATAGATTGTTTTGTATTCTAAGATGCCATCTTACTACAGAACGTTTGAAATGTCCGGAATTACACGGTTTCCCAAACAAAAAGGAAATGACATCATACAGATTGAGGCCTTATGCTATATAGCTAAATTGATGAGAACTGTTGCCATGCCAACAGTGAAAGTCGAATAATGCCAAAGAGGCCAAATTATATCAAAATAAAAAAAAATTCTTTACAATTTTGTGCCTCTTATTGTCTTTCTTTGTATAAGATTGGACATGACTGACCACTGGAAAACAAAGTCAATAGTCTGGAGCCAGTAAACTTAAATAAAAGTTGACATAGTTTTAAGTTAACAAATATTAAAGGAGAATGGGGCATTAAAGCAGGACAAGTTTTGTAGAAAATAATGAATGAAAAGTAAATGACACACCCAAACAAAATGCTCTTGTTTTATAAGATGCCATCTTAACAGGACGTTCAAGCCTGGGTTGGGTAGACACGCCAGTGTACCACAATTGGTTTTTAAAGGCCGTGGACATTGACTTGGTTGTCCATTTACAGTATGTCTGTCCGTATGTCATACCTGTGTTCTCGTCTGGGTCGTATTAAGCGTTTTGTGATAGCATTGTTACTATCATAACCGAATACCCAGGCGACAACCCCGTCATTGTAATTGTGTGTTCATTCGTCGTCGTCAACAGGATGTTTCAAATGTCTGCTGCAATAACACTTCCAAACAACAGGAAATTACATCATGTTTGTTTTTTAAACGTCAATCATAATCCTTTGAAGTGGTGCAGCAAATTCTGACCAAAAGTGTTTGTGTCTTAGCTTCTAAGAACAGACTAACGAGAATTGACTTTCCCAACATTTTCAGTGGCTAAGATTTACGAAAGAAATTTAAAGAATGACACAAATATTTTGAGCTATTCTCCCAGCAACGAATTTTGCATAAATTAAAAACTAAATCAAATCAGCTATAACTCAAATCCTAAGTGTGTTTTTTAAAATTAAAAAACTCTTTCAACAAACAAATACATACCTACAAGACACAAATACACCCCTACAAAAAAAGACAGCACGATAACATACATTCTTTTCCATCTCGTAACAATACCGCATTAAGTAGCCTAAGAAATCGTGCAGTTAACCCTTACTCTACCACGCCGCGATAATATCGCCATTTTGAAACTACCTTTTTCTAAAAATAAAATCGGGACCTTACTAACATTCTATAGGGGTTTAAATAGTTTCATTGCAAAGATCTCAAAAAGATCTTTCATAAAACTGTATTTTTTGGGGGGTCTATACTCACATTTTTTCGGCAAATTTTGTCCAAACATTCAGAAATTTACCTTTTTGTTTAAAATGTCCCGAAAAATGCATATTTATGAAAAATTTACAAAAATTGCTTAGAAAATAAATTTAGATATTTCCTTTTTATATATACTATATAGACAAGTCATATTATCCAAATCTAATCACATTTTGCTCATACCTGGTCATTATTTTTGAATTATTTGTAAAATATGTAAAATTTTGTGAATTTTTTTACCCTTTTTGTTAAAAAATCGTGTGATCCACCCCTAAATCATAATGAAAAGTTTCAAACACCATTCTGTAGCGTAAACAACGTGCTTTCACATGGATTGCTGCAATAAAAGACATACCCCCTCGATCGTTGCTAAAACATTTTATAGCAACGTCACTTAAATTATTTTAAGTTTTTTTTGACATTTACGTTGAGGGGACAGAACAATGTGTATCTCGAATCTTGTTTGAAAGTGAAACTGAGGATTAGGAAAAGTCAGAAGGCTATCGCCAGTGATGGAGATCTTTTAGTACCTGGACCCAATCCAGAAGAGGCCTAAAGATGATCAGAACCAGGTAAAATGATCTTTTCAAATTTCTAAAATCGCGAGTGCATTTTTAAAACTTGTCACTACGTCACTTGAATTATTTTAAGATTTTTTTGACATTTACGTTGAGGGGACAGAAGAATGTGTATCTCGAATCTTGTTTGAAAGTGAAACTGAGGATTAGGAAAAGTCAGAAGGCTATCGTCAGTGATGGAGATCTTTTAGTACCTGGACCCAATCCAGAGAAGGCCTAAAGATGATCAGAACCAGGTAAAATGATCTTTTCAAATTTCTAAAATCGCAAGTGCATTTTTAAAACTTCATGGTTACTAACCTTACTCGTTAAGCTTAACGTTAGGCATAGCTAATGTTAGTTCTGATCCGTTCAAAATTAAGCAATAGCAATGTAATTTAGCTGGGATTATTTACTTGTAATGATTAAAAACAAGTAAATGGGTCACTAAAATCCGACGTAGTTAACATGAATTGTCTTTATTATAGTAATTTGGGATGAAACTTTACAGATCAATCTTTAATTTGTAGTGCAACAGTGCCCATATACCTATTTCGCGAATTCTCGATTCCATGTTGTGAGGTTGTGGTGCAGTGGAGTAGGATTAAAATTTCAAGGGAAAAGGGTCCCATATTGTTGGAAAGAGAGACATGTTGGGGCAAGATACCAATGGTGGGGGCCAAGCTGTCCCATGTAGGGGGAAGTTATTTTCTTTGAAGGAATTTGGATCCTGGAAGAGGGCCATATCTTTTTTTTTTTTGAGGGGGGGGGGATGGCATTTCCCCTGGTTTCCCCTCCCAATATAAATAAGCCAGAACCCCCGCCCCACCACCAACCCCTGTATTTCCTTGGAAACAGTTGAAATTGTACTTCTCTAAAGGATTTTTCTTTATTTGGACAAATTTATTGACATTTCATATGCGGTACCAACTCACTGAAGGATTCTAAGTTTGGCAACGTCAACATGATTACTGATGCTTTTAACCATTTTTGAGTACCTTTTCACCAAAAATTCCTACAGAAATCAACAAAGGTAAGTTTCTACAAGACTTTCAGTATATCCTGAATGAATATAAGTATTTTCAAAGCTTCCAATGGCTAAAATTGGTTCATAAACTGAAAATTTCAAGCCTGTGCATAATAAATGAGGTAAATTAGCTAATTTGCATATCATCTGCATAACATTTTTTTTATTGAAATTTGGGTGTAAACATTTCTTTTTTATATTATATTAGTTGTGTGCATCATAGAAAGGAACAATGCATATTTATAGGAAAGTATAGTGCCAAATCCTATCAGATAGATCTTTGGCAAATTCAGGTCAATTTTTAGGCCAAAAAAGGTCCAAAAAAATTAAAATTGACTTATGAATTATTTTCTTGCTCCAAAAAAATCAAGAGTACTATCAAATGAAAGGTCCTTCTTTCAAGAATTCATAAACTTTATCAATATTTTTTTTCTAATTAGCCACAAGAAAGCAAAATATCACAAAAATAGCAGTTTTAGGACATCTAATAATCTCAATCAATGACCTCATTTGCATAATTCACCAGATAATTATGGAAACCAACGTAAAGTTCAAAGTCTTAGCTTACATATAACATAAACTTATTACAGTAGAAAATGAAGATAAATTTGTGAAAAAGCCCCCTTTCCAAAAAGTTCCCTAAAATAACACTTGTAATCTCAAATGCTCTGGTAGAGTAAGGGTTAAGCTTTGGAATTCTTTACTTCTGAAAATAAAATCATTAAAAATAGTTATGTAATTCAGGAAACATCTTAAGACATACTTTATCCAAGCCTATTGATATGCTGTATTTTTATGTATTAAAGGTTTTTTTAAGGTGGGGGTGGGGTAGATCTCAGTGGAGGGTTTAAATATTATATTATATATTATTTTGTCCCCTCTTCATGTAAACTATTTCTTATCCACAGGTGGTGTGTGGGTTAAGGAGTGGGTGGGTAA
This sequence comes from Chiridota heheva, assembly GCA_020152595.1. Taxonomy (NCBI): domain Eukaryota; kingdom Metazoa; phylum Echinodermata; class Holothuroidea; order Apodida; family Chiridotidae; genus Chiridota; species Chiridota heheva. The sequence goes on from JAIGNY010002138.1 coordinate 282,134, forward strand.
GGGGTGGTTGGGTAAGGGGTGGTTGGGTAAGGGGTGGGTGGGTAATGAGTGGGTGGGTAAGGGGTGGGATGAGTAAGGGGTGGGGTGGGTAAGGGGTGGGGTGGGTAAGGAGTGGGTGGGTAAGGAGTGGGTGGGTAAGAAGTGGGTAGGTAAGGAGTGCGTGGGTAAGGGGTGGGTGGGTGGGGGTGGGTGGGTAATGAGTAGGTGGGTAATGAGTAGGTGGGGGTGGGGTGGGTAAGGGTGGGTGTGTAATAAGTGGGTGGGTAAGGAGTAGGTGGGTAAGGAGTGGGTGGGTAAGGAGTGGGTGGGTAAGGAGTGGGTGGGTAAGGAGTGGGTGGGTAAGGTATGGGTGGTTAGGGGTGGGGTGGTTAGGGGTGGGGTCAGGGCTTCGTTTTTTCTTTCTTATTTTGTTTTCTCTATATTCTTGTTTAGAGACAACTATGAATGTGTGTATATAATCAAAGTAGATTAAGTCCTATTATCCCGACACTAAGAGGGAGTGCCCTACTCGTTAAGCCATAAAGGTTGTTTAGAGCACTTCCTATCACAACTCTTTGTATTTTTGTAATCTGGATTTTCTTATTACCATTGTTTGAATGTTGTGAAGAAACAAATCAAGGAAATGAAATAATGATATTGCTACATGTCCTTAGACCCAAACTTGAAACATTCTTCTAATCTGAGATAAATCAAAGATTTGAAAATTACATTTAAATTAGGCTTCATGTAAACATGACCTTCAATTATAATATTTCACAAAGTATATTAACTTGGACAAGCAATAGGTTTAATTCCTATACCTTCCCCAAACACAATACAATTTTCCTTTAATTTGGTTTGATTCCTTTGACAAATAGATACAAAATAAATACATAAGAAAAAAAGAATATGATTGTTATCATATAGTAGTTTATGTTGTGAATGCTATGGTGTAGCTGAGAATTGTCACGTCGCTTCCTTCCATTCACACAGGAAGAAAGTTCATCCTGTCGGGGGTGGGTGGATCACACAACGACAATAATTATGCTTAACCTTCTTTCATGATGGAAATAAACATTTATCAAATAAACGAATAGATGATCCCATTATCTACTTTTATATCTTAATTCAAGACAATGTGTGATTGGCTGTTAATTTGTTTTATGCAAAACTAACAAGTATTCAGATTTAAAACCAAATTTGGACACTTTTGGTGTCAAGCAAGCATTTTGATGATTTTTTCTTTCATATTTGTCAGCAAACAAAAACCAATTAACTCCACAGTTCTGACACAATTGTGATGGGATCTCTTATACTTGTGCAGAATAAATAGTATAGATATTTTCTTAATCTCTTCATCAATTTCTCTATAAGCTGAATGTTTTAATCTAATTATAATAGATCACATATACATCAAAATCTGAAAACTAAAAGCATTTACATTTATATCCAAAACTCCATACAAAATATTAAGACCTGAAAAACCAAAAGATTTTTCAAGACTTCTATGCAACTGACGGTGTTGGATGTCATTTCTAGTTTTGCTAAAAATATGACGAAACTTTATCTTAAATATCTCCCACAAATTTTTGATAATTTCTTCCCTTTTATGTCCACTTTCATACAAGATGAAGAGGCTTTAAAACTAAACTTATTCTTCCATGGTTTAGCTAGATAGAGGGTTGATAGGGTCTTATGACCCCCCTCCTGAAAAAAAAGAGAAAAAAGTAAAATGGTCCAGAAAATATAATAAAAGGTTCAGATTTTGAGGTGGTGATCCTATTTTTTGGTTAAGCTCTTCAGCTAAATTGAACTTCTGAGCAGTGTAATAGAATGCTATTTTCAAAACATTTTAGGTCATCAGTTAATATCCCATCCCCTCCCCACCCCAAATCTGAAAGGATGGTTAAACCCCTGGAAACTCACCATATTGGCATTGAGATAATCCATTTTCTCCTTGAGTTCTGGTGACTGTATGTTAGCATAGGGTAATCCCACCATCACCACACACCTGCACAAGAAAAGCAAATAATCAAACTTAACAACAAAGAGTCATGTAAATTATACAAACAGCTGGATATGACATAACTGTTACCAAGTGTTCCTCGCTTTCCCTCTTTACTTATCCAAACAATCCGCTTATCCGAGCAATCGGACCATATGCTGAAACCCTGATTCAGGCTAAAATGAAGCTCTGCGAGTAGTGGGGGATTGTAAAGACAAATTTTAAAGCCAATATATGAATATAAAAGTAACAAATACTGAATCCCTTCAAGAGGACTGTACTGTTCACTGCTCTCATTTTTATATTTACTTCATGTCGTCCCTTTTTCCGCATAAAGACGAATGTAGGAACATGCAGTTTTGAGGAAATCCGGCTTAACATTTAAATATAATTTTCATTATGATCATGATGAACAAAATACTTAATTTATACCTCGTTGAAGAAGGAACACAGTGACCTTTTTGCAAGCTGTCATGAAAATGAATCTTTTATTTTTCTTTTATGTTTATTTTAGTCACAAAGACATTCGGCAGTATGCGGAATTGATAGATATACAATAGTTTTTTTGACAGTCGTCACTACGCAAAAGCTGACTAAACTTGATGTTAATCTCAGCTATCAAAATCTTTAGCTTGTCTGAGCTACTGTACCTCTGTTCTGGACAGGTTTGTAGAAGCGAGGATTTCGACCTAAAAACAGTTCTTAGTTTGCCCTCCTCCGCCGCCCCTTACTCGCTGTAAAATAGTGCCGGCTTTTTTATTATCAAAAATCTTTACGTTTCGTAAACATCCCTACAAAATGGTGGCAACCACTTTTGTGTTGCCATATTACATACATATTAATCAATACCCTACGTGTAGGAAACTCTTTTGGGAGACAGAAGCCACATGATACAATTTGTTTGATCACATGAATGTTCTGTCCCTGCGTTGCTCCGTGCGCTTCAAACTTTGCAACGTGAGGCCAACCGGCATTTGATCGAATTTCAATTGAAGAGATAAAATGTCAGTCATCAGTGTGATAGCAGTCTTTAAAGACCAGAAAAAGCGGCGTTCTTGTATCGAGCGATTGTATTAACTTCTTCAATAGTGCTTGTTAATGAAGACGGTATCCTTACAAAGGTTCAAATTTGAAAAATAAAATTTTTTTTTTTTTCCTGCCTGCCCCTCCCTGACAATTTTCCACAAGAAAGGGAAAACAAATAATTTTTGTAAGCCTTGTGGTAGTCTTTTAAGTGGGGAGTGCAGTAATCCAGTGGTTAGGGCGTCTGACTCGTAGCAGAAATCAGTCTCATCCAGGCGTGTCCTTGAGCAAGACACTTTATCCTATTAGCTCCAGTTAACTCAGCTGTGAAATAAGTTCCAGTTTCAGCTGGGGAGTTAACCTGTGATGGACTGGTGCCCCATCCAGGGAGAGTCAAGTACTCTCATCCACTTAGCACCATGGAAACCAGGTATAAGCACCGGCTCTATAAGCCCTCGAGGCTTGATGGTATTTAACTTTAATTCTTCTTAATACCTTTAGGTATCAGAATATAGTACTCAAGGCTTGTTCAGGATAGCTCCATGTAGAATAAAATGAACATGATCTTTTTTCTTCTTTTTTAAAGAGCAAGTCAAAATTCTTTTAGACTTAAACCTTGGCTTTTAACCTAGATATGCAGTTAAGCTAAGGTGAAGTTTTTTTTCTTTTTTTTTTTTGAAGCAAAAAAAAAAAAAATACTTATTAGAGACAAAGCAGTAAATAGAATGTCACCAAAAATCCAAAACAGTGGAGATTTTATGTGCTTGAGTCAGAAAATCCCCCAAAATGGGCTGACTTTCACAAACAATTATGCTACTGTACATTATTTTGCACCACGTTCAAAGCAATCAAACACCTATTTTGACATAGATGAGACATCAACATTAGTACAGCCGGCAACACTTTACAGTCACATGTGGATTCAATAATCCTGCAGTTTGGAGCCCACATAATTCATATACAGGAGACATCATGCTCCTAAGATATTTTGTTGATATTAGAACAAAGTCCAATCGGAACTGGCGCTACAATGTGCAACAGAAGTCGTTGTGCATAAATGATCATCCCAAACAAGGAACTGTGTTCCGTTCTTTCAGACCAGTTTCTATGCATTAACTACAGTTGTTAAAAAAAAAAACACACATTGCTAAATTGGATAGATAGCCAAACAAACACACATTGCTAAATTGGATAGATAGCCAGACATGTTGCATTATGTTGCATTATTTAATCAAACATTCATCCAAGCTTTGGATACGAATAGCATGGAAATGTTTTTTTCAACTCAAAATACAAATCACCCTGAATTTCCTATGGAGTATGAGGGCTCCATTCATATTTGTAATACAATCATTCCACTTCAAGTTACGAGGGCGCCATTCATATTTGGAATACAATCAATCCACTTCAAGGCATGGAGGGCGGCATTCATATTTGGAATACAATCATTCCACTTCAATGATGAGGGTGCCATTCATGTTTGGAATACAATCATTCCACTTGAGGGTAGGGTTGTCATAACATGGGTACATTAGGCATCTATTGCATGGACAAAATATTATAAATTATCAATGCCACAAAAATATTGTAGTTTATCACAAAAATGTCACAAAATTATTGTAATTTTATATTACCACAAAAACATTGTAATTTATCACTAAATTGCCACAAAAATATTGTAATTCATCACTGAATAACTACAAAAATATTGTAATTTATCACTATATTGCTACAAAAATATTGTAGTTTATCACTATATTGCCACAAAAACATTGTAATTCATCACTATATTGCCACAATTTTTTTGTAATTTATCACTATATTGCCACAAAAACATAGTAATTTATCACTACATTGCCACAAAAACATTGTAATTTATCACTATATTGCCACAAAAACTTTGTAGTTTATCACTGTATTGCCAGCAAAAATATTGTAATTTATTACTATATTGCCACAAAAATATTGTAGTTCATCACTATGGTGTGATGCAGGAAGGAGAAGATATTTTGGGTGACATTTTCGAATCATTCCTGATCTTCTATGACATAACACTTGCACTTCTTCTTCAGCAAAGCAGCTTTAACCCTTTTATAAGGGTGTTTCAGCTGATGTCATAAGGTCACATGACTTTGTTTACAATGCCATTTTGTCGGGCAGAAACACTGTCGTCTGCTGTACACTTAATTAGACCTACATACGTTTGCATGTTGTTAAGCCCTTATATAAGAATATTTTTGTAAGATAATTATGCGGGAATCTTGCTGTGCCGTTGGTTGCACTAATAGATGTGTGCGGGGAATAAAAATACATTTTCTAGATTTCCATCTAATCCTGATCGACGTTCAAAGTGGGTTTATGCTGTTCAATGTGACGGCTTTCAACCTATGGTTCACACTAGGATTTGCAGCGAGCATTTTATCTCAGGTATGTAGGCTTTGTCTGAGTATAATGACCAATCAGCTGGCGTTAACATTGAAATTACTCTTCGTATACCTGGTAAATATACAAAAAGGAAAATATGGAGTAAAATCGGAAGCCAACAAAAAACTGCAATTAGTAAAATTCGCTGTACTGGTACTCATAGGTTAGTATGTTTGTTGTACATGTGATGTGACTGAGCTGTGTGAAGATGGGTGAAACGCAACGACGCGGCTGCCCTGCAAAATGGCTTCCAGATGAGTAAGAGTCACGTGATGAAATTCCTCTAAAGCCTTGGCTGAAGCAGAGTCATAATTTTCTTACCTTCCAAGATCGTCCGAAAAATTGATGCCCTCGCTCATTTTGCCACCCACTACACAAAACAAAATAGCCCCATTCTGAGCTCCAATAGTGGAATGGCCTGACGTTTTCTGGAAAGAAAATAAGGAAGAAAACTACTGCAGCAATTCTAATTATCAAGCATAGTTGCTATCATTGTCCACTCTTTTTTTCAATAGTATATGGATGTGTAGAGGCAGAATTAGGCTAAATTGCATAAATATTACTTACAGGAATATTCCTCTGGGATTTCATTTTACTATATTTGATAGACGACAATAAAAGAAACAGATTGGTGAAAAAACCAACTTATTATCTTACTCCTACAAAAAGTTATTGAATTTTAAAGAATTTCCTAGTCTGCATAAAAGATGTCATCACAGCACTTTAGTACTATTCTTATGTATTTCTTTGAAATTTACTTTCATATTTTCTAAATGATTGGGAAATTGTTTTTCTTCAAATATTATTAAGAATAGTGTAGAATAAAATAAATTTACAATAATGTTTTCCAATCTGTTCTTGTAACTTATATTTGAATTATAAAAAAATTAGGGATTAATTTTCAAAGAAATACATAAATAATAGTACAGGAAGTGCTGTTATGACATCATAATGATGACTTATGACTCAGTACAGAAGTCATTTTTATGCAGGCAAGAACAAATCTTTAAAGTTCAATAACTTCTTCTAGGAATGAGATATCAACATGGTTTTTCTACCAATTTGTTTCTCAAATTTTCTCTATCACATACATCAAAATGAATATTCCTTTAACCACTAGTGTAGCAACAAATTTTGTGAAAATGGGTTACAAACTGACAATTTTACAGCATTTTAAATTTATAGATATTGTTATGCAAATTTTATGCAAATTTGTATGCAAATTTTAGATGTGTTACAAAACTCTCCTCATGTACATCCTTTGGTTTGTAATTGTCTGTCAAAATTGTTTTTCAAGGTTGCTGAAAATTCTGACCAAAAGTTTTTTAATGCTTTTACTGCACTCCCACTTAATCCTAACAGACTTTTCTATCATTTTCAGTGACTGACATTTTGGAAAGAAAGATTGACCCTTAGAGTTCCAGGTGGTCCAAAACAGGACTGAAATTTTTTCAAAATTGATTTTCCTAATTTTCCTGTTGTTTTGTATCACTACAAGTTTGGTTTATATGAATGTTAAGACAATACACTTTTCAATAAAAAAAGTCAAAATAAAAAAAAATTGACATGAATATGCAAATTTGCACAAAGTTTAGGCAAAATAAGGACAATTTTTTTTAGCTTGTATTTTTTTGTGAATAAAGAAAATGGAGAATTTTATACATATTTTAGATTATTCCAGTCTAATTTTTTTTTTTTCTTTTCTGAAAGCAAAACCTGCAAAAACAAGGAAAATAAATAACAACAAAATCACTCTGTAATTACTGACATAAAACAATGCTGCGCATCCAGTGCAGCACTCAAACCCGTACTAACCGCTGTACTACACTGTGATGATGCAGTGTGTGGGTTTGTTTTCATACTTAAATATTGTAATGAATAATTGATTTTAATCAAAAGTATGTGAATTTGCATTTCTAACATTATATTTCGCTTAGGGGACTTGTATCAGGATCAGAAAAATTTTCAATTTTGGTCTGAAAAAGGATAAAATCATGAATTTTTCACAAATTTTGGCAAAAAAAGATATTGACGATAGGAGCAGTCAAAATTTGACTGGAATTGGATGCATTGATGTCTTTGTAAGTTCCTCATTGGTTTTCAGGCAAAAGCAAGGTTTGAAAGTATGGCAAGTTAGTTTTTGAAGAAATTTTTTCTTTTTTTCTTTAATTTTGTGCATTTTTTTAATGTTCTCCATTCCAACCTCATCTTTTTTCAAAAATCTTCAACATAACCCCTTTTTCAAAAATCTTCAACATAACCCCCATCAAAAAGCTACATTTTCCAAAAGAAGTATTCCAGCTCTTTCAAATGATACCAGAATCACTGCTGTGGGCCTATTTGATGAAGTAAAATAACTGTTTGAATAGTACATGTCAAATCAGTCGTGTCACGACCGACTGGAAACAAAGGGGTAAGTTATAAATTTAAAGGAATATTCCAATGAATTTTCATTTTTATGTATCTGATAAAGAATTTTTTTAAAAACAGATATGTACAAAAACCATGTTGATATCTCATGATTCCTAGAAGAAGTTATTGAACTTTAAAGATTTTTCTTGCCCGCATAAAAATGACTTTTGCACTGTGTCTAAGTTATCATTATGATGTCATCACAGCACTAAGTGTCCTGTACTAATCTTTATGTATTTCTTTGAAAACAAAATGTTCCCAATCATTAAGAAAATATGAAATTCATTTTCAAAAAAATATGTAAAGAATAGTACAGAAGTGCTGTGATGACATCATAATGAATGACTTAGACTCAGAATAATAATCTCTTTTATGCAGACAAGACAAATTTTTAAATTTAATAACTTTTTGTAGGAATAACATATTAACTTGTTTTTTTACCGATCAGTTTCTTTTATTCCCCTCAATCAAATATATTAAAATATATCTTTCCCTTTAAGGAATTCAACAACTCTGATATTTACCAATCACAATAATTATTTTTTCTAGTTTGCCATGCAACACTGTTTGTATATGGGGAAGTGTGTGTGTATCTGGGGAAGTGTGTTTGTATCTAGGGCAACCCAGTATGTTGTTTAATTAGGTAAAGGAAATACACTCCCACCGCAAGATATGTTTGAGCCTATGTTTACTTAACAATTACAGAAGATGAATTAGTGAATGGTGTCAAAAGCTGCATTGGCATGGTAATGTGTACTTTTTACCCCATTTCTGCCATTGTTGTTCTGATATATTAGGTTCATGATGGATACTTGGTCTAATTTCAACAATGTTCTACTTTAGTGGCGGTTTATGACAGGCAGTCTCACGGAAACAGCTACTGAATTCATCTTTCCTACCTGTCATAGTAAACTATTAAAGAAAATATCCAAGCTTTGATCTTCTGCTTTATCTTTGTTGCTCAAAACTATATCTTAAGGAATATATAATTAAGAATTATTGTGGATATGTAATTATAACATCAGACTTAGGTCACACTACAAACTCACCCTTTCGACACACTGGTCAAATAACTCCAAAACAGAATAAGATATCAGCATGGTTTTTCACCAATTTGTTTCCTTAATATTCATTCCTGTATAAAATAATCCTAATCTATAATTAATATAGTGCTCACTTCGATCTGGCAATCTTCAGTGGCACTTAACAAATAAAACATCAACACAATGTCAAAACAAAAACTACAGCCGCTACCCCCAGAGCAATGGGACCGTCAAACAAAACAAGAGATACCACTGAAATTGATTGAAAAAGTAAGTCTTCAAATGACGCTAAAAATATTTACCGACTAAGCAAGTTAAAAATTATCTCCTCTATCATATACATAAAATATATAATATTCCTTTCAGGCAATGACAACTTTTCCCCCTAAAAACAATGAAGATGATTGCCACAACAAGACTACCACAACAAAAGACAGCAAAAGAGAATTAACAAGTCCTCATATTTTGTGTAAAACCTGTTTTGTTTCTGAAGGCTGGTGTGTGAATTCATTACTAACTTCAACGAAGGATCGACACTACTTTAAACTTGAAACACGTGTGAGTTGCTTGTAACACGGAGGAAACACATGCGAATCGAAACACAAAACAAACAATCTTTCATTGCATACACCCTTATTATACTAAGGATGAGAAATGTGACAGCACAACTAGTCTGATTTCAGTCGTTTCTTCTTAAGAATGAAATTTTAACATGATTTAACTCCTTAACAGAAGAAGATATTTGATTGTTTTCTTTTTCACCATTAATAGTGTGTAAATTTGAAGACAAAATTCTCCTGGTATGCACTTCCAAATAAGCTTAGATCAGATAGAGATTCTTATTCCGTTTTTCTTGTTATCATAAGATTACAAAAATCAATCCATCAAAAATTGATCTGTTCTCTTTACATTTTGTTTGTACTATCAGTAAAGTATTTGAATATGTAGCTACATTAAGCGAATCCTGGCACACGTAAGTGGTCATCCAGAGTATGCATTTTATTTCATTTCAAATACTTTATTCCAGCCAAACATTTACAAATTCAATATATACATAAACATCGAGTGAAATTACATACATCTTGTAAATTATATACTGATTGATTAAACTTAAATGAGAGTAACATGGTTTAACAAATATAAACACAGTGGCTGAGGAGAGTTTGCAAAAACTACCTAAAACTATGGGTGCAAAACCCCCTTATGCTACAATAACAGAAAACAAGACAATAGATGATTCATTAAGTATGTATATACACCCACCCTTCCCTCATCCCACCCTACCTAGACCCCACCCTCCCTGCCCCCTTCTTTCATTCAATATCACCTAAACCTACCTTATCACCTCCCAAAACAAACTGTTAAGGATTCAAGAAAATACTCAATACGAGTGCGTAATACACAGGTTAGAATCAACTTATATAACTTAGGTCAGAGAATTGGAATTTTTACTGGGAGACAACAATGATTAGTACTGGTCTTTATAAGCAGATAAGAGATAGTTCTTTAAACGGGACTTAAAAGAGTTCAAGGAAGCAGATTTTTTTATATCTGAGAGAAGCGAGTTCTAAATCTTAGCACCAACATGCCAAACATATATAGTATCTGTGAGGAAGTTAGCTTTAGATAAGGTAAACAAAGATTTAAGTTATGTCTAGTGGAGTACCTATGTAAAAAATCAGAGAGCGTGAAGAAATCTGAAAATGTGTTGGGTAGTATGCTATTAAGAGAACAACAAACAAAAATATTTTTTTGTTAAGTAGCAATGTCAAAGATTGTAAGTGTTTTATGCATGGAGAACAATGGTTTGGAGTGGGCGAGTTGTTTTAGATACAGCACGAATAGCTGTCTTTTGAAGTATGTGGGGCTTTTGTATGTGAGTTGGATACACATGCATGTCCCCAAACAATGTTGCAGTAATTCAAGTTGGGAAAAGACTAAAGTATTGTATAGAGTAAGTAGGATGTGGCTTGGTAGGAATTTACTAAGTTTATTGATTATACCGCCAGCTCCAGACTTTGCTGCTAACAGCAGGGACATGATTCACCCATGACAATTTATTATCTATGACTACACCAAGAAATTTAGCTGTGGTAGAGAAGGAAATAAACTGGTTACCAATAGTGATATCTTGCTAACAGCAGGGACATGGGACACCCATGACAAATTATTATCTATGACTACACCAAGAAATTTAGCTGTGGTAGAGAAGGAAATAAACTGGTTACCAATAGTGATACCCTTGCTAACAGCAGGACATGGGCACCCATGACAAATTATTATCTATGACTACACCAAGAAATTTAGCTGTGGTAGAGAAGGAAATAAACTGGTTACCAATAGTGATACCCTTGTCAACAACGTGAATCTTTTATGATGAGGATAAAAGAGCATAGTAACAGACTTTTTGGCGTTAAGATGAAGCTTATTATAATTGAACCAATTAAGAATCTTAGGCATTTCAGAATTAACATTATCAATCAGGGAATCCAAGTCTTTGTTGCTATAGTGAATATTCGTGTCGTCTGCATACAGGGTAAAAGGAAGCGTATTACTAACTGTAGGAAGATCATTTGTGTACAAAAGAAAAAGTAGTGGACTAAGTATAGATCCCTGAGAACACCAGATATAACACTTTGGTAAAAAGACTTAAACCATTATGAGAAACGCATTGCTTTCTGTTAGAAAGGTACAGTAGCTAGCAAACCAATCATTTGCGACACCTCTTACACCAATACGTAATTTATTTAACAAACTAGCATGGTCTAACATGTCGAAAGCCTTCGACAATTCTAAGAAAATACAACATGCAAACTTTTTATGTTTAAAAGCATAAGTAATCTTATCAACAAAACTAACAATTACCTGGGCACTAGATCTACCAGGTAAAAAGCCAAATTGATTAGGGTCAAAATATTATTATCATGAAGAAAATATAATAAATGGTTATAAACTAGTCTTTCAACAATTCTAGAGATAAAAGGAAGGACAGAAATAGGTCTACAATTACATTTTAAGAGTTAAATCACCACCTTTGAAAGCTGGGACAATACAGCTTGTTTTAAGATTGTCAGGAACTACACCAATGTAAAAATAGGTTGATAATGTGAGAGAGAGGCTTCAAAATATATATAGATACAGCTTTTATTACTTTAGAATTTTTTTTGTCAAAACCAGGGCTAGAAATTTTCATTTTCGAAATGCAGTTTTCAATCTCATCATCAGTTGTAGGATCTACGAATATTGAACGATTCAGAAGGGGTAAAAGATACTCCTTACATGAAGAAGAACATGACATTTGTGCTGAACGATTCAGAGGGGGCAAAAGATACTCCTTATATAAAGAAGAACATGACATTTGTGCTGAACGATTCAGAGGGGGCAAAAGATACTCCTTATATGAAGAACATGACATTTGTCACTGAGATCTGATTCAGAGGGCAAAGATACTCCTTATATGAAGAAGAACATGACATTTGTGTTGCCATACTGTCTCTTAGAGGGGCAAAAGACCTAAATATGAAGGATCATGACATTTGTGCTGAACGATTCAGAGATAAATTGGGCAAGAATGGATAATTTTGAAGAAGAACATGACATTTGTGTTGAGCCAATTCAGATGGGAAATTAAAAGATTCTCTTTATATGGAGAAGAACAGTCTTGACTTTGTAATGGCAGATAAGTTTGGTTCTATATTTACAAAGTACTTTTTACAAATTTAAATATTTCACAGAAATCAGTAACTGTTTTACAATTATCACCTAATTCAGTGGATCATTATTCTTACCTTTACCTTTAATCAAACTATTTATAAGTTGCCACATATTTTGATATTGCTGTTTTTGAACTTATTGACATAATTTTTATATTTTGCAGTACGTGTTGCTTTCATAAGAGAGTTTCTAAAATGAACATAATTAAGACAATTCTCTGCAGAAGGATTTTTGACATACTTTTTATACAGTTTGTTTGTAGTACGGCAAGAAGAGGTAATGCTATCAGTAACCCAGGTTTTAACTATTGTTCTCAGCATATTGCTGGGAAAACTTATTGTAATTATTACAAAATTTATCAAAAAATAGGTTATAAGCTTTATTCCATCAGATGTATTGCAAATGAAAGTCCAATCAATAAGAGAAATTGGGTATGTATAAAGACTGTGATCAAATTTTAGGAGAATTGAAAAGTCAAGTCTGATATTTGGTTATTTCTTCAAGTTTTTAACTCGGAATCTTTGCCAATGTATGAAGAGGAATAAATTCCGTGGTGCTGAGGCATCCCTACTCAAACAGCATGCTGTCTCGCTTTTCTCAAACCCATCTGGGACATCATTCTGAGTTTTAAGTGAACAGTAGAGATCTCTGTATTAATGATCTTATTCCTATTCATAAATACATCATGTTTTACTGCCAAAATACTATCTCTGGTTGTTCCAGTTCTGGTCAAAAATGAATGTAAAGTATGTGTGAATTTTACAATCAAAACTTTTTAAAAGAAAAAAAAAATGAAACTTTTGGAGCATACTCAACCCAGCAGGCCAGTAAATTAATACTCAATCATGATTGAATAACCATTCTTACGAGGAATGGTCCATCAATCATTCATGGGTTTTGCACAAAGTCCTCCCAATTAAGCATATAATGTATATTTTTATTTAGGCTCCGCCAAGCACTAATCTGATTTGCATCACTGAACAGCAGTTATGTGGCTTGAGCCCAAGATGAATGACCTATTGTGTACAGTGTAACAGTAACTGGTTGCTAACAAGTGAACTGTGAATAGACTATGAAGATGTTGTCAGTTAAGAAGGTATAAATTACCCCTGTGTTGTGTGTATGGTGTAACAATGGCTGGATGCTAGTCAATGAATTGTGAAGAGTCTCTCGGGTTGAATGGTGTGGATTACCCCTGATTTTGAGAAAATCGGGGGTGTTGGGTTGGAGGGGTCTAAGGGCCAAAATTCTTAATGATCATTTTCAGCTGCATTTCATCAAAAAATGTTATCACTAACTTTATTACTAAAAAAATGATCTGAAACAGCAAAAGTGTTACTTTCTCCATTTGTATCGAGAAAGAATAATCATCATGTCAATTTGTATCAAGAACGAATAATCATCATGTCAATTTGTATCAAGAACGAATAATCATCAATGTCATTTTTTCACAAACTTAACTTTTGGCTTCTTTCCTGAACCACTTCAAAAAAGTTATTTAAATGAACAACATTCACCACAAAAGAGTCACACTAATATTCTGTTTGATACCTAAATTGTCACATTAAATTTACACTCACACAACCTTTGACATACCTTGATCACATTAGCATATTGGCCCAGTATCTGCTCCACCTGGTTAGCTTTCTTAGGTTCCCTAAACACTTGCTTCTTTTTCTCAAGTCTGGCCATCACTCCTGTTTTCTCCCAATAGGAGAAGACCTTTGCTTCGTAGTCATAGGACGGGAAGAAACACACAACACCAGCTGGGATTATGTTGCAAAAGTTAACCAAGACTCTGCCAAGTTCATCCAGCTACAAGAACAAAACAGGACAAACAAAATTCTAAAACAAATTCAAAATCTGAACATCCCCTCTTCATTATAGACATCAAGTTGCCGCCACAACTGTTCTTTACAAGATGCACACAGGCACTGCTTCCTCAGCCATTTCAAATTAGATGAAGAATCTGCTCCAGTCTGTCTATGCCCACTCATGCACTCACTGAACCTGTCTTAAGAACTTATTCCACTAGCAGGAGTTTCAACCAAACTGCTGTCCAAGTTTGGAACAGTCTCCCAGACTGTGCTGTTGAAGAGATTCAAGACAAAAGGGCCCAGTCATTCAAGGCACAAAGGGGCCCAGTCATTCATTATTCATTTCATTTCATTTATTTGCTTTTTCAAGGCCCCAGGTGCATCATTATCTTCTATAAGCAGAAAATTATTTCCATTCCATCCCTTTGCTTTTGTGAACCATTGATTGGTCAATGAGGACATCTCCTATACTGTCTTGTTGCCATTTTTTTGTGTTTGACCTGGTCATACCTCATGTGCTATTGTTCACCTTGCATTTTATACATATATAAAATATATATATATATAACAGTATATATATTAAAAACAAATCAATATATAGGATATATAGTCATTACATATATATTATACACATCACATCTTCTACACACATATATATTATATTCCATCCCTTTGCTTATATATTGATTATCAATATATATATATATACTGTCTTATATATTTTTATATTTACCTATATATATGCTATTATCATATATATATATATATATATATATATATATATATATATATATATATATATATATATATATATATATATATATATATATATATATATATATATATATATATATATATATATATATACATATATATATATATATATATAAAATTACCTCTACCACAAAAGTCCCAATTGGATTCTTAACATCCTTTCACTTATCTTTCTTCACTTCTTGTTCATTAACTGACCAGTTTGGCTCTTTGGTAGAGCATCCACTTTTTATCCGGGAGGCCAGGGTTCAATCCTGGGTCGGTGCATACCATAAACTTTCAAAATGGCTACTGCTGTTTCCTTGTCTGGTACTTGACATATAGAGGACCGAGCATTGTAATTTGTTCATGTTGTTCATTACTTTAGTGCCTGCTTTACAATTCCACCAAACACTTCTTGCCATATCAAAAAGATAATCTTTCTCTTTTTCTCAAGTAGCAAAGACAAACAAAGACACCCTTTGTTTACCAAAGTTCTATACAGGTTTAAAATGGGATACATCTGTTTGTTTGTTTGATGAAACTTTAACGGCACCACAACAGCAAGGGTCAAATTGCGCCTGAGAGGTTAAATCATTTCAGCGGTAGGAAGGAGAGTAAACAGGGGAAGATTAAGAGAAACACGAGAACTAAAAGCCAGAAAGCTGGGATCGAGAGAGGAGGTGTATAGGTGGAAAAACAATGTAGAGAGAGAGAGGGGGTGGGGAAGGAGGACTAAATATGGTTGTAGAGGGAAGCATGATAAAGGAAGGAGATAATTTTATCCGAAGGTTTTTTTTAGAAGAGTTTGGCTACTGAGTTGTGGGCAGCGAGGGAAGCTCTGGGAAGGTTGTACAGGGGGCAAGCAAGGAGAATGTGATGGACTGTGAGGGTGCAATGGCAATTGTTGCAGAGGGGTGGGGGGAATCAGTAAGGAGGTGAGAGTGAGTGAGGTGGGTGTGACCTATTCTAAGGTGGGTAATGTGGGCGTTGTCAACACGGGATAGGTTGTGATCTGTGTTGTTAAATATACTTCATTAGTTCCAGCTAAAATCTGAGAAGAGGTTTGGCCAGGGAGCTTTAAAACTGACACCCCACTTGTGGTTTGGAAATAAAGTAACACACAAGTCCTGTTGATACCGGCGTTGTACCATCTTAGCACAGGTCTCAGTGTTCTGCATTTAAAGCATGGGCTGTACTAATGTTGGTGACTTTTTCACCATTGTGATTGTAATTGTGGGCATTGACCCACCTTAGCACAATTCTCGGGAACTTAACTTGGCTTAAAAAATGCTAATCTGAATTAAGCTTTTTTCCTACACAAACAATCTAGCTTAAAAAAAAGTGTCCACACTGTAATGAGCAGCTAAACAGTAAATTTTGCTTGCTTGCAAAAGCTCTAATCTGGGGGTAGGTGAAATCAGGGGAAAATACCCCCAATAATTTTATTGAAGGGACAAACTTAAACATTCATCAAATGTGTGATTCTTTCTTTAAAGGCACATATAGACCATAAGCATATCAAAATATACACAAATCAGAATATACACAAGCGATTAAATAGGACAAAAAGATATACAACTCACAGTTTTGGGACTGTCCCTAGACTGGAATGTGAAATCAAGCTTTTCACCACTTGGACCATGAGAAAGCACAATGGGCAACAGTTGATCAGGTGGTATCACATGACCTGCAAGAAAGAAAAGATACAAAGAATTACACATTAACAAACACAATAGTCCATTTCAAATCTGAATCATTAATTTCCAGAAAACTAATTTAAATAAAGGCACATGGCTGAAATTAATGTGTCCATAATAGGTCAGTAGAATACTGTGTGTTGAATCTTATCAAACAATTAAAAACTGAGGGATTCTTGGTTATCTGCACAATTCACACAGCGTATGGGGTCAGCATAAGAAAATATGCTTCCATACACAAATCATATGCACGTTATACAGTTAAGGTAAATCCATCTGAGCCATTAGGCCCATAGGGTTGATGCTTATCCCGGTTTTCGTGGCGTAAGCGGATGAGAGCACATGACTCCCCCTGGAAGAGACACCAGCCCATCACAGATTAACTCCCCAGCAATGCTGGTACTCATTTTACAGCTGAGTGGACTGAAGCAAGTAGAGCGTCTTGTTTGTTGATGAGGGTTTAACGGCACCATGACAGCAAGGGTCAAATTGTGCCTGAGAGGTTAGATCATTCCAGAGATGGGAAGGAAAGAAAATGGGGAGATTGAGAGAAACAAGAGAAGTAAAAGCCAGAAAGCTGGGATCAAGAGAGGAGGTGCATGTGTGAAAAAACAAAGTAGAGAGGGGGGTTGGGAGAGGAGGACTAAATATGGTTGTAGAGGGAAGCATGATGAAGGAAGGAGATCATTTTATCAGGAGGGTTTTCTGGAAACGCTCGGCTATGAGTTGTGGGGAGCGAGGGAAGCTCTGGAAAGGTTGTACATGGGGCAAGCAACGATAACGTGATGGACTGTGAGGGTGCAAAGGCAGTTATTGCAGAGGAGTGGAGGAGCCAATAAGGAGGTGGGACTGAGAGAGGTGGGTGTGACCTATTCTAAGGCAGGTAATGCGAACGTTGTCGACACAGGAGATGTTGTGGATGGTGGGTTTGACCAAAATGGTGGGTTTGACCAGAATGGTGGGTTGGACGACGTGGAGTTTGTTATCAATTTGGGAGTTCCATGAGGTTGCCAGCGGTCACGAACAAGGGAAGCGATAAGCGGTTTGATGTCAGAGAGGGTTTTGGGAAAAGGAGGTAGGGGGAGGTTGAGGGCAAGTTTAGCGGCTGCATCAGCCTTGTCATTGCCAGGGATGTCAACATGGCTGGGTATCCAGAAGAAAATAATACTTTTCCTGCAGGGGAGGGGGGGGGGGAGGGGCAAATGGAGTTTATGGAGGCTTCTTGCTCAATGACACAATGCAGCGTTTGTGGCAGAAATTAAACCTGGTACCTTTCGCATACAAGCATGACTCCTTAACCACTGCACCTCTAAATCATATGCACATTATACCTAAAAGTATAAATACACAAACGCATTGTTGGTTGGGTAACAAAGGAAAAGGTCCCCCAGCAGTTGATTGGTCAATGTACCATGCACGTTTAGCTAAAATCAGTTTGAAATGGTCTACACCTAAAGTTCTTAATTAATTTTTTCCAAGGGCCATCATTTCACAACAGCCTCAGGCTGTTGGCCAATCTCATGACAAAATCAGCATCACGTGACAAACAAAACCCATCAAAACAATCCCTGAATACAAACAAGCTGAGAGCGCAAGCAATAAGAAGGATGTATGCCAGATGTTGCCAGTTCTCTTTATCAGCCTTCCTTTGACAAGCCGCAAGTCTGCCCATTTTATAACAGAATTAAAGATAACATTTTGCTTGATGTTATAGTTGCACAGATCTGCCTAGGTAGGAAAAACCCAAAATAAACAAGTATCTTTACCAATCTAATTCCGATTTGTTTTCCCGCCACGACTATTGTTCGAGGACCAGAGTGGATTGTCTGGCGGGCTAGATTTGGCCTGCGGGCCGCCAATTAAGAATCACTGGTCTATACTAAATGAAATCATATCGTCAGCTCTTTCAACAATTCTAAATCCCTAATATATATATAAAAATAATAATTATACATTATATTATTATATATTATATTAAATATTTTCTGGACAGGATCATCCACTGACACTTGATTTGTTTTTAATTTTGATTGCGAATCAATTTTCCAGTTTGTGTTTACTTTGTATTGTGCTTCGTAAGATTTACATTAAGATTGGACCCTACTTGTCAGCTCTGAAGACTGCAGAACAGTTCAAGAAATGAGTGAATGGTATGGCCCCACTCAATTCTCACACACCAAGGAATATAATATAACCTGTAGCGTATGAAACAGGTGAACCACATGCTCCTAGTCATTTCTCTCATACTCAGAGAGGTTGAGGATAAGAAGACTAAAGATGGCAAGACACTGTGTCAGGAGAAATGAAACTGCCTCCAAGGTTCTTATGTGCCAACCTAAGCATGGAAAGAGTGCTAGAAGGCAACCAAGGAAAGACAACATCAAACTCCTTGCAGAGGATACCGGTTTAAATTGGCAAGATATCAAGAGCTGCATGCTTGGGCAGAGGGGTATGGAAGGTCATCACAACAGTCGGACCTTTATAAGTCGCCATAAGCAAGCAAGGAAGGATTAATTCCAATAGAATCATTTAAAAATTGGCTGTTTGATCTTTTCTTACCACATGAGAACTCCACAATCTTCTCTGGATTGATGGATGATGATGTAAAGAGTTGGTGTTTGAACTCATCAACAGGTTGCATGGTACCACCAGCGATGATTACCGCCCTCGCTTGGCTCAGAACATCGGTAAAATGAACAGCAGGGTTGAGCAGGAGAAACTTCAAGCTGCTCTGACTGAGGAGACCTGATGAAGAAAGGTTTGGGATGAACAATTTACATTTGTTTGTTTTGTTGAGGTTTCATGCATCTCATGAGTCAAATGTGTCAGGAGGGTATTATTGAAAAATGTACAACGAAAAAAAGAAACTGAAAGACTAAAACCAAGGACTATTCATTGAAATTCAAATATAATCCCAGTCTTACACCTTAAGGTCTAGTGAGATTCATATGCCGCCTGAGCTTTTGTGCCTAGTTATTGATTCTGTCAAAGAAGTTTACAAATTGTTTGGGGAAGTTTTGTCAAAGATGGCATAATTATGGAAAGATTTTTGCAGAAGATAATGTTACAATCTTAGGCAAAATTGTTTGAGCATTAATGTGTTTTAACTAACATTATTAATGTAATTAACTGCAACATGCAAATGCCACTTTGTTACTTAAATCTTACACCCAACATCTTAGTATATAATTTTGAGATGAATGACAACGAAAATTGCAAAAAGGTGCAAGAGATTATTTTTTGAGTCAAGGGTCGCAATTACTCCACCCAGGCCCCCTTGATACTTCGCCACTGGGGGAAGATGTACATAAAACAAATCCTAAAACGAATTAAATTAACTGAAAATGAATTTACAATAGGACTGTTAAAATTTCAGCAATGGCAAAAAATCAACTGCACACCTTTCTTGTAGACAACGACTCGCCCATCTTTATCTGCATTTGTTAAAGCTTGAATGAAACCTTCAATATGCATGAGAGGTGATGAATATTCAGTGTGCACAGCAGATGTTGGCCCTGCAATAAGATCAAAACATATTGTAATTCCATATTCATGACAAGAATGACACACAATAATGCTGAAAGATGTGAAAATAGATTTATCATCCATTTATGTACAATAGCAACAAATCATCTGGAACTCAATTAAAGCCAAAAGTAAATAGAAGAATAGTTTTTGATGAAACTTAATAAGATTTTATAAACAAAGTGATGAACTACTACAAAATTCAGCTGCATGCACTTTCCACAAATTTAAATTCCCTTGATATACATACAATCCACCTATTAAATATTCATATTTTTCTCGAGGCTCAAAGGAGCACTTAACTAAAGAGTGAGGTGTATTTTCTTTGGGTTTCCATAAAAAAAAACTTCTTTCAGCACAAAAGAAAGTCAGTCTGACATATATGCTGTTGGTCATTTAAAACCCAGCCCTCAAATACCAAAGCGCAAGTGGGCAGCTTGGGTGTTACATGATTGGTCAATTTTTACAGTTGTAAACTCAATTTACAGTCAATTAATGAATGATTTTGCAATGTTGTGTCACATTGTGTGGCAGCTGGAATTTCACAAAAAATTTAAAATTAGTTATGCAAAATCTCTTTCCTGCTAAGAAAAGTAGTCATGTGACCTAATTAACAGGGTTTTGTGGCATAACTAACCATTTCCTGATTGGGTGATCTGCGTTACAGTATCTTGTTGTTTCCCTTCCTTGATTTGTTGGAGGAAGGCAGTCATTCCTTGCGGTTTTGCTTCCTTTGGTTGCAGTGCAGCAAGGTTCACCTCGGTATTCATCTTTTTCTCTACGAATCCATTGAGCTGTAAACAAATACAACATAAAATACACAAAAGATGTACAGAAAAGTACAAAATTAAATTACATATTCTTGATTACAGCAAACCTTAATCTTTTTACTGTTGAAACTTACAAAGCCTGTCGTACAGAAGAGCCAGGGGTGACACGATAGAATCATCTCAAAAGTTTATGACCCCAAAGCTGCCATTTATTTCTACTCAAAACGCCCAATTCAAAACACATTATGTAACATCATTGCTCCACCAGCAATCATCACAACTTCTTTACACAAAGAGTTTGTAAACTATGGAACTCATTACCTAGTGATGTTATGGATGCTGTCAGTATAAGTTTGTTAAAAATAGGCTGGATAAGAACTGGTGCTAGCGAGCGACGACGACGACGAGTGAACACACAATTACAATGACGGGGTCGTCGCCTGCGTAATCGGTTATGATAGTAACAATGCTATCACGAAACACTTAATACGACCCGGACGAGAACACAGGTACGACGTAAGGACAGACATAACATCGACAACCAAGTCAATGTCCACGGCTTTTGATAACCAGTTGTGGTACACTGGCGTGTCTACCCAAGCCAGGCTTAAACCCAGGGCCTCATGGTCTGTAGACATGTATGATAACCGCTACACCACAGTAGGTAGACAACATTCATCACAACTTCTTTACACATAGAGTTTGTAAGCTATGGAACTCATTACCTGGTGATGTTATGGACCACAGTTAAAAAAAGGTAGAATAGTGCTAGCGAGCGCATTGCCTTGAAGTTATATTGTAATCTTGTAAAAGGTTCAAGGGCATTCTTGATCTGGAAACAACAGGCATTCATTGCCGTTCTCGTTCTTCAGGTTCATAATTGAAATTCTGTTCAATTTCTGAGGTAACTGTCTCTTCAAAAACAATTAAATGATAATTTCATTGTCCCAAATTTTGAAATTGAAATAGGTATGATTATACATTGATTAGATTTAGATTATACGATTTACTTGAATGAATTGAACTAAAAATAAGCTCATAACCTCCTTTTTAAGTATACCCTGAATTATTTTGAAATAATAATAATAGTACAAAAAAATTACCCATGTTTAGCCCTTAATTACTCTGAAAATCTCAAAATGATCTGCATAAAATATGGTTAGAATATTAAAGAGGCAAAGGAATTCATTCAAATGATACAAAAATTGCCCCATTGCAAAATGGGAGAGTCCCTGAAGTAATTCTCCAAGTATAACATACTCCAAAGG
This sequence comes from Chiridota heheva, assembly GCA_020152595.1. Lineage (NCBI taxonomy): Eukaryota > Metazoa > Echinodermata > Holothuroidea > Apodida > Chiridotidae > Chiridota > Chiridota heheva. The sequence continues at coordinate 304,567 of JAIGNY010002138.1, forward strand.
TTAAAAAATTGTATGCGTTTTAGAGCTACAGGATTAATTCATTGCTCAAACTTGTTCACCTTTTATGAAGAGAAAATTATAACAAACAAAATGGTGAAAGAAATATTCAAAAATCTTGCTCCTTTAAGCATAATTCTTGGGACATGGCAAAAGATAACATAGCCACTATTTATTGTTGTGCTATCAGACCCCTAGTTAAGCTCCAATCTGCCCCCATTTTCTTGACTGCTCCTTTTCACAAACCCTGACCCCCTCGTTCAAAAAATAATTTTGAGAATTGCTTTGCCTTCTTGCCACACTATTGAAATTTATCCAATATGAAGAGAGTGTGGGCACAATCAAGGGTAGATCCAGAGGGAATGGGAGGGAGGGGATTCAGGGTTCCCCCCCCCGACCCCCAAATTTTACCAATACACTTCTAACCCTAAATCCATACATATTCATGACTTAACCTTGGATTCCAAGGTTTGGAATCCCATTTTTTAAATTCTTGGATCTGTGACAATACCTGACATATTGATTCCTCTCTTATTTTTATCTGAAGTGCTTCAAAATTCAGGTTACCTTCTAAATGCTCCTTGTGGCCAAAAATAAATTACAAAATCAAACATATGTCAATCCTCACCTTTTGTGATATCAGGCTCTTTTTGCAGTATCTTCCAAGCTGTTAAGACATAAAATAAGATGATAATTACAACCATGTTATAAAGCAAGCAAAATCCACAAATGGTTATCATCTCATGGTGCTGACTACATACAACTAAAACGGTAAATACCGCCATGGGCTGCATACCCTTGCAAATTGACACCCATATCATATGACCCGGTCATTTACAAAAGTGATATCTCACACTAAGTCCCACATGGCATACCATGTCCCACATGGTATACCATGTCCCACATGGCATACCATGTCCCACATGGCATCCCACCCCATGTCCGACATGACATCGCATCCTATTTCTTGTCTCACATGGCATTCCACCATAACTCCCACATGGCATCCCACCCCATGCTTCACTTGACATCCCATCCTATCCCATCCCTTGTCCCACATGGCATTCCACCATATGTCCCACATGGCATCCCATCCTATAACCCACATGGCATCCCACCCTATGTCCCACATCCCATGTGCCATCCCACCCCATGTCCCACATGACATCCCATCCCATGCCTTGTCCCACATGGCATTCCACCACATGGCATTCCACCATACAGTATGTCTCACATGGCATTCCACCATATGTCCCACATGGCATTCCACCATATGTCCCACATGGTATCCCTCCCTATGACCAACATGCCATCCCATTCTATGTTCCACATGGATCCATCCTACATTTATGTCCCACATTAACCACATGACATCCCCCTATGTCCCACATGGTATCCATTCCTGTGTCCCACATGGCATCTTCTCTATGTCACCATGGCATCCCACCATATGTCCCGCATCAGTGGCTTCCCACCTAATGTCCCACATGACATCCCACCTTATCCCCATGGTCTCCTATCCTATGTCCCACACAGCCTCCTACACTATGTCACACATGGCATCCCAACTTATGTCACATTCTGTATTACTCGTGGCTTCCCACCCCATGTCCCATATGGCATCCTACCCCATGTCCCACATGGCATCCTACCCCATGTCACACATGACATCCTATACCATCCCACACCCCACATGACATCCCATCTCATGTCATTTCACCCTATGTCCTGTATGGCATTCCACCATATATCCTACATGGCATTCCACCCTGTTCCACATGGCATCCACCCCATGTCCCACATGGCATCCTACCCCATATGTCCCACATGACATCCCATAGGCGCCATAACAAGTCTCATCCTAGCTATCACAGTCCCTGATTGAGCATACTATGTATGAAAGTGTCAGTTCATATAACTTATAAGCAAATTATATCATTTTACACTTATCTTCTAAGGAAATATCAAAATGTTTTGTGGACTTTTTAAGGAAACTAGTCTTCAATCTGTCATAAGTGTTTGAAAATTTTTACATTTTGTAAGGAAATTTTAATCTTCCATAAGGATATCTGAAGAAACTTTAACTTTTTCTGAGGAACTCTGAAGAAACTTTAACATTTTCTGAGGAATTCTCAAATAGCTTTGACATTTCTAAGAAAATCTCAGGAAAAACTGTGGACAGCCAGATGGCTGGACGGACGAAATCTCCATTACATAGGTTCGCATTGTGCTTTGCATGCTCACCAAAAATAGATGAATACAAAAATGTGAAACTATACAAGTCATTTGAAAAAATGTAAAACTATACAAGTTATTTGATAAAGCATATTTTGAAAAGATGTGTCTTTAAGTCTTGTTTGAATAGAGGTTGCTTTTAATATGACATGGGTGGGTAGTTTTTGAATTTTACATCCCTTTTTCAACATATAAGATTATAGAGATGTTCACAGGGATTTCATTAACCAGTTAAGAAAGGAAGATGTGATGAGGATGAGAGGTCCACAGTTTAGAAGCAATTGAAGAAACTCTGTAGTGAGAATTTGTTTGTTTGTTTGTTTGATAAGGGCTTAATGGCACCATGAGAGCGCAGGTCAAATTGTTAAATGGTTAGATCATTTCAGAGGTTGGAAGGAAAGAAAACAGGACGCGATTGAGAGAAACACAGAAACTAAAAGCCAGAAAGCTGGGATTGAGAGAGAAGGTGCATGGGTGAAAGAAAAAAAAGTAGAGAGAGAGGGGTGGGAGAGGAAGACAAAACATGGTTGTAAAGGGAAGCATGATGAAGGAAGGAGATAATTTTATCTGGAGGGTTTTTCTGGAAGAGTTCAGCTATTGAGTTGTGGGAAGTGAGGGAAGCTTTGGGAAGGTTGTACAGGGGGCAAGCAAGGAGAACGTGGTGGACTGTGAGGGTGCAATTGCAATTGTTGCAGAGGGGTGGGGGAGCCAATAAGGAAGTGGGAGTGAGTGAGGTGGATGTGACCTATTCTAAGGTGGATAATGTGAACATTGTGACACGGGAGAGGTTGTGGATGGTGAGTTTGATCGGAATGGTGGGCTGGATGACTAAGATTAAGAGAGGAAGAATGCAATGCTCGCCTGAATGACCTGAGAGGTACACCAGAGCTGAGCCAGCAGTTTGGTAGCAGGATTTTAAATGATATGCGGTATGGCAGGAGCTTGAATAGTTACAATACATTTCATCATTATTAGGAATGCTTAGAAATATTCTCAAAAAATAATTCTGATTAGCTTTCTTAATTTTCCAAGTAAGATATGGTACACCCTTATAAGAATTAAACAAAACCTTCAAACAGAGGGGTACCTTAAAGAAGTTGATGTTGTCCATTTTGGTTTCAAAAAGAAAGTTGTTGATGGTGAACAATTTGGTTGTGTCCACTGGAGTTGGCCGATGAGAAGACAGTTGTTTTGATTTTTCCGTTAATACTTTTATCCAGGATGACAAGACTTGCAGCAACTGTTTGATGTACATCAGATTTTTGGCTTTTAACCGACTTCTGTTGAATCAAATTTAAAACACAAAAAAAAAAACATTTACTTTGAAAGCACATGGGGACACGAAGCAATCATCAGGATGTCTAAGAAACGCTAATTTTGATAAACAGGTAATATGTATCACAATCAACTGTTTTATTCTGTCAAATTTCTGGGTTAAGATAGATTTTTCCGCTAAACATAGCTGCAAAGAGAAAATTGTTAAAAAAGGTTAAATTTATAAAATAAAATTTGAGCAGTTCCAGCGATGTTGTGAAAACAACACGCTGAAAAAGAGTTGAGGGTTAGTAGAGGTTATATGGAGGTCAGGACTGGGCTGGTAACTACGTTTTTAAGGTCGGTTAGAAGTGTGTTAGAATCAGGTCATGTGACCAGATTGCATATTTATAGCATGGAAGGTAAGGTATAACTCTCGTAAATAGATATATTTATGTGTAAATGTCAATGTCATTATGTTGTTAATAGTATAAATTTTTGATTTTCATGTTCACTTGGTGAAATTTTGCAGTAATTTTCAGCGAGGTACCATTTTTATAAACATTTTACGTAGGCTGTAACATTGTAGCACACCGTTTAGGCTTATGTTTCAGAGGTCCATACTTTAATATTCAAATAGAATCCTTTTGAGTTCTCTTGTATTGCTCTGTTTTAAAGATGTGCAGTCTTGGATGGATTACAATGAGTACTTATGTGTGTGCACAAAATTGATCCTTCCACTGCATGAAACTCAATGAAGTCTTTCAAATGTTTGGATAAAAGTTAGTGAGTCATGACAGCCTATCAGGGCTGTAATTCCCAGGGGACTTGTTCCTCGCCTCCCACACCTTTTCAGTAGAATTATTAAAAATCAGTACATTTTGGGGAAAGTTTTCCTCTTGTCCCCACCACATTTTGGATAAGAACCCCCCCTCCCCCTACTGAATGATAATTATGGCTCTGCAGCATAGTACCCTTTCTGTGGTATAAGGGGATGAGAGTCAGTGACTCTCCTGGATGGGATACCAGTCAATCACAAGTTAACTCGAAAGCAAAGCAATTTACAGCTCAGTAGATAGTAGCAAATGTCATCTCTTATTCATAGACCTTTAGCGGTATATGGATGTGTAGAGGGAGGCAACATTAGTTCAATTGTTTGAAAACATATTTAAAATCATGAAAACGACAAAATATTGATTCAAAATCACGTAAAAATTGACCAGTTTACAGTGTTTTTAATTTCAGTATTTTGCATATTCTATACGTTGATTTTTGATTGTCTTATACGGCGACTTTGGTATTTCCTTTGTTTAAAGTGGTGCAGCAAATTCTGATCAATAGGGTTTGAGTCTTTGCCATACCCTCAATCAAATTCTAGCAGGAATAGACCTTCCCATCAATTTCACTTAGTGACTGAGAAAATACAAAAGAAATGTAAAGAATCACATAAAGATTTTGAGCTGTCACTAATTTAGTTACAAATTTAGTATGAAAAAAAAAACACCAAAAGACTAAAGATGTTGTTTTTTTAATTTAAAAACTGATCTGCATAGATTTGAACTCTTTTGACCAATATAGACCTTTTTAAATCTGAATCGGCAATTTCCGAATAATTAATTATTTTAAATAATGTCACATGGCCAAGATTCACGTGTCCATAATGGACCAATCAAATACTGGAGGAATCTTATTGACCAATAAAATACTGGAGGAATCTTGGCCGTCTGCACAATTCAAGCACGGTATGGGACCAAGCATACGAAAAAATGTTTTTAAGGGCACATATCATACGTGCGTTATACATGAAGAAAGCATGCACGCGTATTGCTATTTACATTTTGTTCCTCAAACCTGCACTTGATTGGTTGAGAAACAAAGGAAAAGTTCCCCAGCATATGATTGGTCGCAGTACTGAAGAAATAACAATCGGCAAAACTCGGTTTGAAAAGGTCTATAGAAATTGTTAATGTCAACAATCTTTAATGGTTATGTGAAAACCTTATGTGGGAGCAGGAGGTGAGCTTGTCAAATTAAACATACCGTAATCGATGTAATAAGCACCCTGGGTGCTTACAAAAATATAATTGTGGCAATTTTAGGGCCCACAGTTGCTTCCTAATAAGCGCCCATGTTCCGGGCCGCGCACAGTGTGTTATTCCAGCTGCAATGTGTGCACTGGTTCTTACTAGCCCTGCAATAACCACCACAAATTTACTGTCAGCATCAGACGCAAAATAAGCAAATAATGTAACAACACTCATCTTAACGTCTTCAAATTAATCAAATAAATTATGTTATCAGTCAAACTATGTTAAGTGGGCGCTAAATAAAGCAGGAGTGTTTAATACGTCGAATACGATATCGATGTTTCTGTTACCTGTATCTTTGCATGTACTGGTTCAACTGAGAATGGGCCTTGTTGAGCTGTAAAAAAAGTGCAAAAAGTCTATCAACAATGGGAAATTGATATTTTATATACCTTGCTCAACAACTAAGGTATTTAGAGATGCCCTCGTCCGTTTGACAAACCAGTTGTGAAGCACTGGTGAGTGAAGACCCACCGGGGATTCAACTCGAGCCTCTAGTATGCCAACCTGAAGCTATGGCCATGGAGTTCTCCGTGATTATTAAAAGCAATTCTCTATCTTAATCTCCCTAAAACAAACTGGCATGACATGATTCAATTTGAAGGACAAAATTAATCCCCTTTTTGAATTATTACTTAATTGAAGTATTCTGATGATAAAGATTTGCTTGGTTGGTGAAGTTTAAGGGCATGATGACAGTGATGATTAAAACATGCCAGAGAGGCTCAAATAGATCAGCGGAGGAGAAAAGAGTGAGATCAGCGGAGGAGAAAAGAGTGAGATCAGCAGAGGAGAAAAGAGTGAGATCAGCGGAGGAGAAAAGAGTGAGATCAGCGGAGGAGAAAAGAGTGAGATCAGCGGAGGAGAAAAGAGTGAGATCAGCGGAGGAGAAAAGAGTGAGATCGGCAGAGGAGAAAAGAGTGAGATCAGCGGAGGAGAAAAGAGTGAGATTGGCGCAGGAGAAAAGAGTGAGATCAGCGGAGGAGAAAAGAGTGAGATCGGCGGAGGAGAAAAGAGCGAGGTCTGCGGAGGAGAAAAGAGTGAGATCTATGGAGGAGAAAAGAGTGAGATCATCAAGGAGAAAAAGTGAGATCAGCGGAGGAGAAAAGAGTGAGATCAACAGAGGAAAAAAAGTGAGATCGGCAGAGGAGAAAAGAGTGAGATCGGCAGAGGAGAAAAGAGTGAGATCGGCAGAGAAGAAAAGAGTGAGATCAGCGGAGGAGAAAAGAGTGAGATCAGTGGAGGAGAAAAGAGTGAGATCAGCGGAGGAGAAAAGAATGAGATCAGCGGAGGAGAAAAGAGTGAGATCGGCAGAGGAGAAAAAAGTGAGATCGGCAGAGGAGAAAAGAGTGAGATCGGCAGAGGAGAAAAGAGTGAGATCGGCAGAGAAGAAAAGAGTGAGATCAGCGGAGGAGAAAAGAGTGAGATCAGCGAAGGAGAAAAGAGTGAGATCTGCGGAGGAGAAAAGAGTGAGATCAGCGGAGGAGAAAAGAATGGGATCGGCGAAGGAGAAAAGAGTGAGATCAGCGGAGGAGAAAAGAGTGAGATCGGCGGAGGAGAAAAAAGTGAGTTCGGCAGAGGAGAAAAGAGTGAGATCAGCGGAGGAGAAATGAGTGAGATCGGCAGAGGAGAAAAGAGTGAGATCAGCGGAGGAGAAAAGAGTGAGATCAGCGAAGGAGAAAAGAGTGAGATCAGCGGAGGAGAAAAGAGTGAGATCAGCGGAGGAGAAGAGAGTGAGATCTGCGGAGGAAAAAAGAGTGAGATCAGCGGAGGAGAAAAGAATGAGATCAGTGGAGGAGAAAAGAGTGAGATCAGCGGAGGAAAAAAGAGTGAGATCTGCGGAGGAAAAAAGAGTGAGATCAGCGGAGGAGAAAAGAGTGAGATCAGCGGAGGAGAAAAGAGTGAGATCGGCGGAGGAGAAAAGAGCGAGGTCTGCGGAGGAGAAAAGAGTGAGATCTGCGGAGGAGAAAAGAGTGAGATCAGCGAAGGAGAAAAAAGTGAGATCAGCGGAGGAGAAAAGAGTGAGATCAACAGAGGAGAAAAAAGTGAGATCGGCAGAGGAGAAAAGAGTGAGATCGGCAGAGGAGAAAAGAGTGAGATCGGCAGAGAAGAAAAGAGTGAGATCAGCGGAGGAGAAAAGAGTGAGATCAGTGGAGGAGAAAAGAGTGAGATCAGCGGAGGAGAAAAGAATGAGATCAGCGGAGGAGAAAAGAGTGAGATCGGCAGAGGAGAAAAAAGTGAGATCGGCAGAGGAGAAAAGAGTGAGATCGGCAGAGGAGAAAAGAGTGAGATCGGCAGAGAAGAAAAGAGTGAGATCAGCGGAGGAGAAAAGAGTGAGATCAGCGAAGGAGAAAAGAGTGAGATCTGCGGAGGAGAAAAGAGTGAGATCAGCGGAGGAGAAAAGAATGGGATCGGCGAAGGAGAAAAGAGTGAGATCGGCGGAGGAGAAAAGAGTGAGATCAGCGAAGGAGAAAAAAGTGAGATCAGCGGAGGAGAAAAGAGTGAGATCAACAGAGGAGAAAAAAGTGAGATCGGCAGAGGAGAAAAGAGTGAGATCGGCAGAGGAGAAAAGAGTGAGATCGGCAGAGAAGAAAAGAGTGAGATCAGCAGAGGAGAAAAGAGTGAGATCAGTGGAGGAGAAAAGAGTGAGATCAGCGGAGGAGAAAAGAATGAGATCAGCGGAAGAGAAAAGAGTGAGATCGGCAGAGGAGAAAAGAGTGAGATCGGCAGAGGAGAAAAGAGTGAGATCGGCAGAGGAGAAAAGAGTGAGATCGGCAGAGAAGAAAAGAGTGAGAAGAAAAGAGTGAGATCAGCGGAGGAGAAAAGAGTGAGATCAGCGAAGGAGAAAAGAGTGAGATCTGCGGAGGAGAAAAGAGTGAGATCAGCGGAGGAGAAAAGAATGGGATCGGCGAAGGAGAAAAGAGTGAGATCGGCGGAGGAGAAAAGAGTGAGATCAGCGGAGGAGAAAAGAGTGAGATCAGCGGAGGAGAAAAGAGTATGATCAGCGGAGGAGAAAAGAGTGAGATCAACAGAGGAGAAAAGAGTGAGATCAGCGAAGGAGAAAAGAGTGAGATCAACAGAGGAGAAAAGAGTGAGATCAGCAGAGGAGAAAAGAGTATGATTAGCGGAGGAGAAAAGAGTGAGGTCAGCGGAGGAGAAAAGAGTGAGATCGGCGGAGGAGAAAAGAATGAGATCAGCGGAGGAAAAAAGAGTGAGATCAGCGGAGGAGAAAAAAGTGAGATCAGCGAAGGAGAAAAGAGTGAGATCTGTGGAGGAGAAAAGAGTGAGATTAGCGGAGGAGAAAAGAGTGAGATCAGCTGAGGAGAAAAGAGTGAGATCGGCAGAGAAGAAAAGAGTGAGATCAGCGGAGGAGAAAAGAGTGAGATCAGCGGAGGAGAAAAGAGTGAGATCAGCGGAGGAGAAAAGAGTGAGATCGGCGGAGGAGAAAAGAGTGAGATCGACAGAGAAGAAAAGAGTGAGGTCAGCGGAGGAGAAAAGAGTGAGATCAGTGGAGGAGAAAAGAGTGAGATCTGCGGAGGAGAAAAGAGTGAGATCAGCTGAGGAGAAAAGAGTGAGATCAGCTGAGGAGAAAAGAGTGAGATCGGCAGAGGAGAAAAGAGTGAGATCGGCAGAGGAGAAAAGAGTGAGATCAGCGGAGGAGAAAAGAGTGAGATCAGTGGAGGAGAAAAGAGTGAGATCAGCGGAGGAGAAAAGAGTGAGATCAGCGGAGGAGAAAAGAGTGAGATCGGCAGAGGAGAAAAAAGTGAGATCGGCAGAGGAGAAAAGATTGAGATCAGCAGAGGAGAAAAGAGTGAGATCGGCAGAGAAGAAAAGAGTGAGATCAGCGGAGGAGAAAAGAATGAGATCAGGGAAGGAGAAAAGAGTGAGATCTGCGGAGGAGAAAAGAGTGAAATCAGCGGAGGAGAAAAGAGTGAGATCAGCGGAGGAGAAAAGAGTGAGATCGGCAGAGAAGAAAAGAGTGAGATCAGCGGAGGAGAAAAGAGTGAGATCAGCGGAGGAGAAAAGAGTGAGATCAGCGGAAGAGAAAAGAGTGAGATTGGCGGAGGAGAAAAGAGTGAGATCAACAGAGAAGAAAAGAGTGAGGTCAGCGGAGGAGAAAAGAGTGAGATCAGCGGAGGAGAAAAGAGTGAGATCGGCGGAGAAAAAAAGAGTGAGATCGGCAGAGAAGAAAAGAGTGAGATCAGCGGAGGAGAAAAGAGTGAGATCAGCGGAGGAGAAAAGAGTTAGATCAGCGGAGAAGAAAAGGGTGAGATCGGCGGAGGAGAAAAGAGTGAGATCGACAGAGAAGAAAAGAGTGAGGTCAGCGGAGGAGAAAAGGTTGAGATCAGCGGAGGAGAAAAGAGTGAGATCAGCGGAGGAGAAAAGGTTGAAATCAGTGGAGAAGAAAAGAGTGAGATCAGCGGAGGAGAAAAGAGTGAGATCTGCAGAGGAGAAAAGAGTGAGATCTGCGGAGGAGAAAAGAGTGAGATCAACGGAGGAGAAAAGTGTGAGATCAGCGAAGGAGAAAAGAGTGAGATCTGCGGAGGAGAAAAGAGTGAGATCAGCAGAGGAGAAAAGTGTGAGATCAGCGGAGGAGAAAAGAGTGAGATCAGCGGAGGAATAAATAGTGAGAGTAGAGGGTAGGATCACAGGAGGGCTGGAGAGGTGATGATGATGATGATAATGATGATGATAATGATGATAATAATAATATTATTAATAATAAAACTATATTCAGTAACTTAGTAACCACCTTATGAATGTGGTTTGATTCCCTTACAGCCAGGGGAGTGATTGCCACATTAAGCTCACTAGAGTTTCTGCAATCACTCCCTATCCCAACTTGCATATATCAGCCATTTAATATATTAATTGGCATCGATTAGTATTTTCATTGTGAATAAAAAAAAAATTGAGAACTTCTGATATAATCTATTACATATGTGACTGTTAATTTATCTTTACTTTTATGCAAATTCCTATTAATTATTTTGTGATTTCCTGTTATTTCCTGTTATGTAATGTCAAGTTGTGGATGAACAAATAAAATGAAAAAATGAAATGATGATGATGATGATGATGATAATAATAATAATAGTAATAATAATGATGATGATGATGATGATGATGATGATAATAATAATAATGATAATGATGATGATGATGATGATGATGATAATAGTAATAATAATAATAATAATGATGATGATGATGATAATCTTAATAATAATAATAATAATCCAAGGTGCCGAAAAAAGAAGGAACAAAGCAATGAAATTACACAGAACATGAAAAATACATCTGGCAAACACCAGGAATATAAACAAAATCAATCATAAGCAATGGGGAACAAGTATGTTTAAGATTGGTTTTAGAGGTATGTAAAGAAGTGCTACAGCGAATGATAAATGGAATCGAGTTCCATAGATCAGGTGCAGCTACAGAAAAGGATTTATCACCAAAAGCTTTGGAAGTTCTTGGAATGGCAAGAAGACATTTATTTAAGTTGTGACATGATGAATATGGTGTGAGGAGTTCTGTGAGGTACATCAGTGATTTGCAATTGAGGGCTTACCATGTGAGTAACATCATTTTAAAATCGATATGGTGACGGACTGGAAGCCAGTGGAGCTGTTTCAAGTCGGGTGTGATGTGATTGTATTTTCTGGTTTTTGATCAAATACATTTTGCATGCGCTGAATCTTTCCAATCAATTTGTCAGAGATGCCGTACAATAGGTAGTAGTAGTTGATATGATGCAGGTATGATAGGTTTCCTTTGCAGCCTAACACTATGGATGCCATTTCAAGTGTGGCCTATAGAATATGCCAAGTAAGAAATATGCATACCTGAGCTCCCGTCACTTCAATGCTATGAATGTTTGAGATGGTTTCTAAAAGATTGTGTGCTTCATCCACGATGACAATATTGCCCTCTAATTTGATCCCACATGCCTCACGTGTTGATTTGTGCAAGAGAGTATTATACGGCAACACGACCAGCTGGAAGCAAGGAAAATGAGAGAAAAGTTCAGTTATAAATATTCACTTAAAGGCTTAACCGAAAGAACAATTTCGCTTTCAAATATGCCAAAAAGTTTCCAAATTATGGCTAATCAAAGTTTGAAGAAGAATTCTTTAAGGTATAGGGACATTGAGCTAAATTGCTTTAATTTCTATTAGAAATCATCATAGTAGCAAAATGAATTAAAATTGTTTCAAAATTGATCATTTCACAGCATTTTAAAATCTTAGGCATCAATGTGCATATTTATTAAAAATCATCATAGTAGCAAAATGATTTTAAATTGTTTCAAAATTGATCATTCTACAGCATTTTAAAATCTTAGGCATCAATGTGCATATTTTATTAAAAATCATCATAGTAGCAAAAATGAATTAAAATTGTTTCAAAATTGATCATTTACAGCATTTTAAAATCTCAGGCATCAATCTGCATATTTTATGTAAATTTTGCAATGTATTATATGGTGACCTTGGTATTTTCTTTGGGGAAATCCCCCTTTTTTTTTTTTAAATGTCTGTCATATTTCTTTTGAAGTGGTGCAGCAAAATCTGAACAAAGGTTTTGACCTTTAATAACATTCTAGCAGGAATTCACTTGCCATCATTTTCAGTGACTAAAGATTTAGGAAAAAATTGTAAACAATTACATAAAGATTTTGAATTGTCCGACCGTGGTAATTTCTTTTGTAAATCCTTTTTTTTTACATGTCTGTCATAATTCTTTTGTAGTAGTGCAGCAAGTTCTGAACAAAGGCTTTTAAGTCTTTCAAACATTTTGCATGAATTTTAAAACTGATCAAACTTTGATCAGTCATAGCTTAAAAACTAAAAGTGTTTTTTATTTAATTTGAAAACTGATCTGGTGATATTTCAAAAATACTCCTTTGTGTTCACGTTTTCACTTGTGTGTCCCCTGGCTGTTGTCAGGTTTGTTTTCGTGTGGTCTTTGCCCCCCCCCCCCCTTCTCTGTGCTCGTTCCTCGTTCATTTGTGCTTGTATCTTTTTGTTATGACTTTGTAGCACGGCCTACAGCTGTGGAGCCCAGTCGGTAAACCAAAACATTTTTGTTGTTTTAATATTCCACAAAAATCCATACATTTGTGTGATTGTTACAAATTTATCAAAAAGAAAAATTGTTTAAAAAAAGGGTTTTATTACACTTGCTAGAGTCTACTCAGTTCTAAATAAGTACCAGCATGGGAGTTAACCTGCCGTGGACTGGCGTCCTGTACTGGGAAAGTCATTGATTCTCATTCAATTGTACAACGGAAGCCAGTGACGTACCCCTCTATTATGGTACTTTAAAAGAAGATCAATGCAATGATCTTCAGGGTCACAAGAGTATATAACATTTAATTATATCTAAACTTGATTGCACCAACACCACAGTTATTCAATATTTTATATTTGCATGGAGCAAGGTAAATATTCGAGAACATTGAAATGCTACCATAGCAACCATTTGATCTTTTCTCTACTTTGATACTGTGAAAACTAACTATTGCTTACCAACAGAGTCTTGCTACCTATTTTTCTTTTTTGTACTGTTCACATTCTCTGACGGTTGATGTTCATTGCGTCTCATTGCGTCATATTGTGTTACTTATTCCTTTATCCCCATTAATGTATATCATATTGTTGATAGAGGGAGACAAAGCACATCTGTATATTTTACGCTGGCCGCTCATTGGTTAACTTCTTCTTTTATTGTTTTTATTATGTTAGCTAGCTTTTGGACCTAATGGAAACAAGACGTTAGCAAAGGATGATGATGAAAGATATCATGAAATAAACAGAGTAGTAAAGAAAAAATGCAATGAACCCAAAGAAACCTGGATCAATCAACAGTGCAAAGAAATTGAGAATACACGTAACATAAATTGTAAATCGTGCAGGAAAAAGTCAGAGAACTAACAGGAAAACGTACCTGTACACAGACAGGTTGCATTATATCAAAAGGTGCTACCTTTCTCATTGACAAAGAGGACATCCTACACCGATAGTCAGAATACATCGAAGAACTATTTGATGATAACAGAGGAGAAAAACCTACCACTAAAAAAAACATGGAGGGCCCACCAATACTAAAGGAGGAAGTGCAAAGAGCCATCCATATCATGAAACATGGCAAAGCATCAGGACCTGACAAAATGCCAATTGAAGTTTTTGAGGCTCTTGATGATGTAGGCATTGGAACTATAACTAAGCTTTTAAATGTGATATATGATACAGGAGAGATACCACCAGATATGAGCGAATCTATCTTCATAACCTTACTTAAGAAACCAGGTGCAACAGAATGCGAACTACACAGGACCATTAGCTTGATGAGCCATATTACCAAGGTCTTCTTGTTCCTTAGTATCCCATGGAAATTTTAAAAACACAATTTGGTTTTGTACAAAACAGGTTCTAATGTCCAGGATGAGAAATAGTATCCATGTTCTTATGTCCAGAAATTTCAGAAACACAATTTGGTTTTGTTGTAGACAAAGGCACTAGGAATGCAATATTTACACTATCAATGATCATGGAAATGTGCAGAGAAGTACAGAAAGATTTATATTTATGTTTTATTGATTGCTCCAAAGCCTTTGACAAAGTCAAACATGAAGAACTCTTTGAACATTGACGGAAAAGACCTAAGAGTTACAAGAAACTTATACTGGGACCAGGAAACAGCAATAAGACTTGAAGGAAATTACAGTTAATTTAAGGTAATCCGAAGAGGAGTCAGGCAGGGGTGTGTTTTGTCACCAGATTTTTCAGCATTTACAGTGAAACAATACTTCGTAACATTTACAGTCTTGAGGGGCTGAAAGTTGGAGCCTATAATATGAATAACCTATGCTATGCAGATGACACAGTACTTATAGCAGAGTCAGAAGAAAACTGCAGTCTCTTCTGGATAAAGTTGCAGAGGAAAGTGAAAAGAGAGAGCTGTCTCAAAATGTAAAGAAAACAGAATGTATGGTGGTTTGAAAAAAAAAAAAAGCCATAAACCCATTATGTAGTATACGAAGCCAAGGAGAAATAATTCAAGAAGCACAACAGTTTAAGTACTTGGACTATACACTAACATCAGATAGTGCATTAACGAAGTTAGAAAATGCATTGCAATTGCCAAAGACATGTTTACAAAAATGAGTCCAATACTGAAGAATAGAAATATTGGAATAGAAACAAAGTTTATGTCCTGAAGGCATATGTATGGTCTGCTTTTCTCTATGGCTGTGAATGCTGGATAATTACCAGTGACATCATGAAAAGATTAGAAGCTACAGAAATGTGGTTCATTAGGACAATGTTGAAAATATCTTGGACAGAAAGGAAAACAAATGATGATGTCCTGAAGCTTCAGGCATGGACAGGTCCCTACTCAATGCCATCAGAAGGAGACGGATGAAATTTTTCGGGCATGTTTATCCAGAGGGTGGGTTGGATCAGCTTGCAGTATGTGGGAAAATTGAGGGTAAAAGAAGCAGAGGAAGGCAGCGAGTTAAATATGTCCAAAGCTTAAACACTGGGCAACCAGCAACAGCCTTGTGACAATAAGCTTATGCAATTAGCTCTAAACAGAAGTGATTGGAGGGCCATGATTGCCAATGTCTGTTCCAGACTCTGCAACTATAGAGAGAGAGCTATCTTTGGCAAATTTTTTGATTAGTTGTGTTTTTATCAATTAATTTTTCTTTCATTCACTTATCACTCTTTGAAGTCGCAGAATACACAGATGTGCTTTTCTCATTATTTTTAATTGATTGTGTTGTACATTATATTATTATCTGCTCTCAGTTACATTAAAAAGTCATCTAACATTTGTTATTATTCGTTATGTGAGGTTTCTTTTACAAATGTATGAATTGTTATTGGGTGGGTGGGTGGGTGGGTAAGTGGGTGGGTAGGTGGGTGGGTGGGTGGGTGGATGGATGGATGCATGGATGGATGCATGGATGGATGGATGCATGCATGGATGGATGGATGGATGGATGGAAGGATGGATGGATGGATGGATGGATGGATGGATGGATGGATGGATGGATGAATGGATGGATGGATGGATGGATGGATGGATGGATGGATGCATGGATAGATGCATAAATGGATGGATGGATGCATGGATGGATGCATGGATGGATGGATGCATGCATGGATGGATGGATGGATGCATGCATGGATGGATGCATGGATGGATGGATGGATGGATGCATGGATGGATGGCTGGATGGATGCATGCATGGATGGATGGATGGATGGATGGATGGATGCATGGATGGATGCATGGATGGATGCATGGATGGATGCATGGATGGATGCATGAATGGATGGATGGATGGATGGATAACATGGATGGATAAATGCATGGATGGATGGATGGATGGATCTCATGGATGGATGGATGGATGGATGGATGGATGAATGGATGGATGGATGGATGGATGCATGGATGGATGCATGGATGGATGAATGGATGGATGGATGGAATGGATGGATGGATGGAAGGATGGATGGATGGATGAATGGATGGAAATATGGATGGATGCATGGATGGATGCATGGTCATGGAAAATGAATGGATGGATGGATGAATGGATGATGTAAACAGCCTTTGTATTATCTTAGTACAATAATTGATTACTTACCTCTTAATTAAATTTTGTCCTGTTCTTTATTATTTTGATTTATAAGTATCTTATTAAAGGAGATTTATAAGCTCTTCTATTAAAAGATTTATGTCCTGTTCTATTAAAGGAGATTTATAAGCTCTCTATTAAAGGAGATTTATAAGCTCTCTATTAAAGGAGCACTTGACCGAAAAGTATGGGCGTATTTCTCAGAGTCTCTGAGAAAGTCCAGTGCGTATCTTGGATGTGAGATATACAAGCAAGCATGCATCCTCTCTGGATTTGAATATTCATAGATTTGCTGTGCTGTCAATCATGCACATAGGCCTAGCTGTGTAGGGTCCTCGGCCAATTGTTACGATTTGACAAATGCACAGGAAGTTTATTTCGTTTTTTTTTCTTGTAAATGGATACACCCAATAAACTTTGCTTGGAGTTGGTGTCCTTATCACAGTTGGAACGCATTTTAATGGTCATTTGGTAATAAATCAGCAACAAGTTCAGTACTCGAGTCTTACTGTGTCGTTAGGCAAGTGTAACATTAGGACATGATATTTTGAAAAGGGGTTTATTACACTAATGTTACAGTCAAATACTCATAGTCATATCTTACTACAGTATTAACAAAATCTTTCTAGGCCCAGGCTTCTTTATCAGCTAAAAATATCAAGGTTTAAGTTTAACGTTGGTCCTATAATTTTGTCCCTCGTACCCTACCAGAAGGCTTAATAACGTGTGCAGCAGTCTAGAGTTACACTAATACACACAGTGAACATTCGAGAGCACTCGGTGAGGAAACAAACTTTCAATGAGAGCACTTGATGAGTGAACGAACTTCCATTGAGATTAAATCCATGAAAAAACAGGTTGCGAGGTTTGAATGGATGTGGATAAAATGCCCACAAATTATCACCAAAAAAATGATTGGGTCGAGAGCTCATTTAACTGCACTCTTTCTGTCAATCACAAGTGTTTCTTGTGCATCATGTCGTCGTCATCATCATCATCACCATCAGTTGGCATCCATCACGATCTGCAGCATGTCCTAGAAGGTTCCATAGACATAATTGGTTCTAAATAAAAGTGTTTGAAAGAAGGATTGAAAAAAAAGATAGCAGTGAGAGAGGAAGAAGAAAGACAGAGTAAGACAGAAAGATGAGAATCAGAAGAAAGAAACAAGGGGGAGGGGAAATAAATAATAATAGGAGGAAGAAATAAAGGGTAAGAAAAAGGGGGAGAGAAAGATGGACAGAATGGGGGGGGGCTAAGAAAGAAGGGGAGGAATATTTAAAAAGGGGAGGACAAGAAAGAGAAAAGTGAGAGGAGGAAACAAAGAAGGGGTGGGGAAGAAAGATTTCAAGAATATAAAATTTGGGATCACTACCTGGGATGGTGGCACGGCATGTCTTGTACCATAATAAGGACAAGCTTTCACTTCTTTTCCCAAATCCACCAACTGCTCGACATCCAGTGTTTCCACAGATACTCTGTCTGTAAAATCCTGCATTGCATTCTGGGTATAATATGGGCATCCAGCTGAGGTGCCCTTTGACCTCTTTCTAGTAGCTAAATCTTCACCCCTTTTCTTGGAATCTTTGGAGACAAGAAGAGAAAAAGTAGATCAAGTGTCATTGGTGTAAATGTTGACTGTGAGATTTGACACAAAGGTCAGCAAAGGTCAAGTAGCAAAAAGGAATCACAAATCAATGAAATCCTTTAAAAACCCAAACAAAAAAGAAAATTAATCAAGTTTTAATTGAGAGGAAGGCCCCTCAAATTTTTCAAATGAGAATCCTTCAAACTTGTGCAACGCAGCACTTCTGAAGCATATGGATGGGTCTGTAAGGCTCTCATTGAATGTTGAGGACCTGAAAAAAAAAATATATTCAAGTAAATAGCATCTAAGAAATAAACAAACAATAAAAGCAGCCAGTTTTCAATGTCAATGGACAGCTTTCAATGTCAATGGACAGCTTTCAATGTCAATGGACAGCTTTCAATGTCAATGGACAGCTTTCAATGTCAATGGACAGCTACACACCTCTTCTGTTTGATAAGTACTAAATTAAGAATGACATTCTCAGTAAAGCAATCTTTAAATTAAAAAATAGCACATTTTGTTTTGAAGTCATGTCTGAGTCAACCTAATTAAATGAGTATTTTTTACTGGATTATTTATGATGTATAAATGGAAAGACAACTCAAATTTTATTTGTAATTTAAAAAAAATTCAGGTAATGATAAAGATAAGAATGTTTTTAACAGTTAACTGTTGACTAGAGGTTTTGGCAAGGATCCAAAGACTATTCGTCAGAATCGGTCTTCTAAGAATTTTGGTAAAGGGTTAAAAACTATGGGTTAACATGCGTAAACAGATATCACATATTTGCATAGAAATAATAAATCCATTAATACAAGAAAATACGTATATGGTTTAAAATAGTAAATTCGTAACCAATTTTGATGGATTCTTTAGTTATGTTCAGGACGTTTTATAGATTTTCATACACTTTGGCTAATTAATCTTTAAATCATATTGGATATTTTTTCATTAAATTGCAGATTTTCTAAAAAATTGTTTTACCTCGTTTTTTTTTCTGCATCTCCAGGCAGCGATCGTTGATTAAAGTCAATGATTTCAGGTTCTTCACGGCTGGGTTAATGCATAAATTCTGAAATGAAATAAAATATACATGGAAGAAAATGATTTCACAAGAAGGTATACATTCAGACATTCAGTAAGTCATAAAGTATTAGTTCAGTGGTCAAGTAAGTTGATTTTCAGTAAATCACAAAGGATTAGTTCAGTGGTCAAGTAAGTTGATCTTCAGTAAATCACAAAGGATTAGTTCAGTGGTCAAGTAAGTTGATCTTCAGTAAATCACAAAAAATTAGTTCAGAGGTCAAGTAAGTTGATCTTCAGTAAATCACAAAGGATTAGTTCAGAAGGTCAAGTAAGTTGACCTTCAGTAAATCACAAAGGATTAGTAAGTTGATCTTCAGTAAATCACAAAGGATTAGTTCAAAGGTCAAGTAAGTTGACCTTCAGTAAATCACAAAGGATTAGTTCAGTGGTCAAGTAAGTTGATCTTCAGTAAATCACAAAGGATTAGAAGAGGTCAAGTAAGTTGATCTTCAGTAAATCACAAAGGATTAGTTCAGAGGTCAAGTAAGTTGATCTTTAGTAAATCACAAAGGATTAGTTCAGAGATCAAGTGAGTTGATCTTCAGTAAATCACAAAGGATTAGTTCAGAGGTCAGTAAGTTGATCTTCAGTAAATCACAAAGGATTAGTTCAGAGGTCAAGTAAGTTGATCTTCAGTAAATCACAAAGGATTAGTTCAGAGGTCAAGTAAGTTGATCTTCAGTAAATCACAAAGGATTAGTTCAGAGGTCAAGTAAGTTGATCTTCAGTAAATCACAAAGGATTAGTTCAGTGGTCAAGTAAGTTGATCTTCAGTAAATCACAAAGGTTAGTTCAGAGGTCAAGTAAGTTGATCTTCAGTAAATCACAAAGGATTAGTTCAGAGGTCAAGTAAGTTGATCTTAAGCAGATCACAAAGGATTAGTTCAGTGGTCAAGTAAATTGATCTTCAGTAAATTACAAAGGATTAATTCAGAGGTCAAGTAAGTTGACCTTCAGTAATTCACAAAGGATTAGTTCAGTATTCAAATAAGATCAAATAGATTAAGTTTGGTTTGTTAATGTTTAACAGCACCGCAACAGTCAGAGTCAAATGCGCCAAGAGGGTGTTAAAAACTACGGTGCTTGAGTTAGGACAGAGAGGAAAGAGAGGTGGGATAGAGGAAGGGAGGGAGAGAAGGTAAATAAGGGAACGAAGTTATAGATTAAACAGAACTTTAAACTTGAATATCTGCTTACTGGAATAAGATATTGAAGTAGCTTGTTTACCATTTTGTTTCCTTTAATTTCCTCTTTCATATCAGATGAATTTGCTTGACCACTTAACTAATCCTTTTACAACAAAAACATAAACATTATAAAAATGATAAAACTGAAAGGATTGTTCAGTGGTCAAGCATGTTTATCTTATCTGAGAAAAAAAGTTACAACAGAACAAAAATGTGGAAGTGTTCATCTATCTTATTCAGTTATTAAGATAGAATTTAAATTTATAAAACTTAATTTCAGGATTTGCATGGTCATGAACAGTGATATAAATTTTGATAATGCACTAAAAAAATATGTAAACTTTTCTCACATTTAATTCTTCTTATTTGTTTTTCTTTTTGCATTTTACACAATCTCACACAGAAATTATATGTTTTGAGGCCATTCCCTACCTTACCTTTACCACTCTCCTCTCCTGACTGTGGAGATTTGAGGCTTCATGGAGTAGCTTCTTCCATTTCTTCCTGTCTTTTACAAATTATGTTGCCTCCCTCCAGCTATTCCACCCAAGTCCTTCCTATCTTTCTCAACTGTCCTTCTTCAAGATGTTTTTGGTCTTCCTCTTTTCCTGCTTCCCTCCGGGACCCACAACAATGCGATTTTCGCATAATAATCATTTTCTCTTCTTGGCACATGCCCAATCC
This sequence comes from Chiridota heheva, assembly GCA_020152595.1. Taxonomy (NCBI): domain Eukaryota; kingdom Metazoa; phylum Echinodermata; class Holothuroidea; order Apodida; family Chiridotidae; genus Chiridota; species Chiridota heheva. Next base: position 325,348 of record JAIGNY010002138.1, read on the forward strand.
ATCTCCATCTTCTTGTATAAATTGTCTTGGTAATTGGTATTGTCTGTGTTTTTCATATAATTCATCATTGCTGATCTTCATTGGCCATCTTATTTTCATGATTTTCCCCAGGCAGTTCCTTTGAAATATGTCCAGTTTATTTTCGTCTGATTTTTAAAACTTTTTTGAGGCCATTCCACTCAGGCTAAAGTCCTTTGCCCAATGTGTAAATATGTATATAAGTTTGTTTGTTTGATGAGAGTTTAACGGCACCACAACAGCAAAGGTCAAATTGTGCCTGAGAGGTTAGATCATTCCAGAGGTAGGAAGGAGAGTAAACAGGGGGCGATTGAGAGAAAGACGAGAACTAAAAGCCAGAGAGCTGGGATTGAGAGAGGTATATGGGTGGAAAAATAGTGTAGAGAGAGAGAGAGGGTTGGGGAAGGAGGACTAAATATGCTTGTAGAAGGAAGCATGATGAAGGAAGGAGATAATTTTATCCGGAGGGTTTTTTTTTTTGGAAGAGCTCGGCTAATGAGTTGTGGGCAGTGAGGGAAGCTCTGGGATCGTTGCAAAGGGGCAAGCAAGGAGAATGTGATGGACTGTGAGGGTGCAGTGGCAATAAGTACTCTGCCTCAACATTAATCTTGAATAATACTTAGTTCAGTGCTTAGGCTTGTTTATTTTATCTGAAAAAGATGACAAGGACCCAAATGTGAAATACATGTTGAAGTACCTTTATCTTGTGAAAGAGATAAATAAGTATAATATTCTCCCAAACTTGTGATAAATGACTGAAATCAGACATCCCAGCCTCACATACCCCAACGTCTTTTGTGTATCTTATTGTAATATTTCCTGAGGTTTTGTGACTTCCACCCATTTGACTAAAACAGAGCCCAGTGAAGTACCTGTGACTTCCATCTCAAGTTTGGAAAAAGGGCATGAATCACCATGGAGACAGGTGGCTCAGTTGGTAGAATGCATGACTGAGATTAGGGTTCGGATCTCACAAGACTAATCTACAAGATTTTTGCACAGCCTTGCAGATGGACACGCCTGACATCGAGGGCAGAAGTATGCCATCTGGGTCACCTGCTCCTCATCCACCCCTGAGGAAAAGTAGACAATGGTTGGATGATGCTCACTGTCCCTCGTTAAATGTGGGTCCCCAAGGCAGGACAGTCACCTCTGCCAGTTTTTCTGAACACTACCCGAGAAGAGAAATGTCTCCTGGTCCAGTCAAGTACATGGTGATATCTCTAGCTGCAGCCTGGAGGATTTAAATGATGCACAACGAAACTTCAGTTTGAGCTTGCACTTTATAAGAACTGATGCAAAGGAACCGATAAAAATGACAAAACAATTCATCACAATGCACTTTGCTTCACACCAACTGCTTTTTGGTTTCTTTGTTTTGTTTAAAATTTCATTAACTCCATTACATTCTGTGCCATTCACTAGTTGTGTTGAATATCACCTTGACAGCATTGGTCAAACTGATAGGTAAAATCACAGCACTACATCTATTAGCTCCATGTTTTCACAGCTATACCAGTAAAAGTGTTGGTAGCAAGATCAAGTGATACTTTTTGTTGTATGTAGGGTGTGGAATTGTCATAGTTGATTTGTTGGAATTAAGAGAATACGATTGATGGGGTTGTTGTAGAAGAGGAATGTGATGGTGCTGTGTGTGACAGCATTTACTGCCTACCTGCCTTGATCCTAAAGTGACCAGCTTAATGTCTTGACCGAATGGTCGTCTACCTGACTGACTTGATCCTAGTGACCAGCTTAATATCTTGACCGAACGGACACCTACCTGCCTTGATCCTAAAGTGACCAGCTTAATGTCTTGACCGAATGGACTCTTCTGCACCTCGTGCACAAACTGACTGAGTTGGGAGTGTGTTCTGCTGCAGTAGTAGATCTGAGAATCAAATACAATTTAAAAAATACTGATAACAAAAAAATAAAAACACTTCAATTAAAGGTCTCCAGATGTGTATTGGGAACAGTAGCTAAATTGGTTAAAAATACATTAAGAAGTATAAAAAACAATGATTTCCATCAAGATCAGTTTGAAGTTGATAATTTACCACTTGTCATACTAAGTGTTCACACTAAGATTCATACTTGGAGGGGGGGAATGTTTAATTTTTTTTGGGGGGGCATTGTGAAAAAAAGGAGGAGAAATAATATAAATACCTAAAGAGACCTAAAGGAATAGCATTGAAAATGCTAAATTATGGCTGGGAAATGCCAAAGTTGACCTTTTTTTTGGAGGGGGAAGGGGGGGGGGAGGGGGGGGGGTGCATTTAATTGAGAGAAAAAATCAAGCTGGAATTTTCCCCCCTTGAATTGATTTTATAGCGGAAATTTCATAATATGTGCGGGAATCCCGCAATCCCGCACCTTAATGTGAACACTGCACCTGTCAGGCATAAATATGCAAATTCCCTGCGTCAGATCTCTGAAATAGGGCAGCTGGCTCTGACACAGTGTTTTATCCTACTCAATATTAGTATCACGCTAAAGTACATATCCTCATTATTTTCAATGCCAGAAATTTAGGAACATAATCCAGAATTCAGTAACCAGTCACTTAAATGTAGGACAGAAATTAAAAAATTACACTAAAAATTTTGAGTCTTTTTCCTTGCCATACTAAACAAATGTTCTGTATGTTTCTACAAGGCTTCAAACTTTAATTATTCAGTCATAGCTTGAAAAGTGTTATTTTCAAAATAAAAAAAAAATAAAATAATGAATTGATCAAATGTTAAAGCTCTTTTAAGCAATAAAGAGATTGCTTTATGTCCAAAGACTTTTAAGAATACATGCATGAGAAAGGAGACAAACTGTTCTACTAGAATCACTGATTGTATTTTTAATGTTCTGTGAGATTTGTGTACAAATGACTGAAATCAGTCTACAAGTGACATCACAGCCTCACATTCCTCAAGTCTTTGTGTCTTCATTGAAATATTTTCTGAGAGTTTGTGCTTGTGTCTTCATTGAAAATATTTCTGAGAGTTTGTGACTAACAGTATTAATTATCATCTAGTCAGGAAACTGTGATATCACCTTAGGAAATTTACAAAATAATTATTTCAATTAAAAAATTTTTTATTTCAATTTGTAAAAGGAATTCTAATTACTCCTCCCTACAATTTAATCCAGGGTATGGTGTCACCTGCTTCAAGTAGACTTTCTACAAGCAATCTTCACACAAACTTCTCTATAAATAGAACATGATATCAAGTGTCAAATTCTCCAGTGCACCACAACTGGTTATCAAAGGCCGTGGACATTGACTTGATTGTCAATGTTATGTCTGTCCGTACGTCATACCTGTGTTCACGTCTGGGTCGTATTAAGCATTTCGTGATAGCATTGTTACTATCATAACCGAATACGCAGGCGACGACGACCCGTCATTGTAATTGTGTGTTCACTCATCGTCGTCGAGTGTCAAATTTCTTCAGAGACCTGTTTGTCGTTTTTTTCATGTATGTTACAAAATAGACCTATTCTGTTTATTTAGCTAATGTTAATTAATCCTTTGACTTTATGTAAGTAAAGAACCATTATCTATTATCAATCAATAGCATGTGATGTAATGAAAGTCTTTATCTAAATTATCTTTACTGGCAGTTAACATTCTTCCCAAGAATTTGGTTCCATCCAAATTAACAGCATACTTCCTCCTAACATTTATCAGCATTTCTGAAATAAAAACAATTGTCTCGCATAGCATAGAATAGCATAGCAAAGCATGGCAAGGTTTAACGTCCCAAAAGCATCCAGTGCTGGACATTATATCAAGACGGCCACGGCCTTTGATAACCAGTTGTGAACTCACTTAACTGGTTGCAGACCCACCAGGGCCTTTTTCACACAAATAACTCAGACAAATGTCATACATTGTCTGAGCAAACTACAATAAGACTTGGCTTCCTATTTGGATCTGTAATGAATGGGAATTTAATTCTTCAAATTACTGTAAAGGGATTTCAAAAACTTGTGAAACTTCGAGGGAAGATTATGAAGATTTGTTTTAAAAGTAAGATTTTACATTCACCATAAAGAGTTTTCAATTCTGAGTTCTGTACTCTCTGAATTACGGCGAATCAAAATTTGAATAATTATTAAAGAAGGAGTCTCGTCTCAGAAAAATCATAAAAATTGCGATGTTCGTATCTTTCACGTCACATCCGGTTGTGGATAATTTCAAATTAAGTACGTAGTATGTAATGTGTGTGTATGTACAGTGTGCTAGTCACGTCCACGATGGTTATTGATTGTTTGTCGGTATTTGTGTCTAACCAATCAGAAAGCGTTGACTCTTTTTGTATATTACTGTTCCATGTTAACAAGATATCTGGCCATTTATGCAAAGCTGTGATGAATAAATAGAAGACAGCTCACTATCCTTTATGTAATTCTTTTAATTTCTGTCCTAAATTTCAGTCACTGAAAATTCTTGATGTGACATCACAAAATGAAATGAAATTTGCATAATTTAGGTTAAAAAGACCTTAAAATGAAAAATATTGTAAAATTTCTTTTACTGATTTATATCAAAATATTTTCTTTTTTCATGGTTTAAAGCACATTTGCTTCCAATTCAGCTCAAGTTGTTGCCACCTGTACAAATATCTAATCTAAGTTTAAAAAACTAATTGCAGTTTTAAGAAGGCTCACAAAAGTTTCACAACAAAATGATTACAAAAGTTATCTAAAAGCATCCATACTTTTGTGGCATAAGCTTCATCTATAGCATCCTCTTCCTCTTCTTCATCTTCTCTATCTTTGCTTTCTTCATCGCTATGGTACTCCTTCACAACCAAGTCATCATCATCTTCATTTAGAGATGCGTCTTCATTAGTAGCTGAAGAATTGGTTCCTTTATCCTCATTCTCATTTTCGGCTGATTCCTAAATATGAAAATGGCAACGAGAAGCACTAATTTAAAGTAATGATTTTTTTTTTTAACTCTGCACAGCAAGAATTTGAAACAAGCAGATTTTCTGAATCTTATCAATCTGATGTGTAGAAAATTCATTAAAATTTGACATTCAATTTTGTAAAATGCAAGGAAAATAAAATTAAAAGCTCTTAAAGCACATTTCATAAACTGTATCAGTCACTGTCTGTCTTCTGTGTATGTATACTTTGTAAGAAAGATTTAATCGAGCATATCTTGTTTTAAATTCCCTAGAATCTATTCTCTGTTTTTTTTTCTTTGTCTCCCTTGTTAATGAAAACATAAAGTCTGATACAATCATTATTTCATATGATAGAGGATACAAATCTTAATTACTGTTAAACACAGCAAGTCAAAATCTTATTCCTATCTCAAGTTATTCATGTTTGAAACTGACACATGGCGGCTGCCATTTTCTTTAATTCTGTATTGAAATATTGTGCATGATGACATTATTTCCCCAATAGGAACATAAGGATTAGAATGTATTTCTTTATAAATGTGATTAAAGTTTTTATTCCAAAATGATGTGACACAAAGTTTTAACAGCTTGTTTTGATAATTTTATGTGTACACAAAAATTTCCTTGACCTAACAAAAAAAAAAAAACTTTTTCATAAGCTAGAAAACTTGAGATAGATTATAAAGAAATACAAAGTATTCCAGCATCTCCTGGGCTGATGACATCATAATCTGCATGTTTTAAAATCAAAATGACAGCTCCCATGGTACTATTAAGTGGTAGTAATTAAAGTTTTTAATAATTACAAAAAATGTGTTAGATTGCTTTGGGAGTTGAAATGAAACTTGGTCAGTAAATTTTTATTTTTAATTCTGAAATAAGGATGTCAGACTTGATGTCTCCTTTAACTAATTTATGACATGGACCCTTTATGCCAAGCTGAAAAGCAGAATCCAGTTTGTTTGGTGAGGTTAAACAGCACCATAACAGCGAAGATCAAACAGTGCAGAGACATTTAATTATACTGGGGTAAAAAGACGTTGAGTGCGGTGGAGTGTATAAAGTAGGTATGAAAAAATGATATTTGCAGAAGAGATCAGCAATTGAGTTAAAGGCAGAATCTAGGCCATGGGGATGAGATGTTATCGCAAGATCCTGCACCTTAGTAAAGAAATGGTATTGTCATGCAGGCTGTAATTCTGTGTGTGTGTGGTGGGGAGGAGGGAAGGGGGCAACATACGGCCAAAATTTTCTCCACAAAGTAGGGGGACAGTGTTTACATTATAATTTTTTTTCAAAATTTAGGAAAGTGTCCCCAGGAATTACGGCCCTATCATCATATCTCTAGATCAACCAGCCTGGCAAAGACCATAATGCAATGCACATTGCCAGGAAACAGAAAGAGAGGGAAACAAAGGGAGGATCTTCAGCACCTCCCAGGAGGCATCGGAGAACTGAGTGAATTAGCAGGAGAACCGAGTGAATTAGCGGGAGAACCAAGTGAATTAACGGGAGAACCAGGTGAATTAATGGGAGAACTGAGTAAATTAACGGGAGAACCGAGTGAATTAGCGGGAGAACCGAGTGAACTAGTGGGAGAACCGGATGAACTAGCGGGAGAACCGAGTGAATTAGCGGGAGAACCGGGTGAATTAGCGGGAGAACCGGGTGAATTAGCGGGAGAACCGAGTGAATTAGCGGGAGAACCGAGTGAATTAGCGGGAGAACCGAGTGAATTAGCGGGAGAACCGAGTGAATTAGCGGAAGAATCGGGTGAATTAGCGGGAGAACCAAGTGAATTTGCGGTAGAACTGAGTGAATTAGCGGGAGCCCCAGTGACCTGCGTGGTTATGGATGATTGATTTAGTGAGTATTGACTGAGATCTAAAATGATATTTTGCAAGTTTTCTTACCAGTTTCCTCTTCATTTTCCACCTCATTTTGTTCCTCAGCTCATCCAGCTTTGCCTCTCTCTTCGTCAATTGTTCTTGCTCTTCCTGAAGGGCAAGAAAATTATCTCAATTTATTAATTGCTATTTGTCAAAAAAAAACACTGCTTTTTACGAGTAAGTTATGTCTACAGAATGTAAAAACTACTCTTAAAACATGCCTGACTTATATTACTATAACAATTTAAAAAAGAAGCATAAAAAAATATGGGACGATAATGCGATGAACTGTTTATGTAGGCAAGAAGAAACAGATAGTGGTTCGATTTTGAGGTGGAGTTTTGTGGTACGAAATTGTAATATTGGATTTAAGATGGCAGATGTTCCCCAAAGACATTGTGCATTGTGGGAGCAATGAAAATGATCGCTTCTTGTCCTTCTCCACATGGGGCAAGTAGTGCCATTTATCTAACTGGGCAAGGGAATAGAGTAATATTTTGCAAAATAATCGGGAAGATTGGCAATTACTTTATTTTCATTTTCAAAATTTGTGCCGGGAATTTGTGTGCACAGACAATGCGGAAACCAGCAAATATTTGATGAAATATTTTGACCAGTGGGTGAAGATTGGCAATGACCTTTTTTTTTCTTCAAAATTTGTGCCAGGAATTTGTGTGCACAGACAATGGGAAAGTCAGCAAATATTTGATGGAATATTTTGACCAGTGGGTGGCCTTTGAATTAAAAAGTAATATTTTTTTAATTTTGGCCACTGCTAATTTTTGGCCGCATTCATTTATGTGACAAATACGAACATAAACCCGAGGAAACAAATCAGAATGCCCAGTATAATTCCCGTCCAAGCTACATGTATGTTATTTCCATGGTCAAGGAATTTGCTTACATCAGTTGTAGTTGAGCTGTAAAAATATAGCGCTTTGATAATTTAAGTTCCACTATTTTTTTTAAAAGGCGGGTGGGGATTCATGTAGTCAATATATGTGTCGGAAGAGTTTATGACATCTTGAAATGTTAAAAATCGGAAGGAGATTAATAGGTTTTTCTGATATATACACTTTATTCTTCTGCGATAAGAACCGTAACAATAATACAAACAAAGTAACACATATCATTTTGAACCAAAAACTATAATAAGAATGAAAAAAATAAAGATTTACAAAACTACATATTTTCCTGACCAGCAGATGATTTGTTATAACAAAGTTGGATCAAAATAATCATACTTTTTAAAACAATTTGTAGAGAATGAAGATGCTTTCAATTTGAATGAAAGTAACATGAAATTTGTAAAAGCAAAGAGAAGAAAATTATTGATAAAACATAATTATTAGCGAGAATAAAGAGGATTAATGCAAAAATAATTACTGAATGTCGAATAATTTGCACAACTGATTACTAGATAAAAAGGCTCAAAACATTGGGCATACTTACACAAGTGAATACTAGATAAAAAGGATCAAAACATTGGGCATACTTTGCACAACTGATTACTAGATAAAAAGGCTCAAAACATTAGACATACTTTACACAACTGATTACTAGTTAGAAAGGATCAAAACATTGGGCATACTTTGCACATCTGATTACTAGATAAAAAGGCTCAAAACATTAGACATACTTTACACAACTGATTACTAGTTAGAAAGGATCAAAACATTGGGCATACTTTGCACATCTGATTACTAGATAAAAAGGCTCAAAACATTGGGCATATTTTGCACAACTGATTACTAGTTAGAAAGGATCAAAACATTGAGCATACTTTGCACAACTGAATACTAGATAAAAAGGCTCAAAACATTGGGCATATTTTGCACAACTGATTACTAGTTAAAAAGGATCAAAACATTGAGCATATTTTGCACAACTGATTACTAGTTAGAAAGGATCAAAACATTGGGCATATTTTGCACAACTGATTACTAGTTAGAAAGGATCAAAACATTGAGCATACTTTGCACAACTGAATACTAGATAAAAAGGCTCAAAACATTGGGCATATTTTGCACAACTGATTACTAGTTAGAAAGGATCAAAACATTGAGCATACTTTGCACAACTGATTACTAGATAAAAAGGCTCAAAACATTGGGCATACTTTGCACAACTGATTACTAGTTAGAAAGGATCAAAACATTGAGCATACTTTGCACAACTGAATACTAGATAAAAAGGCTCAAAACATTAGACATACTTTACACAACTGATTACTAGTTAGAAAGGATCAAAACATTGGGCATACTTTGCACATCTGATTACTAGATAAAAAGGCTCAAAACATTGGGCATATTTTGCACAATTGAATACTAGATAAAAAGGCTCAAAACATTGCACATATTTTGCACAACTGAATACTAGATAAAAAGGCTCAAAACATTGGGCATATTTTGCACAACTGAATACAAGATAAAAAGGATCAAAACATTGGGCATATTTTGCACAACTGAATACTAGATAAAAAGGATTGAAACATTGGGCATACTTTACACAAACTGATTACTAGATAAAAAGGCTCAAAACATTGCAAATACTTTGCACAACTGATTACTAGTTAGAAAGGATCAAAGCATTGGGCATATTTTGCACATCTGAATACTAGATAAAAAGGATCAAAACATTGGGCATATTATATAGAAACTGATTACTAGATAAAAAAGCTCAAAACATTGGGCATATTTTGTACAACTGAATACTAGATAAAAAGGATCAAAACATTGGGCATATTATACAGAAACTGATTACTAGATAAAAAAGCTCAAAACATTGCGCATACTTTGCACAACTGATTACTAGTTAGAAAGGCTTACAACATTGGGCATATTTTGCACAACTGAATACTAGATAAAAAGGCTCAAAACATTGGGCATACTTTGCACAACTGAAAACTAGATAAAAAGGATCGAAACATTGGGCATACTTTGCACAACTGAATACCAGATAAAAAGGCTTAAAATACATTTTTAAGTGTAAGAGCATTTATAGTTTCAATTTTTTACTTTGAATGTAGTATACAAACATTTTGATCAACATAAAAATCTGCTGTAAAATTATTTCTTTCTTACAAGTACATGAAGTGTTGATCGAGGAAATCATTCACGATGAAATACGTTGAAAAGTACAAAATATCAAAAACACATTAAGATCATTATACTTTCATTACTAACATGAGGTCTATGTAAAGGTCATCTTAAAAACGTTTCAGAAAGACATGATAATTATTTATTGTTACTACTTGCTTGTCTTTATGTCTGAAGTACATCTCTTTTGGTTCAATATAAGTTTTGTGATAACTGCAACAACCAAACAGGCTAATTGAGTTAAAATTCAAACTTGTCATAAATCGTGACTGTAAAATACTTGAAACTTCAGAGCCCCACTTACTGTATCACTTACATTTATACTTAAATAGACATGCGAGCATTATGGTAAGAATACTTTTTTACCAAAACTGACTATATTCCAGTAGTTTTTATTTTACTACTTAAGAAAATGTGGTGAGGTTTTAATATTTCAAAGTTTTGCTTCAACTGCCAAATTTGGGTGATTACTTGATCAAGAATTTATAATAAGAAAAAACCTCCAAGTTAAAGTTTGCATCTGAAACAGTAGTTGTGTTGGGCAATTTCACAGCTGCACTTGTTATTGACAGCATAAAATGCGAGCATAAATAATGATGAGAATACTATTTTGTCAGTTGACTTTGCTCCAACAGTAACTGATGAAAAACGATTACAAAATTATTCAAGGTGTTAGGGTTAGGGTTCGGGTTGGGGATGAGCAGTTTTTAATACATTAAAAAGTTAATGTTTGTAGTGGCAGCATTTTGGTGATTACTGCTAATGACGGACTATAAATTGCAACAGATGAGATCAACTCTTCAAACTAGTTTAAAATTGCATAAAAAAAAGAGTTATGTCTGTCAAAACGTCACAGCTGCACAACATTTGTACTTGGAAGAGATACAACAGGCCTCCCAGTGACTCTTTTTTTATATAAAGGTTTTTTTAAAGGTTGGAAAAGTTGAAATAAAGGTTTTTAAAGGTTTTGGATTTAAATAAAAAGGTTTATAAAGGTTAACTCATGGAATAAATTTTCATACAATCAGCATATTCTGGGGCAAAAGGCAGTTGGTGGTGCCAAAAGTCCATTACTTAGTGAAGTTGGAAATTTCATTTTGGTCCTGCTACTTTTTAAATGTGTGTTAAGAACAGATATGCTATTAAATGGATGGTATACTTACCAATGAAGCTAAAACCTTAGCACTCGAATCATTTACCTTACTTAACTTTGAAAATAAAGGTTTTTAAAGGTTTTAAAGGTTATTTTGAAAGGAATAAAGGTTGAATTTGTCAATAAAGGTTTTGAAAGGTTTACCGGGAGGCCTGGATACAATGATGGTGAGAATACCATTTCATCAGTTGACTTTGTTCCAACATTGACTGATCAGACTTGGTTAATAAAGTTCTTGTGTTCATTTCTAGTTTGTTTGTTTGATAAGAGTTTAACGGCACCACAACAGCAAGGGTCAAATTGTGCCTGAGAGGTTAGATCATTCCAGAGGTAGAAAGGAGGGTAAACAGGGGGAGATTGAGAGAAACACGAGAACTAAAAGCCAGAAAGCTGGGATCAAGAGAGGTGTATGGGTGGAAAAATAATGTAGAGAGAGAGGGGTGGGGAAGGAGGACTAAATATGGTTGTAGAGGAAAGCAAGATGAAGAAAGGAGGTTTTTTTGGGAAGAGCTCGGCTACTGAGTTGTGGGCAGTGAGGGTGGCTCTGGGAAGGTTGTACAGGGGGCAAGCAAGGAGAATGTGATGGACTGTGAGGATGCAATGGCAATCCTTGCAGAGGGGTGGGGGAGCCAGTAAGGAGGTGGGAATGAGTGAGGTGGGAGTAACCTATTCTAAAGCGGGTAATGTGGACATTGTCGACACGGGATAGGTTGTGAATAGTGGGTTTGATTGGAATGGTGGGCTGGATGACGTGGAGTTTGTTATTAATTTGGGAGTCCCATGAGGTTTGCCAGCGGCCACGAATAAGGGAAGTGATAAGCGGTTTGATGTCAGAAAGGGTTTTTGGAAAAGGGGAAGGGAGAAGGGTGAGGGCAAGCTTAGCAGCTGCATCAGCCCTGTCATTGCCAGGGATGCCAACATGGCTGGGTATCCAGAAGAAAATAATATGTTTCCTACGGAGGAGGAGGATGGGGGAAGGAGTTTACGGAGGATGAGGTGAGATGTGGGGTTATCCCATTTAACATTGAGTAATAAAGTAAGGACAGCCTTGGAGTCGGAGAATATGGCAAAGTGGCTGAGCGGAGAGTATTCAATAAAGTGAGGGCTAGGAGGATGGCCTTGGCCTCGGACGAGAAGATGGATGAGTAGTCCGGAAGCCTGCTACTGAGGGTGATGTCTTGGATGATGGCAGCAGCAGCTGTCTTGTTGCCTTCCTTGGAGCCATCAGTATAGATGGAGGTATAGTTTGAGAGTTGGTCTTTGATTTGGTTGTGGAGGTTGATGAAGAGGTTAGGGTGGGTTTGGGTTGTGTGATGAGTGGAGAGGTCCAGGTGGATAGTAGGAGGGGGTGGCCCAAGGAGGAAAAGTGGGCCAGGAGAAAGTGCTGAGAATGGTGGGATTGATGCCGAGATGGAAAAGGTCTGATTTCATGCGTAAGTTGAAGGGAGGGATAGGGTTTTAGTCCTATCAAAGAGGGTGGAGAAATTGGGGTGGAGAAATTGGGGTATCTAATGAGGTTGTAAACAGGGTTCTGGGTGTTGGTGCGGGCTCTAAAAGCATAGGAGAGGCTAAGCTTTCTACACCTTAGCAACCTGTGCCCTCCCCAAGCCCCTACACATTCCAAGAACTACATCCTGGATTGCAATACAACTTCAAATTTAAGAAAATATGTGTGTCAAGCAAAGTCAAGCAGCATGAAAAATGTTGTCTAACTCTGGTCAATTTTTAAACTTTAGGTGATAGATAGTGTTTAATTTAAAAACTACTGATGTGCTAATATGCACATTAAGTTATAATAATAAGAAATCACACACTTTTTACATACAATTTCAATGCAGTTAATGGACTTATTTAAGAACTCTTTTAATTCGCAAGTGACTTGATAAGTAATTAACCGATTAACTGCCTGAACATACTGTACATTCAATATTAATGCAGCAAATATCTATTCCTTCATGACCCAAAAGTACATAGAGAACACCTTTAGGCATTCTCTAAAAAAAAAACAGACAAAACTGTCTATTATTACTGGAAAGAAGGCATAAAGATACTGAAGAAAAAATTCATGTCAGAATTGGTGAAAAAAGTTGCTTTTTAATCATTTGAAAAATAAGTTTGATTGGTAACAAGCATGTCCTTAAGACGGGACACTTGAAAATAGGTAGACAAAATGTTTATTTACGTTAATTTTACAAAACAAAAAAGGAAGTACCCCACCAATTTGAATAAATTTCATGTAATTGATGCTATGATATCCATCGCGTATACACGATGCTGAAACATGGAAGGAAACAAAATATGGACACGTATACGCGATACTGGGACTCGTTCATCTTGTAACAAAGGGAAAATTCCCCAGCAGTTGATTGGTCAAAAGTTCTGAAGTCATCACATTTGACCAAAATCAGTTTAAAAATGTCTATTATCTACCTTTAACTTAGCGGCTTTTTCCATCTGAGTCTTCTTTGAATCAAACTCAAGCACCCAATCAGGAACAGACTGAGAAGAAGCTCTGCCCCCCTTTAAATATTTCACCACCTCTTCTTGAGATGTCCGCTTTGTTGGGGCGTCATTTTCATTTCTTTAAAAGTAATATGAGAAATAAAAGATGCAGAACATTTGATTGTGTAGACTAACAGGCTCAAACTATAACTATTTGTAACCTTTATCACAAGCACACATGGCATATTGATCAATAGGACAGACAGGAAATTGTTATTTGGGGACACATTTAGATATAAGCAGAAATGGCATATTACGCAAAAACTCGCTTGTTTCAGGGATTCACTCTTACCATAATTTAAGCCAATTTTTGTCTTATTATTATTAATATTATTATTATTATTGTTATTATTATTATTATTATTATTATTATTATTATTATTATTATTATTATTATCATTATTATTATCATTATTATCATCATTATCATTATCATTATTATTATTATTATAATTATTATTACTACTATTATTATTATTATCATTATTATTATAATTTTTCTTCTTTTAGGGAACTCAGTCTTCATTTTATTTCATTATCATAAATGTATTTATTTATTTAATAATCACAATTATCTTAATATTATGGGAGGGAGAACATATACCCTCTGACAAGCTACATGACTACATGCCAGTTGACAGATAATTTTTACATTAAAACAACTTGAAGTAGTAAGAGAACTGGCAGCCACAAAGAAGTTAACCACCAAAAGCTGTTCTCTGATTTGTTTGTTTGATGAGGGCTTAATGGCACCACATCAGCAAGGGTCAAATTGTGCCTGAGAAGTTAGATCATTCCAGAGGTAGGAAGGAAAAAAAACAGGGGGAGATTGAGAGAAACGCGGGAACTAAAAGCCAGAAAGCTGGGATCGAGAGAGGTGTATGGTAAAAAAACCAAAGTAGAGTGAGGGGGGTGGGAGAGGAGGACTAAATATGGATGTAGAAGGAAGCATGATGAAAGGAAAGAGATAATTTTATCTGGAGGGATTTTTCAGAAGAGCTCAGGTATTGAGATGTGGGGAGCGATGGAAGCTCTGGAAAGGTTGTACAGGGGACAAGCAAGGAGGACATGATGGATTGTGAGGGTGCAATGGCAATTGTTATAGAGGGGTGGGGGAGCCAATAAGGAGGTTGGGGGGAGCCAATAAGGAGGGGGAGTGAGTGAGGTGGGTGTGACCTGTTCTCTGAAATACTAAATAAAACTTCCCACAAATGCCAAAAATAATTGTAAGAAAATTCTCATTAAACTTACTTTGGTTGGTCTGCACTACAAGCTAGCAGCGCATCAAGTTCCTCTTTTTGTTTTTGTTCAAAATCTTGCAGCCACGTCAATGCACCGCATATCATGCTCAACGACTTACCCTAACAAAGGAAACACATACAATCATTAATACTTTCAAGGGTAGTCATGGCAACACAGGTTTGAAATATGGAGTTACACGTCATCTAATTTAAGAATATTACATGCAGTATGGGAAATATCTTATTTATTGTGAGCTAATGGAAGCCTTGAATTAAGTTCCACTCATTTATATCACTTGAAGAATCTCACTTCTACAAAGGATGAGGTATCACCCATCTATAGTAGACTTTCTAATCTCACTTCTACAAAGGATGAGGTATCACCCTTCTATAGTAGACTTTCTAATCTCACTTCTACAAAGGATGAGGGTATCACCCTTCTATAGTAGCCTTTCTAATCTCACTTCTACAAAGGATGAGGTATCACCCTTCTATAGTAGACTTTCTAATCTCACTTCTACAAAGGATGAGGTATCACCCTTCTATAAAGGATGAGGTATCACCCTTCTATAGTAGACTTTCTAATCTCACTTCTACAAAGGATGATGTATCACCCTTCTATAGTAGACTTTCTAATCTCACTTCTACAAAGGATGAGGTATCACCCTTCTATAGTAGACTTTCTAATCTCACTTCTACAAAGGATGAGGGTATCACCCTTCTATAGTAGACTTTCTAATCTCACTTCTACAAAGGATGAGGGTATCACCCTTCTATAGTAGACTTTTCAATCTCACTTCTACAAAGGATGAGGTATCACCCTTCTATAGTAGACTTTCTAATCTCACTTCTACAAAGGATGAGGGTATCACCCTTCTATAGTAGACTTTCTAATCTCACTTCTACAAAGGATGAGGGTATCACCCTTCTATAGTAGACTTTCTAATCTCACTACTACAAAGGATGAGGTATCACCCTTCTAGAGTAGACTTTCTAATCTCACTTCTACAAAGGATGAGGGTATCACCCTTCTATAGTAGACTTTTCAATCTCACTTCTACAAAGGATGAAGTATCACCCTTCTATAGTAGACTTTTTAATCTCACTTCTATAAAGGATAAGGGTATCACCCTTCTATAGTAGACTTTCTACATCAGTCTTTTCTTAACAAATGAGACAGAATTTAAAACTTAAATACCTCCTCAACGGATTGAGATATTAAAGTAGTTATTTCACTGTTTTGTTTTTTCTTTTAAATTTCTCTTTTATTTAATTCATTTCAACTAATCCTTTAAATATTAGAGCTGGATGGTTCAATTCAAAGAAATAAAAAAAGAACTATCAAGACTGGAATGATTCATTTGTTCATTTGCTTTTCGTTCAATGATTAAATTTCAACTTTAATCGTAATTATTTTATATAGCGCCCTTTCTATACAAGTATTTTCAAGAGCGCTTTACAAACATCAGAGCTTTAGCATATGGGAGAGCTGCCCAAACGGTGCATCATCCATCCATTAGCTCAGGGAAGTGAATGAACACCGTGTTTTCACGCTTCTCATCTCAAATAATGTTCAGAGAACCAGGTAGGGTGTGACTGTCCTACCATCGGGACCGACGGCTTAACGTCCCCTCCAAAGGATGGGGAGTGCCATTCAACCATTGCCAATTCTCTCAACAGCTGAACGGGAAGCAGGAGTGCAAACGACGCCCTTCCGCTTTGATGATCGGCGTATCTGTCTGCATAGCTGTAGAAAAATGGGTTAGACCTGACTGGGGCTTGAAACTGGTACCTCCAGCATTTCAGTCGTGCGCTCTACCAACTGTTTTCACGCTTCTCGTCTCTACCAACTGAGCTACCTGACTCCTCCTAACTTTTATACCCAAATGTCAAGTGACACACTGTATTAAAGGAACATGCCTGTGATATGACAGAGGACTGACTATTCAAGCAACAATTGGTGTAAAAACCATGTTGACATCTTACTCTGTTTAGAAGATATTATATTTCAAAGATTTCACCAGTGTGTTGAAAATTTACCATTACAGTGTCACACAGACAAATCCAAGACAATTTTGTATGTATTTCTATCAAATAAAAATTGATTTTTCTTCTGCCTAGAGTGTAAGATACACCAGTAGATGAGCAAAGCATGTTTTTGAAATGTGCATGTTATACATCACCTCAATAATTTATTTCTCACAATTTAGAAAGAGGCAATTCATTTTTAAAGAACTACATACAAAATAACTGTCTTTGATCTACAAGTAATATCACTGTAGAGTGCAAGGTCACTTTTTAACAGCACTTGTAATATCTTTGAAATGTAATAACTCCAAAACGGAATAAGATAGCAACATGATTTTTACATCAATTTGTTTCTTTAATACTCTATCGTATATATTATGAAAATTCACAGAAATATTTTCTTAAAGAAAGGTGGTATCGCTATAAATAAGCTGGAGGTTGATTATTAATCAAAAGCTTACATCGTCTTCTTCAACTTCAGTTTATTGAGAAATTAAATATGCAAATATTATGTTTGATATACTCACTGTCCCCGTAGGACTTTCAAAAATTCCTACTTTGCCTTCTTCCAGCACATCATAAAGAGTGGTCATGAAGTCTTCTTGGATGGAATAAGGCGTAAATGGGAACAGAAACTTCTTCTTCTCCATAATGTTCATGAATGTATCAGAACTGTAAGGTGGGAAACGTACAAAATAAAGGAGTATTTACTTGATTTCACATGACAAAAGTAAACCAGAACATCAATGCTCAACATATATGTCGAGCCAGGTTATGAAAGTGGCACACTAGTGAAATTTAGAGGCGCGTATAAAATGGTTGTATGTCGAGTTCAGATGAAATGGCAGGGATTTTTATTTGTGGCTACCCCATGATGTGTTAACCTAAAATCAGTTGCTCTTATTATAGATGTAGAAAATAAGAATATAGTTGATTGAAGCCATAGCTAAAACTTATCCTAGATATCCAAGTTCTCCACATGCCCTACTTGCTCCACTGCTTAGTTTTTGTGCAGGGGTATATACGGTAAAGAAGTATGACCTTTATTATAAATCATTTCTAAAAAAACTAGGGTGAAGTCAGATTTCTGGATACACGTGAAGAGCAAGTTGAGGATGAGATGATGGCACTCTAATAAAATGTATTGGCTAGCTTAAGCTTACCTGATCTATTATGTAAGGCACTTTTAAATTTGCCACACATGGCCTCCCTCAGGCCTATAAATTCTACACGATTATCTTTTCTTGGAAAGAACATAAATCTGGGAGAAATTGAAGCAGGAAGAAAGGGATAAGGTTCAGGTTTGGTTTGGTTAGTTGATGTTTAACGGCACCGCAACAGTCAGAGTCAAATGTGCCAATAAATAATTTTTTAATAAATATTTTTTTTGATGGCAGCCCAATTTTTTTGTAAAACTCCTTTGTGTTTGGGCTTGCACATACGTATCTCTACCATGCGTTCTTAGCTCCAAGTGCGTTCGTGCTAGTTCTGCAAATATAAAAGACAACTTTATGCAACTCAATTTCCAATATTTTTGCTCATTTTTGATGACTCTTGAAACGGAACTTGTTTTTGTACCCTCCCATTTAATTGTGTACAATCGCGCAATATGATACACGAATACAAGCAGTAAAAATATTATACATGGTAGACAATCGGTATATGGTGGACGGAGAAAAACTTTTGCTCAACTTCTCGATAAAAATTTCATCACGATTTTAGGACGTTTAACTTAATTTACTTAAGTTCATAGTATTGTTTAACAGTATTTTGACCACAGGTGTACCTAGCGTTATGGCAACTTATATACTTAATACATATATACGAAAAGGTAGGTCACTTTGTAGCATCTGTATTGATGGCGACAAGATTGTTATTGATTTTATATAGTATATGTAGCCGGGTGTTGTATCTTCTTGTTTTTAGCAGGGGCCAATCTAATTTATGAAGCATGTTTTTTACACTAGATTTATAAGAGTAGTCTGCCATACAGAACCTGGCTGCTCACCTTTGAATAGACACAAGTTTATCCACATCGCACTGGTGATGGGGGTCCCAGACTGCTGATGCATACTCAAGTACTGGCCTGACTAGAGCTTTATAAGCAGTGGATTTGACTTCGGTGGGACAGTTTGAGAGGTTAAGTTTTAATAGGCCAAGTACAGAGTTAGCTTTCTTGGTTATGCTATGTATATGTTTATCCCATCTAAGTTTATTATCAATTTCAACACCTAGGTATGGGTGGAAGTTGACATGTTTTAGTGGCTGGTTACATAAGGTATAAACAGGTGAATTAAAGCATTTCTTAGAGGAAATTGACAAGATGTAGCACTTAAAGAGGTTGAAATTCATTTGCCATTGTTCAACTTTGTTAAGATCATCTTGGAGGATTTGTTGGTCAGAGGGGTTATCAATTGTTCTGTACACAAGGCAGTCATCAGCAAACAGTCTAACTGTGCTGTTTATATTATCAGGGATGTCATTTACATATAAAAGGAAAAGTAATGGACCTAAAACAGTACCTTATGGTAGACCGGATACAACCTGTTTAGAATCAGAGATTTCACCATAACAGACAACACGTTGCATGTGGTTGTTAAGGAATGGTGCAACCAGGACAGGTGATTTCCTCATACTTTTTACGCTCGGTTGGCGTTCATGTCCTCTTGAAGGATTTTTGCCGACTTAACCGATTCCGATTCCGAATAAGGTACTTAAAAAGGCACGGCCGCTGCCATTTATGTTAAGTTGGATTTCGCGTATCAGGTATGTTTGCATTCACATACAATTTAGGCTACAAATATTGTATGTATTATCCCTACACTATAGGCCTACTACTATAGGCCTACTCATTGAAAAAAGAAACCAGTCTTGTGTTTGTGCTCAACACAATCAACCTACCAAGAATGCAATTTCGTTTATGCCAGTTGAAATGAAATCGCACGATCTCTTACTGTACATGATGACTTGGTAAATAAAATCCCAGAATTTTTCGTTCAGCGAATCTATTTTCGCGGATTTTTCCCGTAGGAAGTGGTCATGGAACTTAACTTTATGGTGGTACACAACTTATTACATATTCTAGCAAACTTTTGTCAACAAAACAAAATCATCAATGACATCGAATATCAACAGGGTCATATTTGTACTTGGGCATGTCTCTGTATGTAGACTTACTTTTCCTTTATTGTGCTTCTGCACCCTTCTGTGTAGAGCTTATTTCCCGGAGTAGAATTTTAAAAACAGTTTTTTAATGAAGATATGGTGGCAGTTATGTGGGGTTTAGAGGAACCTCGACAGTATTGGATTAAATTATGCCAGAGAGGTTTAAAATTCAATCGAATTTAACTGCATATAGTGGAGATTTAGGTTGGAGATATGAATGCTTGGAAGAGTGAGGAGGGGAGGGGAGTGGGGGTAGAGGTACCTGATTGGTAGGTTTAAAATTCAATCGAATTTAACTGCATATAGTGGAGATTTAGGTTTGAGATATGAATGCTTGGAAGAGTGAGGAGAGGGGGGGGGGTTGTGGGGTAAAGGCACCTGATTGGTAGGCTTGCAATAATAGGGGATATGTGGGTGTCAGGTGTTGAAGGGGTGAGGATGGTCCTGGGAATTGTCAGAGAGGGAAAGTCTAGGGATGTGTTTGATAGTGAGTCTCATCTGAATCTGAATCAGTTAAGTCGGCAAAAATCCTTGAAGAGGACATGAACGCCAACCAACAGTTGTTGGGGTGGGATGGTATATTTATCTCCACATTGACAATAAATGGATATGGTAAATTGCTCATTGTGTACATGATGAGCATATTGTGTACAGGAAGCCATCCCACTCAGCATACCTATGATATTTTTGAACGAAAGGCTAGTACAATGAGATTCCAGACCTAAAAGTGTCAAGTTATTCGTGAATCTCGGCCTTGAAGTGAAAGTGAAAAAGCACGATTACACCAGTGTTTATCCAGCCTGTTCTTAAATTTTTTTATATTGCATGGGACCAACCCTATCTTTGAGGTTTTCAGAAGATGCAGTATCGACCTATAAATATCACACCAACCATGTAGAGATATAATTGAACATAATTCACTCAGCCTCAGTGGTGTATTCCAAAAACATTATGTGATGAAAAAGCAGCACTGTGTCTAGCTCTTTAACACTACCACGCATTTGTTTGTTAGATAATTGCACCCCACGCTATAGTGCATGCAACAGAACTGACCAGTACTCCGGTACTTTTCCACTCTATTCTGTCGCATGTGTCATATCCAGGGTTGACCAGACGTGGCAGATACCAAACATGGTATCACGGCCAGGAGGTTTGGTCAGTCAACTTTTGGTCTCGGTTGTGATAAGACGTGTATTTGAATGTATAATGTGAGGTTGATTTTGTCTTAGTCACTTTTTGTACATACTTGATTTAGTTAATATATTTGACATGTTTTCCTCTCTTTGCCAGTGTTTTGAATTCTCTCACCTCACATGTTTTCAAGCGATTCTCTTCCACAGGTTTTAGGTTCCTTAGCGCCCAAGCAAGGTGTTACAACATTAATCACGGGGGGTCTCATTTTGCAGTGTTGGATCTTAAGACAGGTCTATGGTAATACATTACCATCTTTTGCCATAAAATATTTAAATGGCAAAAAAAAAAAAATCATGCCTATATTAGTTGATATCCAGTAAATTCAATATATTAAAGCTTTGGCAATTAAAGACATTCTGTGCAAAACTAATATCATTTATATAATAAGTGACAAGAAAAATAGCAAATATTGTTTCCATTGCATTTTTGTTGTTTAAAGATATGCAACAGAGGTTAGAAAAGGGGAAAATGCACACAAAAATTGAAAGTACATCCATGTAAATCTTTAATGAGACAAGGGGGAAGGAACACCCTTTTTTCAATATTGTTCCTTGATGAGAGATTTTATGATCAAATAAAAACAAACAGAAAATTAAGTTTTTCAAAATCTATTCAGTACCTGACAACTTTAAAGCAAAAACATGCTTCTAGAAGCAATCAAATGATCAGTCGTATTAAACAGCATTTCTTTACTAATAAAGCATAACAATTAAGTAGCTTCACATGATGAGAATTTGCTCAAGTATAATGTATCCTATAATGCATTGTCAAAACATTCATTTAATATATCACATGAGCACAAATATGCAATTATAATACATACTATGTATACAAGACTATAAATACATAATTAAGTAAATTAGACAATTGATTGCCTCAAAATAAAGAATGTTGCTGTATGTCTTTTGAATTGCATACCCCATCATGCATCTGTTGTACTTTTTTGTGGAAAATTGAGTCATAAATTTGCATAATTCTAGGAGAAGAAGGATATATAGTAACTTTTTATATCTGTGATGTTATCATAATTATCTTTGTGCTAAAAAAGCAAGAAGTCATTTTGCTGATATCAAATTCTTTTAATTGATTACTTAGTTGCATATTGTTTGGATAAAAACAAGACAAAAGTTTCATCGTATAAAATTTACAAGGGAAATGTGGACAAAATTGAGTGAGTCATCAAAATCCTGAGCAGGATTGATTGATTAGAAAGAGAAAGAAAAAAAAAAAAATGGCTGCCATGGCAAAATTTTAAAGCTGCAAAATTTTTTCCAAGTTTTATTTTTGTCCCAGAACAGAAAAGTAACAAAAACACAAATTGGAAGACACTGTGGGGACAACAAAGTAAAACTAGTACTTTAAAAAAAGATAATGTTTTGAGCATGCAACAAAAATGTATATACTTTCAGCCAAGCAATTAATATTATACTATCCACAACATTTAAAAACTTAAATTGCAACAAGTTAAAAATGCATGGGCAGGTACAAAGGGAGCATGTTTAGCACTTTTTAATCCCTGAAATGAGAGTCGTACACAATTTGTAAGAGAAAAAAAAATCTTAGTTGCATCCCAACCTCCATTACAAAACTTTGGATATTCCCCTGTATATGGCACAGAACAAGACATCAGATATAATGTCCTTGCCCCCAAAACATTCTGGGGGACAAATCACAGCTAAAATTTACTATAATTTTCAAAATAATGCCAATAAGATGATGTTCCAGGTTATCATGACAATTCACATAAAGCTGTCAATGAAAAAAAATCATTTTCAACCTTGATCAAATGCAGCCTGCTGTTTAAAACTGAAAATGAATGAAGCCCTTCAAATGAGGCTACTCCACATAAAACCAGTGTTCATGCTTTATATTCATATCATCTTAAAGGATTAGTTCAGTGGTCAAGCAAGTCCATTTTATATGAAAGAAAAACTCAAAAGAAACAAAATGGTGAAGAAAACATCAAAAATCTTATTCTGTCAAAGAGATATTTAAGTTAAAAGTTTGGTATCATTTGTGTAGAAATGACTGAAATCAGACTACTTGTGATGTCATAGCATCAGATTCCTCAAAGTCTTTATGTATTTTATCATATTTTGTCTTGTGATTTGTGGCTTTAAAACCCATGGGGATATGTCAGAAAGTAGTCAAACATAATTTAGTAAGGGTACTTATAATACACCACCTGAAGAAAGTTTGAGAAAAAACAATTTAAATCGTAAAAAAATTAAATAGATTTTCTTTAAAATACGATAATAATTGTTAAGAATGTGAAAAGGATAAAGACGCCAACCTTCCAAAGTAGACTTACTACACCAGTTGTTTCTACACAGATATGACAGAGCTTTCAACTTGAATATCTCCTTAAACCAAATAAGATTTTTGGATGCTTTTTTCATCATTTTGTTTCTTTTGAGTTCCTCTTTCATACAATATGGACTTGCTCGACCACTAAACTAATTCTTGATCCTTTATAAATATGTATTTAGTCATGGAACAGACAAAAATGCAACTCAACAAAATAAGAGTATTACAGGATCACTTCAAATGTGGTTGCAATTTTTATTCTGAGGAGAAAAGAATAACTTCTTTCCAAGTTACTCAAATTTTTTATTCAAATCACGACTTAAAAAATCTTAGGATGAATAAACAAACATGCTGCGTCAATATGTTCTTATTAGCCAATCACAGTCCTCAAAAATTCAAATGTAGCAAACACCAAAGGGAAAATGAAATAGATACTTCAATCAAAATCATAGTTTACAATCGATCCTTAGAATTGTTGAAGTAGTACAGGATTTGATTTTGATTTTACTTGTAGCATCCTGAAAATGTACTCTTTTATTCAAATGTACAGTAAGAAAGGATTTCAACATAATAAAGGTTAAAGGAATAATCCCTAACTTTATGGAAATAATCTAATACAGATTTACAGATTTAACAAATTTAATCAATTATAAGCAAACAAAAGGTAATTTCAATATATGATTCAATAAATAACTTGATGCTTTGTATAATATCAGTTGTGTGCTAAATATCCATCCACTGTAAATTCCAACAAATAAACAACAAAAAAAGTGTCTTTTCAAAATCTTTTGAAACGTTATAGTTTCCGTATGAACTATGCATAGGAGACATATGAAAATTGCCTATGATATACTTTTGAATAAAAACATGTCAGTCTTTCATGTGCGATATAAATCAAACTTGAAAATACTGTATCAATCGACTTCCTAGTGACCTGGCACTTATAAACGTGAATATCTCTCTATCAATATCATACTTAATTCTTATAATATACAATATTTTTATTCATTTATCACAATACAACTCTTTTCTAATTTTTGTACAATTTCTTTTTTTAATTTACGAAGTAAATAATTACAATGCTGAAAGCTAAAGCAGTAGTACTTCACAGGTTAACAAACAATTGCAGTTTGGGATAAGTATTTCAAATTTATATGATATAAGCAGGATGTGGAAATACAAACTGGTGTACAACTTTATGTATGCCAATAGGATAAAACTTATCGTAAACTTATTCTCTGAATCCAATATCCTCTGTCCAAACTCTATATGATATATATAAAATATCCAATATTCTAGAATTGCCATTTAAACATCAATATTCAGGGATGTCAGAACCATTCAAAACTCTTAAGGCTAATGTTTAACCCTGAGGTGGAAGAACTGGGGACTATTTGGAGTATGCCTACCCCCTTCCCCCTCCATCATAAAATCTAACAATGCCTCACTCTACTAAACTACAAAGTTTTTTTTTTTTTTGTACCTCATTCTAATGCATTTCTGACACATGTCAAGAGGCACCTCTTCCCCATAATAAAGATATCGGGGTGCCCCCCCCTCCCCAAGCTTCCAATGACCCTGTGACACAATAACTTGATTGTGTAATACAGAAATATAAACTAGAGCTGTCTGAATTACAGCATGCTCGACTATTCGAAGCTGCGGGGGGAGTACGCTACTTGAAGGAAGTAAGCAGTTACTTATCACGTAACTTCCAGTGAGATAAATTTTCATAACAAGCTACGCTTTAGGGAAGTCCACTTACAGTATCTAATTCTTTGATTTCATTTTTGGTTCCGATGCTATCAGCATCAGGAACCTATGCAGTGGTGTTGGTGTGTGTGTGTGTGTGTGTGTGCGAGTGTGACGCTTTGCTTGTACACATGTTATCTCATGAGCGGTACATCTATGTCTTGTCATATTTAGCACATAAGATACATTGTCACTAGTAGATGATCCCTATTGTTTTTTGTGTCGATGTTATGCATATTAATGAGTGGGTAAAGCTAAATGTAAAAATCTTCAAATGTTCATATCTTTACAACCACATGTCTGTTTTGCTTCTTATTTGGCATAATCAAGTAAGTAGGAAAGGTGTAAATGCACATATTACATACAAGAATGCTCAAATTCATTGATATGCATGGTGGGCAGGGCTTAACTTGTCAAAAAAAAATGAAAATAGCTTGTAAACAAGGTATCTCGTGAACTGTACATCAGTGGCACATCACATTTGGCACATAGATATATCATGATTCAAAGATGGTCACTACTGTTTTTGGTGTCCATATCGTACATATTAATGAGTGGGCGGGGCTTAATGTTAAAATGTTTAAATCTTTACAAGTGTATACCTGTTTTGCTTCTTATGGGGGCATATTAATGTTATTAGGTAGTATGTACATGCTTATGTTGTCCAAATGTTATGTTCAATTTTATTATGATCGTAAGAAGAAGTTGACTATATTTCATGACTCTACCCATATCCCTCAAGTGGAATAAACATTCATTGCATTTTCAATACATCAATGACTTTATTACTGCAACACATACAACTCAAAAGTGCAGTGACATTACCAGAGGTTTTAGCATAAGGGGGAACAACAATAATATTTGAAAAATGGGGGGGGTAGGGGGGCACACTAAAGAATCTGAAAAAAGTAACATGCGCCGCCTTGGCGGTACTACGCACGTGTGTAGCACGCGCTTAAAGCGTGGAGTCCAAGGGGGTGGCGAAGCCATGGTTGGGGTCTAGGGGTGAAGCCCTTGAAAGCTCTGAAGATTCCCCGTTTAATAATGGGCCCAAATGGCTTTAAAACTATGATAATGAAGATAACCGATGAAAGTCTAGTAAAGCCAACATCACATACTAATAGCGTACATGTCATGCGGTCCAGCTAGGGCAAAGCCCCAGAAGTTCTGAAGATTCCTAGTTTTTGATAGCCTTAAACAACTTTTAAAAGATGGAAAACATTTTAAATGAACAAGACTTATATAGCCATATTGGATGGATGGATGTTTAAGATTTTGTAATGTGTTTTATTGACCTGCCTAATGTTGCATCTAAAAGATTTGGAAAAAATCCCTCCATCCCTGATGCCATCCATCCTTCCCTCCCACCCTGATGCCATCCATCCCTCCATCCCTGATGCCATCCATCCCTCCCTCCCTCCCTGATGCTATCCATTCCTCCCTCCCTCCGATGCCATCCCTCCCTCCCTCCCTGATGAAATCCATCCTCCGTCTCCCCCCAATGCTATCCATCCTTCCCTCCTTGATGGCATTTAATGCCATCTATCACTCCCTCCCTTATGCCATCCATCTCTCCAATCCCCACTGCCATCCATCCATCCCTCCCTGGTACCATCTATCCTTCCCCCTCGTTATTGACATCCATCCCTTCCTACCTGATGCCATCCATCCCTCCCCAATGATATCCATCCCTCCCCAATGCCATCCATTCATCTCCGATGCCATCCATCCCTCCCTCCTTAATACCATCCATCCTTCCCCAAAGCTATCCATACCTCCTGCCCTGATGCTATCCTTCCCACCCTCCCCGATGCCATCAATCCATCATCCTCCCCTATTGATGCCATCCATCCCCTCCTCCCTAATGCCATCCACCCATCTCCTCCTGATGCCATTCATCCATTTCTTCCGGAAGCCATCCATCCCTCCCCTTCCTGAAGCTCTCCATCCATCCTCCCCATTGCTATCCATCCCTCCCTACCCGATGCCATTTATCCATCATCCTTCCCCTCTGATGCCATCTATCTCTCCCTCCCTGATGCCATCTATTCCTCCCTCCCTGATGCCATCCATCCCTACCCAATGCCATCCCTCCCATATGTAATTAACATCTTACATGTCTTTCTTTATGATCCTTATATTCAAGTTCTAAATTCCAAGTGCCAATTCTAAAAGTGCAATGAACACTTCTGAAATTGGTCAAAGAAGCACATCTCATTGTTAGATGTACACAAAAATTTCCTGATTAAATAACTGGCCACCTGTAGTACATTGGTAGAAGTTATTTGTGTACTTGAAAGAATGAAAAGAGTAATCAATGGTCAAATATCCCTTTTCAAATGTAAATTGCATACTATGTTTGTTTCTGCTCATACATAAATAAAAGTCAGTTCATATAACATCTCTATGCAAATTAGCAGTCAACTTAAATAATTAAGGCGTTGTCTAATAATTTCCACTAAAAATCTTAAAACAATATTTAAGATATTTTAAAACTTTTCTGTTCTTTTCAAGCTTAATCATTTGTTATTTTGGTTACCATCTATGACACTGCATATTTTAATTAAGACATTATGCACATTCTATATATTTTCTATATATTTATCCACTTTTATTTAATTTTTTATTCCACTTTTAAATAATGTACATTTTCAAATGACGACAAGTTTTTTAAACCTTGCTCCCCCAAAAACTTTAACCAACGGAGCGGGTGCTGACGCCAATGCGAGTAGAATAGTTCCTACTATTCTTTGAATTGTCAAGCTAAAAACAAAATACATTTTTCCTATTTTTACACAACCCCAGAACTTTAAATCATATTTATGTTTCCAAATCTTGTCATAATACCAAATACTTTTTCCAAAGCATGCTTAAATGTATTAAATGTTAAAGGTCTATGGACATGTAGCAATTTCTGTATTAGTTGAAAAGGTATTACAATCTGAGCAGATCAGTTTTCAAAGTTTGAAGAAGAAAAAACACTTTAGATCAGTCTTTAAATCAAGTAAAAGTCTTTAATTCAAGGCAGTCTTTAAATCACGGGAAAGTCTTTAAATTACGGGAAAATCTTTAAATCACAGAAAAGTCTTTAAATCATGGGAAAGTCTTTAAATCACGAGAAAGTTTAAATCACAGGAAAGTCTTTAAATCACAGGAAAGTCTTTAAATCACGGGAGTCTTTCAATCACGGAAGAGTCTTTATTTCATGGGAAAGTCTTCAAATCATGGGAAAGTCTTTCAATCATGGAAAAGTCTTTCAATAATGGTAAATATTTTTAATCATGGGGGTCTTTAAATCAGGGGAAATTTTTAATCATGGGAGTCTTTAAATCACGGGAAAGTCTTTAAATCAAGGAAAAGTCTTTAAATCATGGCAAAGTCTTCAAATCATGGGAGTCTTTAAATCATGGGAAAGTTTAAATCATGGGAGTCTTCAAATCATGGGAAAGTCATTAAATCATGGAAAAGTCTTTCAATCATGGGAAAGTCTTTCAATTATGGGAAAAGTCTTTCAATCATGGAAGTCTTTAAATCATGGGAAAGTTTAAATCATGGGAAAGTCTTTCAATCACGGGAAAGTCTTTAAATTATGGGTCTTTAAATCACAGGAAAGCCTTTAAATCATGGGAAAGTCTTTCAAATCATGAGAAAGTCTTTAAATTATAAGAAAGTCTATTCCTGCTAGAATATTATTGGATTATTGGGGGCATGTCAAAGACTCAAAAACTTTCGGTCAGATTTCGCTTCACCAGTTCAACAAATTATGACAGACATTTAAAAAACAAAGGATTTACAAAAGAAATACCAAGGTCGCCCTGTAATACATCACAAAGTTTGCATAATATATGCAAATTGATGCTTGTGATTTAAAAAAACATTGAGAGAAGGTTTTTTTGCTGCTATGGTTCTCTTTATTGTTGCCTCTACATGTGCATATTAAACCCTGTATGAAAATTTCTTCATAAAGGCATGAAAAGATATGGTTAACAATAACAGCAAAGTATTCTTTAACTTAGAATGAATTTTTTTTTTAAATCAAGTATAAAGTTGTGGACAACTACAATTTTTGCTGAATTTCCTCATTAGTAAAGGCACTGCTTAAAAATTTGGCCTGCAATTTTCAAGCAACAAATTAACCACATCATTCCACAAGATTAACTTTGCATCATAACATTGAGGTATAAATAGTTCTATGTTCATAGTTCATTTCATCTTTCCCTAGCAGTAAAGACAAACAATGCCAACATTGATTATGGTTACTACTTATATTACAAAGGAATGACATTATATTCAGATATATGTCACTAAAAGTACCATGTAACACCAGTGGGAGTAGTTGTTGTTATCTTGAAGGAGCCTTGGAGAGGTGAAACTGTATACAGTTTTGTGGTTTGGGAAACAAAGAAATATATAACTTTTTTTTTGTCAGGCCCTGCTCCATTCGAGGGCAGGTTGAGAGGTTCCTGGTTTTAAGCAAAGCCATTTCTAATGTATTTAAAAGAACATTTAATACATTTTGAGAAAAGCAAACTTCACGTTGTAAAAATAGTCTGTTATATCAGATCAAAATATGTTTGAAAATATGTAGCGTAAAACTCAGCAGACAACTCATTAACTTCTGAACTTACATCCCAAGATTTCTTTTCTAAAGTTTTGTCTCGGAAGATAATTAGGCTATGATTGAGATATGTGGCTGAATTCCCACAAATTTTGTAAGATGCATATAATCCCATTGGGGGAGTAATAGGAAACAGAATTAAATAAAGACAAAGACAGTACCACAAATTTGAATAATGATTTGCTTATTAACACCTGAATAAAACTGTAACAAAAAAATTATATCTCATTTTGATGGTAATTTCAGTTATATTCATAGCTTGTAATATAATTTTTGATTACTTTTTTTTTATCATCATTGTTTCTACCTATCCATACACCATTAAAACTCCTAATAAGACAAAATGTAATAATATTGATTTTTCAGCTTTCTCTTTTTGTGGCAGTGTTTCATGATATAAGCTTTTTATGAAAATTTAATCAAGGAAGCACTCAAAAATCAGGTGCGGATTTGAGTAAAGTTATGTAGATTTTGACAAAAAGAATTAGGCTCTTTCTTCTGTTTATTGCTGTTGTTGATTACGGACTGTTCACTTATCATTCATAAACAAGTAAAAGCTGAACAAACTTGTACAAATTTGTACACACTTGTACAAACTTGTACAAACTTGTACAAACTCGTATAAACTTACACAAACTCATAACAATTTGTCCACACTGATTTAAATTTGTACACACTCATACAAATTTTATACAAACTTGTACAAATTTGAAATCCATTCTATTATACCCAGAAACTATTAATGAAAATACATGTACTTTTACATCACAATAATCCATATCTGGTACTACAATGCAATTGAGTTCTTATTTAGTTTGAGGCCTGTTTGCAAAGTATGCAAGAAAGAGATTTGAATGTACTTTCCTACTCAGATTGGAAATTAGTAGCATTAAAGCTATTGATCACAATCAGTACTGTTGCATGCAAGAGAAGTACTGGATTGTTCTCTGGACAATGGGATAGTACCCCCTCACTTTTTGGTCGAGTGATGCCTTAAATATAATTCAATTAACGATGTACTATCTTACTAAGAAGGTAAAATGCAGAAAATTGAAATCAACGGGAAAATGAAGTTTTACTAGTACGTTAAAGGATTAGTTCAGTGGTCAAGCATGTCCATCTTATATGAAAGAAAACTTCAAAAGAAACAAAATGGTGAAGAAAGCATTCAAATAGCTTATTCTGTTAAAGGATTACTTTAGTAGTCAAGTATGTCCATCTTATATGAAAGAGGACTTTAAAAGAAACAAAATGGTAAAGAAAGCATTCAAATAGCCCATTCCGTTTAAAAGATATTTAAGTTTAAAGCTCTGTCTTATCTGTGTAGAAATGACTGGTTTAATAAGTCTACTATGGAAAGTTGGCATCTTCATCCTCACATTTTTAACAATTATTAATGTATTTTAAAGAAAGTTTATTTAATTTTTTCACTATTGAATAATTTTTCCTCAAATTTTCTTCAGGTGGTATATTATAAATACCCTTCCTGGATTCAGTTTTACTACATTTTTGACATATCCCATGGGTTTTAAGCCACAAAATTGCAGGACAAAATATGATAGAACATAGAAAGACTGAGGCTATGACATCACAATTAGTCTGATTTCAGTCATTTCTACACAAATGATACCAAACTTTATACTTAAATATTCCCTCAAGAGAATAAGATTTTTGAATGCTTTCTTTACTATTTTGTTTCTTTCGAAGTCCACTTTCATATAAGATAAACATGCTTGACCACTGAACTAATCCTTTTAACGCTCTGTCAGCTAATAAGTCTGTAATTAAAATAGTACATTCACATGTTAATCTGCTTTTTATGCAGAAGGCTGAGTTCAATCCAAAATTGAGTCATACCAAAGGTTTTGAAAAGATTTCTGCTGTCTTCTCAACTGGTACTCAGTATACAGAATCAGAACATGATAATGGTACAGGCTTGTGAGCCTTAGAAATCCATATTGTAAAACATAATGAGTATGCTTGCATACAAAAGTGCTTTATAAGAATTGAGAAATTATTATTTCATGTTTCAGCATATTGGTAACCTTTTCTGTTAACCATTTCTGTAAATCTTAAACAACACTAAACCTTGCCTTAATATAGTCTTTCTTTTTGGAGCGGGGAGGCAATTTTTTTCCTTAAAGGATTAGTTCAGTGGTCAAGCTTGTTCATCTTATGTAAAAGAGGACTTCAGAAGAAACAAAATGGTGAAGAAAGCGTTCAAAAACCTTATTCAGTTACGGAGATATTCAAGTTTAAAGATTGATATCATTCTGTATAAACGACTGAAATCAGACTAGTTGTGGTGTCACAGACTCAGATACCTCAAAGTCTTTATGTATTTTAAAGAAAGTTTATTTGAGTTTTTCACTATTCAAATTATTTTTCCTCAAACTTTCTTTAGGTGGTATATAATAAATACTGTTTCTAGATTAAGATTTACTACTTTTTTGACATATCCCGTGGTTTTAAAGACACAAAATCTCAGGACAAAATATGATAGAATACATACAAAGACTTTCGGGAATCTGTGGCTATGACATCACAACTAGTCTGATTTCAGTCATATCTACACAAATAATACCAAACTTTACACTAAATATCTCCTTCATGGAATAAGATTTTTGAATGCTTTCATCACCATTTTGTTTCTTTTAAAGTCCTCTTTCATATAAGATAAACATGCTTGGTCACTGAACTAATCCTTTAATATGTCTGTCTGGCTGTCTGTCTGTCTGTCTATCTGTTTGTCTGATGGTCTGGATGATTTCTCTGTCACATCAAATTGTAAATATTCTTTATCTTTCATGGGCAATAATTTCATAGAGATTAGCAAAATCGTGGATAAATACTTTTCAATATTTGCTACAGTACTGACACAGAGTTTAAACCTATCTATCAAAAGACATACTTAATAAAAACATGTTAAAGACTTGAATGTTAAATAGTACACCTCACACTATACCATGAACTTCATTGATAAAGAAACTGAAAATTATATGGATGCCCAAAGGCAAAATAAGCTTGCTTGAGGTCCCTGAAAAGTGGCAGGCATCACCTTGTTTTCACAGCATCACAATATGCACATATGTAGTAAAATGCCTTTCAAACTGTTCCGTTCCATCTTAAAATTAATTGAAGCCTTTCTTTCAATGACCATTTACATTTTTTAGAGGAAATATTGTTCCTAAATGTTCATGACCTTTAAGTAATACTTTGAATGTGAAAGTGCTATTAGAAGAGTTAAATATAAGTTAATCTCTACGTACAGGGGCAACAAAGCATGACAGGTCCTGCTGTGTCCTCTTTTTAGCAAATGATTACCACTTCACAGGCGTATCACCCAGATGTTATTCATATTTCACAAAACTTTCAATTTTTGTTGGCACGATTCCCCCATCCCAACCTTTCAGTATCTTTCAAATGTTTGCATCACCTACTTTTCAACGTCTACCCCAGCAACTGACATGAAGCTCGAGAAGATCGTCATTAAACCAATACATAAATACCACTGCAGCATAAACTAATATGAAAGACATGAGAACAATCTTCATTTTAGAGACAACAAAGTCAGCCATCTGTAATCTACTCCGGGGGCGTAGGGGCTAACTTTTGTGTGGGTGTGTGTTAGAGGGATTAATCTGTTCCGAATATGACAATATGCACCCTCTTCGCATTCACATACTTTTCTTACAATCCAATAATATTATGACACATTTTTTTGGAATGCACTTTTAGCATTTTCATGCCAACATACTCCTCTAAGTACCCCCTCCCTTCCCCACCCCAACTTCTTTCCTACATCCCCAAATCTACACCCTACACTTTGATTTGCAAAGAAGAATGTCACATAAATATACACGTCAACATTAACATGAATACCCATTACAACTTCATATCAATTGTTAGCACAGCAATATTATATATACATAATGCTTTCCATCTTCTGTAATTTGTGCTCATACGCAGCAACTACCAATTGGGAAAACAATGTCAGAATCAAAATCAAATTTTGATTAAAAAACCTTGTTATATAAGACTAAAGGCAAACAATGATATTTTTACCCCATCACAATATCAACACATTGAGAAATATATTTTGTGAGATGTAGAAAAGAAAAATTAAGCCAGCGTGTTTTCAAACAGACTTTCTGGCATGGGTAGAGAAGCTTACATAAGAATAAGAAATTGCGCTATAGAATATGTTTCCAATATATGGAGATTCCATTGCTATCTACACTATAAGTCATAGCCCACCAAGTGCTTCAAAGTACTGCCATAATGCCTAAGATGTACCTCATTATACTAAAACTCAACCATTAAAAATAAAAATTGCAATTTCATGTTCATATTCAACTAAAAAATCATTACATTTTATATGATATTCATTGTATATTACAATATAGATTTACATAAAAAAATGCCCAATGTTTATGATTCATAATCTTTCCTTACTTCCCTTTCACCAGTGCTGGAACCAGCACCTAAGTTTGGGAGGAGAGTTTCACCAGTGAAAAGTCTCTCCTATGGCAGCAAGTCCCACTGGGAGGGGGTAAAGTAAGGTTACAACCATTTGTGATAGATATTTTTTTAGTACGTAGCTGCAAATTGGGGGAACATAATCAGCAAGGGTCATTTCTCCTGGACCCCTCTGGCTTCACCACTGATTTGATCCATCTATTTGACTCTCATTGCACATTCGATAAGTTCTTGCCATTCCTTCCTTTTCTATTGATTTGCCTTCTCTATAGGCATTCAAAATATGACTTGAGAAAAAAGGAACAGGGAAGGAATTGCTGTTCTATTGTAGATAAGATTCAGAATGGTCTGATTTTTTTATTCAAGACTTTCAATAAACATTTCTTCTATTAAAAAAATGGCATACCGTAACCCCAAGGCAAGGTTGGAAAACTTTGCAAATTATGCAAACTTGGTTCGTGTGAATTTTAAAATTACAGAGGGAAATGAGTACATCGTGATCAAAGAGGCTCATTACAAACAGGGCCATAGCCACCACCATGGCATTGGCGTGGCACTATTTCAATCAACAATTCTTTTATTGATTAACTTTTGATTTGATAGACCTAATGAACATTATATGCTATAAGAAAAAAGCCTGCTGTGGCACTTTTCAATAGGCCACTACAACCCTGACAATTATTAAGGGCTCCCTATTTCACAAACAACCTGGTCTCTGTTGTCTGTTTTAAAAATGCATGACTCATACTGGCTGCATAAACACTAGAGTGAAGAAAAGTATTCAATTTGTGGAAAGGATTGCAAGATTTTCCATCCCTGCCCCAAAGTTTTCCAACACCAGACTCCTCAACAGTGGTGGCGCTACGAGGGCATTTTCCCCTTCCCCCACGAGATACTTTGAAACACTGCCCCTAATTTTTTTTTATGTAAAGTGACATATGTTGACTGATTTATAGGTTTGAGATTTTTGCCTCCCCCCCACCCACATGAAACAAGATTGCCCCTCCGTGACCAAAATCCTAGCGCTACCAATGTTCCTCAAACCAATTTACTGCTAGATACGAAAGACATTTTCCTTTAAAAATTTTGATAACTAATTTACCAAATAATTGCCAGTTTTCTCTTAAAATGGAGGCGATACAAAATAGCAAAAGCTATTCAATTAATTGAGAATGATTGTGGAGAATTGTTACATTCAATGTTCAACCAATTATACGCCGGTTGCCTGGGACAAGCAACAATCATATCTGGGTAACCATGACATTTACTTGAACAGCCTGGATGGCGAACTTTGTTTTCGACAAAACTTGTATTGCATGTATACGAAAAAATACCCACGGGCAATCTTATTTACTATTA
This sequence comes from Chiridota heheva, assembly GCA_020152595.1. Lineage (NCBI taxonomy): Eukaryota > Metazoa > Echinodermata > Holothuroidea > Apodida > Chiridotidae > Chiridota > Chiridota heheva. The sequence continues at coordinate 361,064 of JAIGNY010002138.1, forward strand.
GGACAACCATAGATTCAGATACTCCTGCTCGGCAGGCAAGTTAATTTGTCCATCCATGGTTACATTTATTTAACTAATTACAATATCACTTTGGAGAATTTAACCCATAAAAAAGTACTTTCTCTAGAGTCAATTTGTGTTTTAGTTAGTACTGTAACACTAATATGCTAAAGGAGTATAAAAAAAGTCCTAAATTTCCACACAGCTTTGCACATGAAATTTGTAAACGGCAGCACAATGCAATTACTATTATTTTGTTCCTCAATATATATATTCAATTTAATATTTTTTAATTTCATAAATCTTGAAGAATAATACAACATTTCAGATGAAAACATTGTCATCACAAAAACAAATCTTCTTATTTACAGGCACAGAAAAAATTAATCGGCACATCAAATATAAAGTTATATCAAACTAAAGGAATAGTTTTTTGGTTAGACGTGTTCATCTCATATGAAAGCGGATAATAGAACCAGATATTTGGTACATAAAATGTTCAAAACCATTTATCCATAAAGAGATATTCAAGCTTATGTTCGGTTTCCTTGGCGTAAGTGGATGAGAGCACATGATTCCCCCCTGAACAGGATGTCAGTCCATCATAGGTTAAGTTCGCAACAGTGCTGGTACTCATTTCTCAGCTGAGTGGACTGGAAAAAGTACAGTGAAGTGTCTTGTGTATGTACACAATGCAGCGCTCATCCAATACCTATCACATACGAGCATGACTCCTTGACCACTGAGCCACTCCACTTCATTGGATGAGAGTACTGGAAAAGGGTTAACTAAGATACTTGTGATTCATCACAAAATCAATCTTAAAAAAATATTTCCATTTAATTAAAAAGCTCAATTAATTTTCAATAAAATGCATTAACGTTTGATTGTTGAGAAAGGAAGGTGTGACATCACTCTACTAGACTTTCTTTCCTCACCAGTCATTTTGTTACACACATGTTACAGCTTTAAAGGCCACTTATCGAATTAAAGAGATGTAAAATACAATCCAACGATTCTGATTGGTCGAAATATTCAAATATACTAGCCAATCAATAAGCGCTGTGGAAGTCATGTCACTAGTATGTTTCAGATTTACGGGTGACGTATCATACAATTTTCTTGGGACGAAAACCCCCTCCCTAAAATTCTTCAATGTAGAATAAGATATCACAGCACCTTTTTTCCGTTTATTACGTTATCCCCTATCATAACGGTAGGTTGGTGAGGTTTAATGGCACCACGACCGCTATGATCATCTTTGATCATCTATCACAAAAGACAAACACGTCTCACCACTGAACTATTCCCGTCAAATTCACAACTCATTCCTGGTTATGATTCCGACCCTTTGTAGTCTTTCTCTCGTTCTTTCTGTGTGTCTTGAAGTGCTTTTGTTTTTTCCATGTCGAGAGCGATGTACTCGGTTTTCGAAGAGGTTAATTTCGGCGGCCTGGAGGTGGAGCGTTCTCTTTCGGCTCATCGTGAGCAATTTCTAAGTACTCAATCTTGTCCTTTGAATCGATGGTAGGGCTGTCAGGTTGTGAAGAATCGATGGTATCAGTCTGTAAATAACAAAGAAAGTAGACTGTGTGTTCAAAAAAAATTGAATCCATACTCGAGCCATGAGGCCCAATCCGGTGGCGTTTCAAGAAGGATGAGAATATATGACCCTCCTTGGATAGGGTTGGACTGGACCTTCTCCCCCCTCTTTGGAAAGTCTAGATCCTTCCCTTTAACTATAATCCAAACCAAACCAACAGGCTTTCCCAGCACTTCATAGTCTTTACATTAAGAAAAGAACTATAAAGAATAACACAAAAAAGTCTCACTCATACATCCAAAAATGTTCAATTATCACAAAATTTTGACAAATTTTGATTAGACTTGAAAACTACGTATGCCATCTTTAAACTTAAAATACTGTACTTCTTAAGAATTTCATCAAAAAATACAAAAAAAAATGTTGTACCAGCTATCCATAGAAACAACTGAACCAATTTTAAGTGTTATACTAGTTATGGAACCAATACCATCTTTCGTACAGCATTTGTTTAATTTCTGGCCAGTTTCTGTATGTAAGCTGACGTTTTAAGATTGTTGTTCTTTACTCAACACATCGCCCCACAAAGGTTATGGTCTTTCCCATATATCCCCAATACAGCAGGCTGCCTAAATTTTAGAAAGTTTACACAGCTTCCTTGAAAATGTGCTTACATAAAATATGACAACTGTTTCACCTACTGGTTCTTAAAAGGCTGAATTTTTATTAATGTACTCTAAATTACTTCAATATGGAATAATTTGTATATTTTTCTGTGAGTCTTCTTGTTGCGATGTGAGCAACCATTACTTTGAGCAGAACTAAAATTTGTTGATCATTCATGAGGTCAAGGTTAGATGAAGATGTCTACTTGTTACTTGAACCCGTCCCAATATGCATATGTAAATATGAGATGTTAACCAATCAACTGTAGGGCCATTCCGCAGTCTGTGTCGTACGGAATGGACCATGGAATGTCCCTGTACGACAACCATAGAAGTTGACATCAACATAAACAGTAGGAGCGATGGAAACTTTGAAGGTTTGACTGGAAAAAAAATAATTAAAAAATCTTTTTGCCAAAACAAGCATAAAGGGTACATCTTATAATTTTGTCTTTTTGAGCACTCAGTAAAGCAAGTTTAAAGATCTACTTATAAGAACACAAGCAAGAAAGGAACATAATATCGTATAAAGATAGCATGTTTTAAAGTGAATTTCACATCATCGATGGTGGGCCTAAGTTTGATAGCCTATAATTGTGTTGCTTAATGTAGGGCTTACACAACACTACACTGTATGTACATAGCTCATAATAGCCAAGGAAGTTGTATATAAACAACATACAAGAGAATTATGACAATGAAAACGTCAATACTTTCTTTCATCAGGAAGCCCCACATTTTAAAATGCCACAGGCCTACACTTGCTTAATCCAACAACCACCTATGTTGAAAAGTGTACTGTGGGCATAAGACTAGTGTTACACCTACCTCAAATTCAATAGAATTTTGCTGGAATACATAGTTATCCTCAGGAGTATCTCCAACATTACTCCTGAACCCAGGGGACAAAACATCACTCGACACCGATGAATGTAAACCGTGGCTGGATGACGAACTGTAGGTGAAAGTGTGACTACGCTGAGGCATGTTACCCTTTGGACTTCCGGCACCCTGGTATCTTCGGCTGATAACAAAAGAGAAATATTTGCAATATGATTCAAACAACTTTTTTTCAATACTATCCCTTTAAAGGATTAGTTCAGTAGTTACACTTATAAATAAATAAAGCACTTAAACAGCGCCATTACTAAAAAGATTTTCTATCCACTTTCCAATCAAGATGTAAAATAATAAAACACACTGAGAAACTGCCAAAAGAACCAAAGAAAATCGAAAATAAAAATTAATTAAAGGCCAGCTTGAAAAGGTGAGTTTTAAGGTTACGTTTGAATGAGGTAAATGATGAATTAGACTTTACTGAATCAGGCAGGTCATTCCATAGTTTGGGACCGATGAAACAAAATGCACGAGGACCGAACGAAGTATGAGTACGTGGTAGAGAAAGAGGAGGATTCCATGAACTGCGTGTATTATATGTGGCTTTACGGAACTGAATAAGCTGTTTGAGGTAGGCTGGTGCATGATTATGAATACATTTAAAAACAAGACACAGAACTTTAAATTGGATACATTTAACAATAGGAAGCCAATGCAGTTCCTTTAGGCAGCTTGAAGCACTATCGAAATTGCATTTTTGCAAAACAACTTTAGCTGCCTGGTTCTGAATTGATTGGATTGGTAAATAAACTAGAAGTGGGCAGCCCAGCAAACACAGCATTGCAATAGTTGAGGTGTGAGATGACTAAGCTTTGAACCAGTAGCCTACAACTTTCAGTAGTCAAGTGTTTCCTGATTCGACGAATCATATTTAAGTTGCGACTGGCTACAAGGCACTTATTTCTCTTATAAGAAAGAAGATTTATTTTAAAGAAACCAAATGGTAAAGAAACTACTTCAATATCTTATTCTGTTAAGGAAATATTCAAGCTCTCTCATTTGTGTAGAGATAACTAGTGTGGATAGTCTACTGTATAAGATTGGTGCCCTCATCCTCACTTTCGCAACAACTGTTATTAAATTTTAAAGAAAATTAATTTAACATTTTTTACTGCTTAAAAATTTTTTCTCCAAAGTTCCTACAGGTGATAAAATCATATGTACTTTACTAGATTCAGTTTCATTAATTTTAAGACATATCTCATGGTTTTTAAGTCACAAAACCTCAGGAAAAAAATACATAAACTTTAAACTTTTGAGGAATATCTCCTTTATGAAATAAGATTTTATTGTATTGGTTCTTATAAAGCACAAGTTCAAACTGAAGTTTTGTTGTAAACCAGTCAAATCCTCCAGGTTGCAGCTTGAGAGACAGTGCCATGAACTTGAATTAACCAGGACAGGAAGTTGTTTGAAATTAGTTCTATTAATTTGTTTCCTTTGAAGTATTCTTTCATATAAATCTTGTTTGACAACTGAACATACCTCATACCTCTACATTTAGAGGTATGTTCATGAATGGGATTCAATCTTATATTTACAAAAGAAATAAAAACAAGAGAAAAATATGACCTTAATTTGGTTGAAATCTACCCAAAAATCATGAGAAAAGATGACTAATAGAACCCATGAAAATCAGTTCTTACAAATGCAATTATTTCTCCTCTTATCAAGAAGCCCACCCTCAATCTAAACGTTTAAAAAAATTATCGACCTGTATCCAATCTTCCCACCCTTGGTAAGATCCTTGAATATCCTGCAGTCTCTAGGTTTAATGAACATCTTTAATCAAAACATCTTACTGAAGATTTTCAATCTGCCTACAAACCGGCACATAGTACCAAAACTGCATTATTACATGTTAAAAACGATATTTTTAATGAGTTAGATTCAGGTAGAGTTGTTTTACTTCTACTTCTAGATATGTCTGCAGCCTTCGATACCACACTATTCTTATAAATAAGTTTCAAAGTGAGTATGTAATCGGAGGTTGTGTTTTAAACTGTTTTAAATCTTATCTTAGTGATTGCAAGAGTTCAGTTTGTATCTGTGGTAGTTATTCTACTGCCCATCCTCTAAAATATGGTGTTCCCTAAGGATCTGTTGCAGGTCCCCTGATCTTCACTGCCTATTAGCAGCCTGTTTGACAAAGATAGAAGTAAATTGACCAAGTGTTGGAAATGTGCTGTTTTAAAAGAGTATGTATTGTTGAAAGTGACCACAATATTTTGTGCAAAATCTGTTGGCTTAATAGAACTTGGATCCAATGTATATAGAGTTGAAAGAAACTAGAGAATGATCATGTTTAGAATGAATACGTAGGACTTCAGTGTTTAAATCATTTAGTTGAAGCTTGTTTCGAGTCATCCAGTTCTTTGTATCAATGACACATTTTTCAATTGAGTTGATTGCTGAAGATGAGTCTGATTTGGTAAAAGACAAATACAGCTGGTTGTCATCAGCATATTGATGGAACTTCAAATTATGCTTGCGAATGAGGTTACCAAGTGGAAAATATAAATGGTAAGCAACAAAGGACCTAAAACTGAACCCTGGGGTACAACATAAATTAGAAGTTTAGATAGTGAGATGTGATCGTTTACTGCAGTAGCTTGGAGCCTGTTCATCAGGTATGAATGTAACTATTTGAAGACATTTCCTTTGACACCAAGATTAGTCTCTGAAGTAAGATGCTATGACCAATGGTGTCAAAGGAGGTTCACAGGCCTCCCAGTGACTCTTTTTTAAAAAGGTTTTTAAAGGTTTTAAAGGTTATTTTGAAAGGAATAAAGGTTCAATTTGTCAATAAAGGTTTTTAAAGGTTTTAAAGGTTTTTAAAGGTTTACCGGGAGCCCTGGGTTCAACATAATAAGTAGAACATATGGACTATAATCAAGGGATTGTAGAATGTCACTGTGAACAGCAACAAGGGTAGTTTATGTACTATGATCTGTTGTAGGCAGATTGCAAGGGTTCCAGTAGCGAGTTCTGAATGAGATCATTGTTAAGGTTAAACGGTAACAATCTTTCAATGAGTTTGGATGTGAATGGCAAGTTTGAGATTGGTCCGTAATTCTTCAGTATTTCAGAATCTAGTGTGCTTTTCTCTAATAAAGGAGTCACAACTGACTGACTGAATGACACGACCTCCTTCAAAAGAAAGGTTTATTATCCATTATGATAAACAGAGAGTTTCTCAATAATAGCTTTACAAGAAAAGTTGGCATAGGATCAAGGAGGATGGATTTAGAAGGTGAATCATTAATAATTTGTTTGACTTCGTTCGCTTTTATATATATATATTTATATATATATTAAATAAAATCCCAAGCTTGATAAAGTCCAGTCGGTTAAGGCGACAGATTTTATATTTTTTTTCCAACCAACAGTTGTAGGTTCGGATCCTGCCAGAACCATTTTTGCTTTTCCATTTTCGCTCATTGTAAATTTCATCTGGTGACTGCTATTGTAGTATTATCTTATTAAACTTTTTACATTCACTTTTTTCCTTTCTGACAAATACTTTGAAAAATGAAGTTTCCTCGTAGATCGTTACAACGTTACTGCACTACGATTGAATCTTCACACACAACGCTATGCAAGCACATGTACAAACAGGCAGAGATCTTGTGTGTTCCAGAATCAGAAGTGACATTAAAGCTCTGCATTCCCCCAATTTTACAGAGACCAACGATGTACGAAGTGAGGCGAGCCGCCCTCTTAAATAATTCTATGAATCTATGTCATCTTTCCGTTGAATGGCTCTTTATACTCTCTTTATACTAAAAATCCAGTATTTCTTTAATGGTATATAGATAGGTACAGATTATAAATTCACCAGAAAGAACATTAAATTGAAATTATAAAAAAAATAAAGAAATATAAAGAATTATAAAGAAATATAAAGAATTCTAATGCAGGAGTCAAACTTGCCACTTTTCCACTGTTCTGAGAAAAGTGCTTCTAATGCAATTTTCTTGCAATTAAGCTTCAAGTTGTTCCTACATTTCAATAGATATTTCATTATCTTCAGGGACACAGTGCATGCTGACAAATCATTTTTCTTCAATATGATGAAATCATTAATTATTTCAATAATATCATCAAAAAGCCTTGATAGTAAACTTAATCATGAGTAAGCATAAAATCAAAACATTCCTGCATAATCGCTAAATGTCCATATTTCTTGCCGATTGATGAAATTTGTTGGCACGTCAACGGCAAAGATTATATTGTGCCAGAGAGTTTAAATCATTTTAAGCTAAAAAAAGGAACAAAAGGTGCATTCAATGAGAGATTAAATGTAGAGGTGAAAAGGGTACCTTGAGGTAAGATGGGTCATTCTAAGACAGAGTCAACTAATAAACTGACCTGTTTTTGGTGAAGCTCTTTGTCCTTGAGCATTTTGAAGGACACGAGTCGTCATATCCTGTTGCGTAGTAACTTTCGGCCATTCCAAATTGATCAGCATCAATGGTCCCTGGTAACGATGCAATGGTAGAAACTAAAAGAGAGACATACAAAGAAAAGGGAAGATATGTCATACAGAGGCACAATGATTTGGGGTGGGGAGAAATGGTAGGAAAAGCAAAAATCAACCCAAAGGGGAAAAGATTGCCCCCTGTCACAAAGATCAGGTCAAAGGTACATTTGTTAATTGTCAAAGTGAATCCATACTTTCAGTATGTACAGCATGTCCAGGGATCTGGCAAGATGAAACCCACCCCCCTGCCCCATCAGGTATTTTTGCTTAAACATGGTTTTCATGAAAGCATTGGAAAAAGAATGAAAATAATTGAAATTCTGTGCATAGATTCTAGCATTATATCGCAATTTGAGGTCTTTAGACAAACCTTTAATTATTTTTTTTAATTTCTTTCCCCATTTCAAATTTCTGCTATGTCCCTGTAAACATGTTTCAAAAAAATTGAGAAAAAGTAGCTTGGAAATGGGTGAAACTCAAAAATTGCCAACAAATTGTTTTTTCTTTTTTTTTAATCACATTTTTGCTTCAAAATCAAACATGCAAATTCTAAGACATGATAGTTTTGATTTCTGGTCTAATTTTATAACCCCTACCTGGAATCTTTCGTTCTGGAAAAATGTCTTCAAAATTTCATTAGAGTTTGCCATTTTTGATCCTATTTTTTCAACAAATCCTGTAACATAACCGTACATCGACATGCTTCTTTGAACCGCTATTCGAAACTGCTTGCAATTCCATTTCATTTAATATATAAATAAAGCCATACCTACTCTATTTGAATCCATTGCTATACAATGATTCAATTTAACAACATCATATTCACTGATTCACGTAGTCTAGTAGGTGTGAACACGACTAGCGCACCAGGTTCAAATCCTGCTAAGACTACTGCATTATAATTTTTTGCTGCGGTTTTTAGGTAGGGGTCATTTAATTAAAATCATTTTTAGTGTTTTTATCTTTCCCTTCTTGCTAAAAATCGTAGATTAGCATCATTGGAATGGAAATTCTATAAAGAATTTAAATATGTAACACAAATCTCTGTTTGCAATATTCACAAGAAATTATACTCATGCAAAGATTTGTTGACTAATTTTAGCCAAAAATTGCTTAATTTGCATCTTTTTGTCCAATTTTTCCTAATTTGGCTTTCATTGCTCAAAAGATCAATATCTTCAGCTTCCATTCAAACCAAACTTGTAATGAAAGAAATGAAAGGAATGTTGTCAAAAATGCACAAAAAAAGTTGGGCTCGCATTTTTCAAACCCCTGGTAGAGTAAGGATTAATAGTCAAGCTGCTACTGCCTATTGCAAAGAAATCAATGTTTGTCAACAAATACCTATTTTTCAATTTGGACCATGACGTACATGTCCTAATTTCTATCTCTCTCCTCTTAAAAAAAAAAAAAAAAATGATGGTAATTGTATATCGGAAGTAAAACACATCAAGCTATTTCCAAAATCAAAACTGCATCAAAATCTATTACAAATTTATATTTAACAGTTTTGTTATTTTCAGGCATTAATATGGAGGTTTGTCGGGACCGAGTGGCCCTGGTATTTTCTAATGTAAGTCCTTTGTTTTATTAATAGCCAATCACAATCTTTTGAAACGGTTCTACAAAATCAGACCAAGAGTTTTCGGATTTTACCATATCCCAGCAGGAAGCGACTCTCTCAGCGTTTTAATAGTGACAGAGTTTTAGGAAAGAAGTTTTAAAGAATTATATAAAACAGTTTGAACTGCCCGCCATGTCATACACCACAAATTAAGCATAAATTTCTCAATCCCTGATCAGCCGTAATTTGAAAACAGAGAGAGCTATTTCTGAAATTCAAAGACTGTTCCACCCAAAATTTCCATTATTTTTTCTTTAAAACTCTAATCAACATCTCCAGGCGTCCACAGACATTGACACATTCCTTGTCTATCTCCACATATGAAGAGGAATCTTAAAGGATCAGTTCAGTGGTCGAGCAAGTTTATCTTATATGAAAGAGGATTGTAATAGAAACAAAATGGAAAGAGGATTGTAATAGAAACAAAATGGAAAGAGGATTGTAATAGAAACAAAATGGTGAAGAAAGTACTTGCAATACCTTACTCTGTTAAGGAGATATTCAAGTTTAAGGTTCTGTCTTATCTGTGTAGGAATGACTAAGTAGTAGTAAGTCTACTACGAAAAGTGGGGCCCTTATTCCCACTTTTTTCAAAAATTTGATGTATTTTAAAGAAAGTTGATTAAAATTTCTTACTATATAAATTATTTTTCCTCAAATTTTCTTCAGGTGGATACTGTAGTTATATTTACCCTTACTAGATTCTGTTTTACTACTTACTTGACAAATCCAATGCTTTTTAAGCCAAAGAATTTTAGTCAAAAATATGATAGAGTACATAAAGACTGAAGAATCTGAGGAAGAATCTGAGGAAGAATCTGAGGAAGAATCTGAGGAAGAATCTGAGAAGAATCTGAGGAAGAATCTGAGAGAGAATCTGAGAAAGAATCTGAGGAAGAATCTGAAAAACAGTCTGAGGAAGAATCTGAGAAGAATCTGAGGAAGAATCTGAGAAAGAATCTGAGGAAGAATCTGAAAAAGAATCTGAGGAAGAATCTGAGAAAGAATCTGAGAAAGAATCTGAGGAAGAATCTGAAAAAGAATCTGAGGAAGAATCTGAGAAAGAATCTGAGAAAGAATCTGAGGAAGAATCTGAAAAAGAATCTGAGGAAGAATCTGAGGAAGAATCTGAGGAAGAATCTGAGGAAGAATCTGAGGAAGAATCTGAGGAAGAATCTGAGGAAGAATCTGAGGAAGAATCTGAGGAAGAATCTGAGGAAGAATCTGAGGAAGAATCTGAGGAAGAATCTGAGGAAGAATCTGAGGAAGAATCTGAGGAAGAATCTGAGGAAGAATCTGAGGAAGAATCTGAGGAAGAATCTGAGTAGTGTGATTTCAATGTTTCTATTTAAAAGGTTCAGAACTTTAAACTTAGATATCTGTTTAACGGAATAAGATTTTTGAATGCTTTCTTTACCAATTTGTTTCTTTTTAAGTCCTCTTTCATATAATTCTTGCTTAACCACTGAACTAATCCTTTAAAGGTTATTAAGTTGTTGGGGTTTTTTTTAATTGGGAGGGGTTTTAATAAATATAGATTTTAATCCCTCTAAAAATTATTTTCATGAATCATTTTTTTAGGATCAGATTTAGGAATATTTATAGAAAAGGTTCAAACAGTAAATTAACTATAGTATTTCTTCCCGGTTGACATGGCAATAGACAAATTTTCGTGACAATTGTAACTTGGTTTGGTTTGTTGATGTTTAACAGCACCACAAAAGTTAGAGTTAAATGTGCCAAGAGGCTGTTAGAAACTAAGGTGCTTGAGTTAAGACAGAAAGGAGGGATATAAGGAAGGAGGAAGAGAAGGCGAATAAGGGAAAGAAGTTAAGGCAAGAAAAGGATGGTGAGGAAGGTAAGGCAGAAAAGGATAGAAAAGGGAGGTTGAATAAATTGCTGTTGTGGAGAAAGGTGATGAAGTTGTAGGTAGGATTGTTCTTGAAAAGATCAGAAATTGAGATGGAGGGGAGAGGTGTGATCTGGAGTTCAGGTATATGGAACAGGTTAAGAGGAAATGCTTGAAGGAGAGATCAGTGTTGATTGTAGGGCAGAGAGGAGCAGGGGAGCCGGAAAGTAGGTGAAAGTGGGTGAGAAAGGTGTGGTCAAGGCGGATGCAAGTGATAACAACATCCTCCCTGTGGTTGCGACTGTGCAGGGGAACATTGGTCCCGACTTTGGGTTTGATGGTGTGGAGTTTGTTACTGGTCTCGAGATTCCAGAAGTCTTGCCAGGTCTTTCTGAGGTAGCTGGAAGTGGAGGTCTGATTACAATTGTAACCCTTTGAATTTCCTGTAATGAGAAATGCAATGCTACCATCTACTTCCTTGTCGAGCTCCATCAAAACCCAAATCTCAATGTTGTCAAAGTGCTGATATTTTTTATAAAATTGCAAAAGCGCTACAAAAGCAGTTATTTTTTTATTTATCGATCATTTACTGTTTTACAACTTCTAAAATTATGACCAATCTTAACTTACCACTGTCCATTCTTGGCTTGTTTGTTCTGTCCACCGGGGGTGGTAAATTATCAAGGAACACAGACGCACTGGATGAGGTGCTTAAGCGTGGTGGAGGGCGCATGATACCGTCGTCTGATAATGATGGGTCCGGATATGAACCCATGGCAGTGTAGAGATCCACTCCCCCCTCTGAAGGCGACCCCTCCATCGGCATATAACTCTCGTGGAACACGGTTGAGGGACTGTTAACGCTTTGCATGGCAATGTATCCCATTGGTGATGACTGACTCCCACCATTATTTTCCAGGAGTGCATCACGAGCATTCACATACCTTGTTTTGGGACTTGGGGTTGGTATTGTTTTGTTTAGCCACACATGTCCCTGGGCTGCAGGTTGTTGCATGCCTGATAGCACTCCATAGCCATTTGTGAAGGGTGGATTTTGTTCAAAGTCTGCTAGCAGGTACGTGTCAAAAGCACTATCATGCTGGCTTGAGACCGAAGAGGATAGATGGGCAGGTTTGGGCGGTCTGGGAGGGGTGCTTGCTGCTGATATGGTGGACTGTTCTGAGGAAAAGGGATTCTTACTCTCTGAATGCAAATTTGAGGGAATATCGTAAATGTCACTTGTTTCTAAAAGGCGAGAATTCCGAAGTGAGACTTCTTCAAAAGACCTTGCAAGCTGATCTGTTGAGCTACTTAATTCTGATCTCCTGTGGACAGGTGGGATGCTGTACCCAACAGGCAGTGATGGCGGCTCACTTCTAGGTGGTGGAAAGTCATATATTTCCTGAATTATTTCAGGGTCATTTTGAGCGTCAACGGGTGGTATGTCATCCAATAAACTGGTTTTACACGGAGGAATATCATAAATGGGTCTTAAATCAGATTCAGCACTTTCTGGGTTGACGGTTGAGTCTAATAAAGGTCTTACTGGGACTGGTCTTGGAACAACACTATAAATATCATCTGATATTTCAGGGGGTAGAGTTGGATTCTCTGTTGGTTTAACAACAACAGGCCGCTTTGGAACAATGTCGTAAACTTCGTCATCTTGCACGATTCGCTTGATATCAGTGTCCTGAGCAACACCAGGTGAAGAAATTTGTCGCTCAAACGTAAAACTCATAGGATCAGTTCTTTTAGCACTTACTCTTGTCGTATTTGAATAAATAGATTCCCTTTTTGGTGAACTAGCCGCCACCGCCGCATAATTTTCTTCATTAGGAGAAGGGGAAAAGACAGTGGGAATGTCATAATTTGCGGGCACTTTGGGATCATTTTGTTTGAGTCTCAACGTTTCCTTGAACTGCTGAGAGGTGATAGAGGAGTCCAGGGCACTTGAACTCCCTCCAGAACTGTCCGAGCTTGAAAAATTTCCGCTCCTTGTCCGAAATGGATCGTCGGCATCTAGATTATTTGGAAGACTCTTTGACATATTGTTGTCACTTCCTTTCTTGGTTTCACAGTCCTCTAAAGGTATGCACGACACCCTCTCCACAGACGAGTTTTTCATTGGTGCTGAGCGGATACTGAAGGAGTCGCTGTATCGCTGACCACTCAAGGCACCCTGATTAGCCAGGCTGGTTGAACCACCACAGTCAGAATCTGTGTCCACATTGACTGAAAAAGAAGGAAAAGATTCGGTCATTAAAAAAAGGTCAACATAAAATTCACTTACGAATCTGATGTCTGATTTTCAAAGCACATGCATTGATGAAAACATAAACGATTGGTTAGATATTCAATAATACATTTAGAATTCAATTTTTTGTGGACAAATGTGGTGTAACATGAAAGGTTTTGACCAACAGTCAATTAACTACCCATATCAGACACGCACATTGCCCTGGGACAAGAATGGTATCTTGAAAAAACAAATGATACTTTTTACAAATAGTGACTGATATGTCTTCCTAGCAAAGATGTGACATTCCACCACACACATACTTACTCCAGTAAAGTTTTCCACGAGAGGCACACGCCTAATTTTCCAAATCATTATTGTCAGTTTTCTATATTCTTAACCAATAATCTGCCAATTTTCAATCTTTCTATATAATAATCACAACTTTTTTTGAAAAGCAAATAAAATAAAAAGGTAATCAGCAATTTCTGCATCTATCTTGAGTGCAATTTTATCAAAAAGTTTTATTTGGCAGCCTCGAGTCTGTATTGGTATTACAATTAACCTGTCTGAGTTAGATAATTGACAGCTTTTTCAACCAATCACCGCATAAATTTGCCTAGCAACAAAATCTGTGTGACTAAGTGGGGCAAACATCCTACGTGATACTGGTACAGTACAACTAGCTACAGGTGCGCGCTCATGTAGTCAATGCAATTTACTGTACAAAAAAAAATTCTGCACACACAGACTGAGTGACGGCAAAATGGTGAACAAAAATTGCGCTTACGGGCCTCGTTGCGGGCTTTGTAAATCTGATTGCTGTAACCAGCTTACCCAGAACACTTAACAAATTGAATTTTTGTTTATCCCTTTCGCTAAAAACTCCAAAGATCCAGAGAAGTGCCATAAATGGACCAAAGCTTGCGGCAGGCCTTGCAAACATCGAAATAACAATGCACCATTGCGGATTTGAGGATTGTTTGCCCCCACCTAGTTACCGCGTTGCTATGGTGGGGGTGGCTTATTTTGTGACTCAGAGACGTTTATTTATGACAGGCAAAATAAAGTACAAAAAATGGTCACATTCAGGTCAAACAAAATTTTCACTAAAACTGAGTTATGGATCCACACTAAGGAAGTTAAAATGTAACTTCCTTGTACTGAAAACCTATGATACAAATGTTCAAACTAATCACAATTATTTCTTATGAATACTTTTTCAAAGACACGAGTATCAAACAATTGACGACTTATTTTGAAATTCCCCCAGCATTTGATTGGTCAAAGTACTAAAAAAATCAGTTAAACTCAGTTTGGAAAGGTGTATAAGCTGTAATGAATTGAATGGTTGGAACTGAGAGCGCGTTCTCTCTTATCTAGCTCCGGATTGTGATCCCCAGCTCAATGATTGTTGGAAAATTAATTTGAGAGTAAGCTAGCGATCAGACCCATAGCAAGCCATATGTAACTAAGCCATCTGCACAGATATTTTGGAGAATCTCCTTGGTGGATCTTCTAAAACTTTTATTTAGATTTTAGTTGTAGGTATGATTTACATCCAAAAATACCTTTGACTTAGCAAAAAGTATGCCTTCACTTTTCAACCAGTAGCTCCCTTAACTTATAATCTATTTCACCTATTTTAGGAAAAAACTTTCTTCAACTTAAAATGGAAATGAAAGAATATATACAAAATTTAAAAACAAAGCAATTGGAAGAGTCAAGATAAGAAAAGAAGGCTATAAGAATCAAAATAGCTGCCACCTTTTCATTATTATGAATCTGACCTTACCTTAAAATGAGATTCTGATATGGAGTATATATTGCAATTCATGTTAGTTTGGTTTGTTGATGTTAAATGGCACCGCGACAGTCAAATGTGCCAAGAGGTTCAAATGTGCCGAGAGGGTGTTAATAAACTATGGTGTAATGAGTTAGGATAGTGAGGAGATGGAAGGTTTGTAAGGGAGATAAGGGGGTAAAGCAGAATGTGGGGGAAAATAGAAAGAAAAAAAACTTTTGGTGAAAAGAATGGGGTATGTAAGGTTAGGTGTAGAACGGGAGGGGAGGGGGAGTTAAATGTGGTGGAAGAGGTTGTTGTTGTAGGGGAAGTTAATAATGTTTGAGGAAGAAATATTTTCAAAAAGGTCCGAGATTGAGGATAGTGAGAAGAGAAGAGGTCTGGAGTTTTGGTATAGGGGAAAGATTATGAAGATATGCTTGATCGAGAGATCGGTGTTACAAGTGGGGCAGAGAGGGGTAGGGGATCCGGATAAGAGATGGGAGTGATTGAGAGAGAAGTGGCTGAGGCGGATGCGGGTGACAACGATGTCTTCCCTGTGGTTGCGACTGTGCAGAGGGGTGTTGGTCCCGACCTTGGGTTTGATGGTGTGGAGTTTGTTATTCTAGTTTGTTATGTGGGTTTTGTGATTCCAGAGTTTTACCAGGTTTTTTGATGTAGTTGAAGATGGAGAGACAGAGGTCTGAGTGTGGAATAGGAAAAGGAGATTTGAGAACTTTGATTTAAAGGTGAAGAGTGAGACAGGATGATTGGAGAGGAGGATGTCATTAGTGATGGAGATATTGCACAGAGTGGAGTAGAGGCTCAAGTCTACGTGCTGGAATCTCCAGTTGGTTGGGAAGGGGTTAGACAAAGGGCTTGGGGTGGAGGTGAGGATGGGGAAATGGACACTCCTGCAGAGTGATGGGTGAACCTTCCAGTCCAAGAAGTCAACAAAGAGGGAGGGGTCGCAGATGGAGAGGTCAAGATTGCTGAAAGTGCCAGTACCTGGGTGTAAGTAAGTGGGGAAGCTGTCGTTAAGGAGGCAAAGGTTGTGGTGATTCAGGAGATTTTTGATGTGTTTCCCTCTGACAGTAGAAGTAGAGGAACCCCAAAGGGGGTTGTTAGCGTTGAAATCACCTGTCAGGATAAAAGGCTTGGGAAGTTGGGAGATGAGATTGTCAAGGTGAGAGGGGGGTAAGAGGGAGTTGGGAGGGATGTGAAGACTGCAAGAAGTGATGGCTTTGTGTAGGGTCACGAGATGGCAAGTAGCCTGAAGGTCGGATTGGATAGGAATATGGCTCGAGAAGATATCATTTCTGACATTAATATAGGAGCCACCAGAGGCTTTTCTGGTGTTTTGGGTGATAAAATGGGATCCTGTGTACCTGGAATGGGGATGGAATCAAGGGAAGAGAGGAAGGTCTCCTGTAGGCAGATAATGCTGGGGTTGAAAGTAGAGATCAGAAGTTCGACTTCTTCAAAGTTGGTGGAGAAGACCGTGACAGGTTCCATTGTATGTCTGCCATTTTAGAGGTGACGAGGAGGGGGAACCCTGAGGGGGCCAGAGTCCAGAGAGGGTTGTCCGACCTCCATTTCTTGGAAGAGGTTGTAATCAATAAAGGAAGGGTCAAAGAGGAAGGAAGTTTGATTGAGGAGTCTCCCCTGCCAATGAGGGGTGATCTGGGGGAGTTTGTGTTATGAAGATGGTGTTTTGAGTTGAGAAGGTTTGGTTTGGTTCGATGAGGGAGTTCTGTTGGTGTTGAGTTGGTTTTTTTGTTTGAGTGGTGGGGGGTAGAGGGTAAGGATGCGGAAGTTGGGAGTGGTCCATGTCGGTTGGCAGGAGATCAGTAGATGTTTTGAGGGTTGTCTTTGGTTATTCGTCGTGTAGAGGTGGTCTTATGAGAGTTGAGATCTCTTGGGGGGTTGTTCTTAGTGAAAAGGTTTTCCCTTGGGTGGTGGAGGGATGCAGCGTGGTGGTAAGAGGGGCCTGAGGTGTTGGTGGATAAGTAAGATTTTTTTGGCCTCAAGATAGGAAGCATTTTGAAGGGTTTTTATCCTGGATACTTCTTTCTCTCTGAGCCACTTAAGGCAGGAGTTTGAGGAGGCGGAGTGATCTCCAGAGCAATTTATGCAGCTGGGTTCGTTGTTGCAGGTAGTGGTATCATGGGAGGGGAGCAGCAAGAAGCACAGTGGAGTTGGGAGTGGCAGTTGTTTTTGCTGTGGCCATACCTTTGGCATTTGTGGCATCTGAGGGGGTTGGGATCTTGGGGAGACGAGGACATTGAGGATGGAGGAGGGGGGGAGTGTTGAAAGTGAGGAGATAAGTGCTGGTTTGTATGGTGGTATTGTTGAGGGTGAGGGAAAGCCGCCGGATGTCTGTGATGCCCTGCGACTCGAGTTCAGTTCGGTTTGATGTCAGTTTGATTTTCTCAGGAGAAGGGGGGGGGTGCCCTGAAGATCAGGGCATTTCATGTCTTTCAAGTTTTGAATGAGAGGAGTACTATAGACCTTTTCATATCAGTATCAGCAATTTCCGGAAACTTATTTAAATAATGTCACATGGCTGAAATATACATGTCCATAATAAAGCAATCATATACTGGGGAATCTTATTGACCAATCCAAACAAATTCTAGGGGAATATTGGCCAACTGCACAATTCACGCACAGTATGGGACCAAGCGTATGAAAACATGTTTTCAAGCGCATGTATCATACGTGCGTTATACATGAAGGTAATATGGGCACGTAATACTACTTACAATTGTTTTGCTCAAACCCTGCACCTGATTGGTTGGGAAACAAAAGTAAAATTCCCCCAGCATTTGATTGGTCGAAGTACTGAAAAAATCAGTTAAACTCAGTTTGAAAAGGTGTATAAGGTGTAATGAATTGAATGGTTGGAACTGAGAGCGCGTTCTCTCTTATCTAGCTCCGGATTGTGATCCCCAGCTCAATGATTGTTGGAAAATTAACTTGAGAGTAAGCTAGCGATCAGACCCATAGCAAGCCATATGTAACCAAGCCATCTGCACAGATATTTTGGAGAATCTCTTTGGTGGATCTTCTAAAATTTGTATTTAGATTTTAGTTGTAGGTATGATTTACATCCAAAAAGCCTTTGTCACAATCAACCAAGCTGCTTAAATAATTCTGGGAGATGAACAATACATTCAAATAAGAATTCATTCATGATTTCATAAATTTAGCAAAATGATACCCGAAATTAACCTTTCCAGGTTTCCAAATAGGCCACACCCACCATAGCAATGCGGTAACTATGTGGGGCAAACAAACCTCAAATCCACAATCGTGCATTACCCAATGCATTGACATTTAGATTTTCGCGAGGTCTGCTGCAAGCTTTGATTCATTTTAGCACTTCTCCAGATCTTTACAGTTTTTAGCAAATAGGATAAACAAAATTCAGTTTGCTAATTGTTCTGGGTAAATGCAATCAGATTTACAAAGCCCGCAACGGGCCTGTAAGCACACTTTTTGTTCACCATTTTGCTGTAACTCTGTGTGTGCAGAAATTTGTTTTGTACAGTAAATTGCATTGACTACATGAGCGCACTGGAAGCTAGTTGTACTGTACCAGTACTGCGATACTGTACCAGTACTGCATAGGATGTTGCCCCACTTATGCAGATTTGAGTTAAAACTAGCTATTAATAATTAAACCCAGAAAAGTTAATTGAAAAAGCTGTAAAATGGTCAATTTCTAACAAATGTTGGTGGTTTTTTGCCATTCCATGATTTTCCATAAACTTGTAAAAGAAAGAAAATGGATGGGGCACTAAAAATGTGCTGTTTAAGGCAGCACTGTGCACGCTTTGCAGAAAGTGGCATGGAATCTAGGGGGCCCAGTCCTGGCAGGGGTCCAGCTCTGTAGATTTCTTGTTTTTGATGCCCCAAAATGGCATTAAATGACATTAAACACTGAATTTCAAAAATCAAAGTGACGGAAAGATGATAATTTAGATTACAATGTTAAAATCAAACCAGAATAACATTTGGGTTCTAAATAGACAGAAAAAAAAACCTTTTTATTTCAATGAATATTGAAGAAATTTGACAAAAACTGAAGGAAATTTGCAGAAAATTGAAGAAAACTTCTTTGAAAATTTCCCGCAAAATGAAGGAAATTTCTTGACAAATTTCATGATAATGAAGGAAATTTTACAAAAACTGAAGGAAATTTGCTGAAAATTGAACAAAACCTCTCGAGAATAGAAGAAAACTTCTTGAAAATTGAAGAAAATTCTTGACAATTTTCTGAAAATGAAGAAAATTTCACAAAAATTGATGCAAATTTCATGAAAATGAAAAAAAATTTTACAAAAAATGAAGGAAATTTACAAAAAATTGAAAAAAACTTCTCAAAAATTGAAGAAAACTTCTTAAAAATAAGAAAACTTCTTGAAAATTTCCAAAAATGAAGGAAATTTCCTGAAAATGAAAGATTTCTGCAAGAAAAGATGCCATGGAATCCCACTCCTCAAAATCTTTTCGTTACGTTCATTTACTGGGTGGCCCAATTTAATTTCCCCCAATAAAATCATAGGGGATGCTTGGCCCCTAGCTCACCCAGTTCCTATGCCACTGCATGCATGTTGTCTTTGTCAGTTAAAAGTTTAAACTGATGTTGTATTGTTTAGTAATTTAACCATATATTTTGCGAACATCATTTTCAGTTCTTGTGGTTTTCACACTTCTTTTAGAAATAATCACACCCTGATCAGATGGAAAATTTTATTTGAGTTTTTATAATTATCAGTTTTCAGTGTACATGATGTGTTATTCATATCTTTTGCAACAGTAATTGTTACAAAATTGGAGGTCATCCATCTTATGATTTGCAAAAAAAGTAAGTGAGGGCATATGTTGCAGTACACGAACATCAATTTTGTAGAACAGAAAACAGAACAGAAAACAGAACAGAACAGGAAACAGAACAGAAAAAAGTGGAAAACCAATAGAGTTAAAAATGATGATAAAAGTGTCTTACATGCAAAGTTAAAGCACAAACGTGCAAGTAGTCTACAAGTGGGCGCCTGACAGCCCGAGGCTGATTGTATTGTTTTTCAGTTTTGTTTTTATGTTAATCCATTTTTGACCCACCAATGGCCCACCTTTTGACTTGCGCTTTCCACATGCCTCACAATCCGATGGCCTGCAGTGGGTATACAGTATATCTTTGTGAGCTCGCACTCAAACCAGAATACAAAACAATGCTTTTTTCTACAATCATCAAGCTGGTTTATCATCGCAGCATCGTGATTAGGAGATAATTAAGTGAAAACACTCTCTAGGCTTCTGCGGTATGAATCAGTTTTTGGCCTCATCTTTCTATCCAAATTTAATGGAAAAACCACTTGATCATTGAGTACCACTGCAACCACTTCCTACTTCCGCACATTCAATCAGGTGTCATTTGTCATAAGCGAACATCTAGCATTTATGAACATTCTTCGAAAATGAACCTTTTTGTAAATTTATGCATAAAAATGGAAGTATATTAAAGATATACGGAAAGGTAGAGATTTTATATGCACCAAAAAAATCAGGCCAATGAGAGCCAGTATGGCTGGTGCAGCAAGCGCTGCACCTCTTTTGTGCCAGGATTATTATAATGCAAGGATTTCAGGGGGCTTCACCCTCTGCTTCTCGAACCCCGCCACACCACTATTAAGACCATCGTTGCACCACTAACAAGTCTGGTGCTACTACGTCCCTGAAAAGAGCTTTATGGAACAGAAATTAGTACAATGGAGATTCAATACTTCTTTGTTGTATTCAACTGCTCCCATTCATATAACATTGGTGGTGGAAGATAAGATAAGGACAAATCATAGGTTTTGTTTTTGTGAAGCCACATTTAAATAAAATTTACATAATTTATTATAATAAGGCCTTCAAATTCCAAGACTGTAAACAGGTCAATTTTAAACCAATTTTGAAGAAACCTTTTGCTATTTTCATGGGTAATATCATATTTTCTTTCAATTAAGCTCAAGTTGTTGCTATTTGTCCACAGACTGTTACAGAAGTACTAGATGAAAATGAGGACTTAAGATTGCTATTTTTCTGCTTGTGTCCTGGAATTTGTTTGGTTCTTCCCCACTCAGAGGTGACCCTTCCTAGACCCCTGTAGCCAAAAATATCAGATTTATAAATGTAGCAATTTGAGTTTGAGATCAATAATGCCTGTTGCAACCATTTGTTTTGGAAATTGGCATACAATCCTAATTGAGGTTCTTTCTTTTGTTCCAATATGTTTGTTTTTCTTGAGGGTGGTTTCCATGCATGCACTGCATCCGCTGGATCCCCGAGGGCCTGTTAATTGATTTATTTTGCTTTTCAGCATTGGTGGTTTCAAGAGACTTTTATAATGGAAGACAAAAATGTGAAGGGTACACCAACTAATTAACATGATAAAATCACATAAGCTGTTTAAACATTTGCTTTAACTCAGCAGTGCATCTGTGTTTTTAGGCTACCCCCTTCCTTCATAAAAACACATATGTTGTAGTCCTGGAAACCCCAAAATCCATAATTTTGCATAGAATTTGGTTTACCTACTGTTCCCATGCTTGTGATACACCCTGCAGTATCTATTTATAGCGGAGTGGATATTGAGTGATATTTGAAGAAAAATAAAATAGTGAAAGAAGTATAAAGCAAGATTATTTTTTTTTTTTGGGGGTGGGAGAGGAGATTAAATTTATAAGATATGTCACACATTTCTGAGGGTATATGCAGAAATGGTATTAACAGGGAGGGGGATCCCCCCACAAAAAAATATATTCTCCCACAAAACATTTGCATGGGCAGAAGTTGATGTTTTGTATCGACATACATTTTCCACTTTAAGCTGAACACCCCCCCTCCAATCATATCAATATATTTTGGCTCTGTCATTAAGAGTATACTTCATATGTGTCCACTGTTAACAGAATTATGCAAATTAGGTTAAATTACTCTATAACTTTGTGTGAATTTCTAGAGTTGGAAGAAAAATCCCAATGAAAGAGTCCATCCGTGAACTCTTGACCTAATAATTCTGATCTACATGACCTTTGTTCTTCAGTCCAGTATTGATCAAACATTGAATCGGGGCTTGAAACAAAAGTTACACTTCATATTAATCACACAAGTTAAGTTGGAAATAGAAGTGCAAGCAAGCACACACTCTTTTCAGTCTACATCTTTGTACATTTGCATACCTACAGGTTAGCCACAGTTCAGGCTTAGCATATATAGAGTACCTTAATATGAAGCATCAATAAACTGATCTTCTATCTTCCTGCAGGCGACCAATTAAACAAAGTTCATGGAATAAATAGTAACGGTTTTACACAGGATGAGCTCAACCCATAAATGTAGTTTAACGAAAAACAGCGTATCAATTCAGTGGGTAATTTTTTTTAAGGGCAGATGAAAACACATGTTACCATGAATCGAGTTTTCATAACTGCTTACTTTGAAATTAACAAGGAATTTTTTTTAACATTTCATAGAAAAATGATTATGACATATAATTGAAAAGGACCTCTTTAGAAAAATAGGAAGTATGTGCAAGTATGGCTTACTGTACTTTAAGATTAACAAGGAAATATTGTAACATTTCATAGAAAAATGATTATGACATTTAATTGAAAAAGAACTCTTTAGGAGAATAGGAAGTATGTGAATAAGATTTTAGGGTCTTAACCCTTTGGGGACTGAATATATTTTCAGAATCTTTCCATTGGGGACTGGATTCTGTTAGAAAAAAAAATGAAATTTGAAAACTATATTTTCAAAAATCAAAATTTACAGCAAGCTGGAAGTACTTTATAGAAAATTGTTGCACACCAAGTTTGTTCAGAACGAACAGCTCTTTTAAATGATACATGAGATAAGTCAATTCAATAATACATATCCATAGTAAGGGTAATTTAATTGAAAATGCAAATTTATGCAAATTTAGCCAATATTTCATCATTTTATCATTTTTGTTCAGCTATTTGTAAAAACTTAGTTGTTTATATAACTTACTGACTTTCTGTGTAAAAAATATGCAGAAATGAATACTCTTTACAATGACATAACATTTAAGTAAGTTTATTTTTATATGTTGATGTCATTATTTTGTTATTATACATTTCATGATACCCACTAGCACTCAATTACACAAATATACATAGTACTGCACATGTGCATGTACAGTACAATACATGTATATCATTACATAGCTCGTGAAAACACTACCCATGCTTCCAGGCTTTACTCTTGTTCCCATCCAGGCCTAAGTCTAACTATATATCTATCGTTACATATAGGCCTAAGCCTAACATCATCATTAAACTTACTGAATCACAATCAGTTTCCGATGATTCTGATCAAAATATCTTCCCGAAAATCCTCATCATCACTATTTAACTCCACAAAAATGCTTCCTCAGCAGTACACATTTTCCGTTTTTCATTCTAAAATTTCTCAAAATGATTAAATGTAACCCCCTTGCAATTTGGTATCAATATTTCCAGAACCAGTTCATTAAATGATTCAGCTTGTTTACATGTCTGTACAAAGTGCGGGGGTAAGTGCAGTAATAGCTTAAAGTCAATAAGTCAAATCGGCAGATATATTCGTCCGCAGTCTAAGGGGCGTGATTGCGCTTGGTGGATATATCCGCCTGCAGTCCCCAAAGGGTAAAAGATTTACGGAAATATAGATTGGCAACATTACAGATAAATTGTATAAAATTCCTGTAAAAAAAAAATCACTACATTGCAAAAATAATCAACAAAATCGTTTGCAATCGACTTTCTTCATCAGGTGCTCACCATAGGTACATTAGTTACACCTGCCCCCTCATTAGCTACACCTACCCCCTCATTAGTTACCCCCTCATTAGTTACACCTGCCCCCTCATTAGTTACACCATCCCCCTCATTAGTTACACCATCCCCCTCATAAGTTACACCTGACCTCTCATTAGTTACTCATTGTTTTTTGTATTAAATTATATGTATAATTAAAAGGATGTTCATATTTTGCCCCTCCCAACTAAAAGCTCTCACAGCCGCCCATACGACCTTCTTAAACTATCTGAAAAATTTGATAGCATTTGATTGATTGATTGATTGATTTTTTATCTTTAAAGGATCAGTTTAATGGTCAAGCATGTCCATCGTATATAAAAGGAGACTTCAAAAGAAACAAAATTGTGCAGAAAGCATTCAAATATCTTATTCCATTAAGGAGATATTCAGGTTTAAAGCTCCGTCTTATCTGTGTAGAAATGACTGGTGCAGTAAGTCTACTATGAAAAGTTGCCGTCTTCATCCTCACATTTTTAGCAATTGTTAATGTATTTTAACGAAAGTTTACTTAATTTTTTTACTATTTAAATTATTTTTCCTCGAACTTTCTTCAGGTGGTACATTATACATACCCTTACTAGATTCAAGTTTTACTACTTTTCTGACATATCCCATGATTTTTAAGCCTCAAAATCGCAGGATCAAATATGATAGAATACATAATGACTTCGAGAAATCTAAGGCTATGACATCACAACTTGTCTGATTTCAGTCATTTCTACACAAATGATACCAAACTTCAAATTCCAATGTCTCCTTAATGGAACAAGATTTTTAAATGGTTTCTTCACTATTAATTTTCTTCTGAAGTCCTTGATCATATAAGACACATTTGTTTGACCACTGAACTTAAGCATATATACATAAATCATAGCAAAGTTTGTACAATGAAATATTCCAAAAGTTTGATATGAAACATGAGTAAATAGAACATAAACTTAGGTATAAACATGTGACGTAGTAACTACAGTAATTAAAAGAAGACAAAGGCCAGTCTTTCCTAGTCTGGCTGATCATTGACAATGAACAATAACAGTAAATCGAAATGCAACTCCCCCTCTCCCTCTCCCAGCACCTACCTGGTCGGTACACCTTCACACATCTGGGTATATCTTCCCATGTACACCTCCCCAAAACCTCCCCTGGTACATTACCTCTACTCCTCCCCCAAAATGAAAGAAAGACGTACATTAAGTAGAATTTTAGCACTCTGTAGAGCACATACCTCCGCTCCCTGTTCATTCTCCGTCATCCGGAATATAATCTAGCAGAAATCCTAGACCCACCAAGTTATATCCCCAATCTCTTTCTCACTGTTAATCAGTATTGACATTTGCATTTTATACACTTTAGGATCTATCCCGTGATCATCGTTTTCAGTTTTACTCAGGTTAAGCATTCATTGTTTGAGTCCTATTCAGCCACGATTCACATTCCATCATTCTCCTTTCATGCAAGAATTAAGCCAATTGTTTGATTCTCTTTGATACCAGAAACCACTTGATCTGATTTTCTTAAGAGTCCAGAAAATGGAGTGTTTTGATTTCTTTTCAGGGCATGAATTCATTGTAAAGCACATTCCATTGAAAAGTTTCAACTACAGTATAATATGTATTGACAGATCTCACCTTAAAACATACCACACCCCCATTCCTGCCCCTCCCGTGTTCCAATATCTCCCAAATTTTAAACACTTCTTCCTTAAGTGATAACAAATCCACCTACCAATTTTAATCAATGTCCATCAGTTCTTGAGATATATTGAT
The DNA here is from genome assembly GCA_020152595.1 of Chiridota heheva. NCBI lineage: Eukaryota > Metazoa > Echinodermata > Holothuroidea > Apodida > Chiridotidae > Chiridota > Chiridota heheva. The sequence goes on from JAIGNY010002138.1 coordinate 386,789, forward strand.
GACAGACAATTCACCCCAAAACATCCCACCCCTCAATTTCTGCCCTTCCCCTGTTTCAATATGACCCAAATTGGAATCAGTTCTTTATTAAGCAGTGACAAAACCACACCAAATTTAATTCAAATCCAATTATCAGTTCTTGAGATATTTTGATGACAAACAGAACAAAGGACAAACACAGCTCATGATATAACCTCCATCCAACTTGGTGAAGATAATTGACATAAATATATATATATATATATATATATATATATATATATATATATATATATATATATATATATATATATATATATATATATATATATATATATATATATATATATATATATATATATTATATATATATATATATATATATATATATATATATATATATATATATATATATATATATATATATATATATATATATATATATATATATATATATATATATATATATATATATATATATATATATATATATATATATATATATATATATATATATATATATATATCTATATATATATATATATATATATATATATATATATATATATAGAAAAAGAAAGTATGTATGGAAAGGATACAAATCTAATTGGAAATTTACAGGCAAATATATTTGAAGGAAAAAGTGAATAATTATGAAATCACATCTAATTGACCTCGAAGGGGGGGGCACTTCCATATGCAGGGCCAGATTTAGACATGTGGAGGCCCCTGGGCAGCCTGCAGTAGTGGAGGCCCACCCTACCTTAGAATACATAGCTACAGTCATCAATAAAGTATATTTTTTCAAGAACAAAGAATCTGAATAAAAATGTACTTCTTTAATTTGAACATCATGATTAATCTGTAAGAATCTACAAAGTCAAAAATTCCTATAAATTATAATGATTTATATAATGAGATATAAAGATGATTGAAAATGAGATATAAAGATGATTGATAATGAGATATAAAGATGATTGATAATGAGATATAAAGATGATTGATAATGAGATATAAAGATGATTGATAATGAGATATAAAGATGATTAAAAATGATATAAAATAGAGAATGCAATAAGACCAATATCTGTTCAACTTATCTACCTCTCACAAGAATTTTTTCTTACAATTTTTTTGTATCTTCATGAAATATGTGAAGGCCCCTGGTTGTGGAGGCTCGTGGGCAACTGCCCCTCTTGCCCCTACCTAAATCCCGCCCTGTCCATATGTGAGGTATATATACATGTGCCGCCCGAGCAGTTGCCTTTTTCAGAATTTTCGTAGTGCAGGTAAATCCAATCTATTATACTGCTGGTCTCAAAAAAATTGCATTTTTTCATACTGCCGGTATCAAATATCACTTATTTTCATACTGCAAGTATCAATATCGTATACTGTCATACTGCAATTACTACAAAAAAATTCTCATACTGCCTACCACTTTCTAAATTCTAGGCAACACATGCATACCACTTTAGCACGGAAGTTTCCCCCTCCCTTCTCCAGATTGACCTCTTTCAAAAAATGGTAACTGTGAACAGTACTAATAGGATAAACAAGACTTATCAGATAGACAAGCAATATTAACTACATTGCATACAAATCCTGTTAGAATAAAAACAGACACAAACATAGAAAAAGTATTCATCAAATTCGATTAACAATTGATCATTTTAAAGCTTTAAGCTTTTACAAAAAAATTTTGTGAACTTGTGTAAATATGGCTTTCTTGATATATACAAGGAAATAGATTTTACTTCAACTGTTAAGGAAAAATTGCGGAATTTTCAAGTGCATTTATATAATAGAGTACTAGTAAAGAAATGAATAAGTGAAAATGAACATGTTGATATCTTAAAGAGTTACTGCATTTCAAATATTTCAAAATGACTAGTGTAGAATACAGTGTAATTTTTTTAATTGGAATGCGATAACTACAAAATGGAATAAGATATCAAGTTGTTTTTTTTATATATTATCATCTTTCTATATAAATTCATAAAACAACTCCTGGAAATATTCAATTAAAGAATTACTTCAGGGGTCAAGCAAGTCTATCTTATATGAAAGAAGACTTCAAAAGAAACACAAAGCATTCAAAAATCGTATTCCGTTAAGGAGATATCTAAGTTTAAAAGTTTAATATCATTTGTGTTGAAACGACTGAAATCAGACTAGTCGTGATGTCATAGCCTCAGATTCCTCAAAGTCTACATGTATTCTATCATATTTTGTCCTGCAATTTGTTGGCTTAAAAACCATGGGATATGTCAAAAAAGTAGTAAAACTGAATACAGAAAGGGTATTTATATCACCTGAAGAAGTTCGAGGAAAAATAGTTTAAATAAAATTAACGTTCTTTAAAATGCATTAACATTTACAAAGAATGTGAGGATGAAGATGCCAATTTTCTATGGTAGACTTACTATATCAGTCATTTTTACACAGATAAGACAGAGCTAATCCTGTAGCACCAAACTCATTTAGCCATTGACCATTCTACAACTTTTTGAATTTTTATTGAAGGATTAGTTAAGTGGTCATATACAGCATTAATAAAAGATATGGGTTTGAGAAGGTCCTAGACCCCCCTCCATTGACAAAGTGTTCAAATTTAGCCCACTTCTGAGGTGAGGGCAATTTTGTTTTTTTAAAGCAAAGAAATATATATAAAAAGCAAAGTTTATCCCAAATTTTGAAACATTTCTCCAAAAAGTGTATATGTGTGTGTGGGTATGCCTGTGTGATTGTGTGGGGGTACAAACCCCCTAAATCCCTTCCCCCATGTGGCAGCACCACTGGCTACGTGCATTCATTAACAATGAAAGACGTACTTGCTCTAAAATAATGAAGGAAGTACTTTTTCCAATTTGTAAGGGTGTGAAAAGTCTACTCAAGAAGTTTGGTGCCCCTATCTACTTTCTTAACAATTGTTAATGTATTTGAAATAAAATAAGGGGAGGAGGGGGAGGGGGAATAGGTTCCAAACTCTCTAATTCAATCCCCCCCCCATGTGACTGCGCCACTGGTCATATGAGTTCATTATCAACAAAAGACCCTGCTTTTTAAGTTCTAAAATAATTAAGGAACTACTTTTTTCAATTTGTCACGGTGTGAAAAGTCTACTCAAGAAGGTTGATGCCGCTATATACTTTCTCAACAATTGTTAATGTATTTTAAAGAAAATTGATTTCACATTTTAAATTATTTTTTCTATGAACTATCTTCAGATGGTAAATTACGATTACCTTACTAAGATAATTTTTTACTACTTTCCTGACACTAAATGGCTTTAAAGCCATAAAATCGAAGAAAAAATATAATAGAATCGACCAAGACTTTGAAGACTGAGTAAGGATGTGATGTGGAAATGTAATTGATTTCAGCCATTTCTACACAAGGAAACAGAACTTTAAACCTAAATATCTCCTTAAAGGCCATATTTCGTGTGTGTTAACGGCGACGACAACGAGTGAACACACAGTTACAATGACGGGGTCGTTTCCTGCGTATTCGGTTATGATAATAACAATGCTAACACAAAACGCTTAATACGACCCGGCGAGAACACAGGTACGACGTACGGACAGACATAACATCGACAACCAAGTCAATGTCCACGGCCTTTGATAACCAGTTGTGGTACACAGGCGTGTCTACCCAACCCGGGCTTGAACCCAGGGCCTCGTGGTCTACAGACAGGTATGATGACCGCTACACCACAGTAGGCAGATAACATGCATGGACAGTAATATATAATATACAATAAACATTTCTGATTGGTTGTACACAAATACCAACAAGCAATCAATAACCGCCATGGAAGTGACCAGCACACTGTACACACACAATGGATACATCACATACTTAATTAGAAATGATCAACAACTAAATGTGCCGTGAAAAATATGAACGTCGCAAATTTATTACTTTTACTGAGAGGTAGTTCCATCTTTAACGGAATAAGATTTTTGAATGCTGTTATGACCTGAAATGTAATAACATACCCAAAGTGTAATACCAACCCAATAAGTAAGTAGAACTGTCGGAAGGACAGTATGCTTGACTATTCAGCTAGTATAGAGAATGGGCTTATTGAGGGAAGTATGTACAGAAATAGGGTGGCAGTGGCAGATGATTTCAAATTACTTGAGCTTTGAAAGATGCACTTACATTTTCATTTAAACTACAAGCTTCAAAATATCTTTGAGTTTTCCAAGATATTTTAAGACAAAAAAAAAAGCTTAAGGTAACCCCACCTAGTAACTCAGAAAAGATGTGAAACCTAGCAGTCTTTATAACTATAACACCTCTTTTAGTTCTATCAATTGAATAATAAAGAAAGGAGAGGCCTTGACTTGCCAATGTCAATGAAAGAATGTCATTAAGCCCCCTTTCAACCTGTACCCCCCCTCCAGCCCCTACAAATTCCAAGAACTACATCCTGGATTGTAATACAACTTCCTATTTAAGAAAAAACTGTGTCCCAAATGCCAAGCAAATTGAAGCAGCATGAAAATGTACAATAACATTAAAGCAAAATTATGACAAACATCCCACTGCACCCTGCCCTACATATAATTCCAAACAATATTGCTTTAATAACGAGACTCTTATTTTTATTTTGCTTGTTTATTCACAGCAAGACAAACATTTTGATTGCTATTCATGTCAGGAATATCAATATCATATGACAAACTAGACATTGAAATTATAAAAATCCCTCACCACTAATAATGCAGGATCATAATGCAGTCGTGTTGATGTTGGTGGGTGTGGGTGTGCAAGTGCCCCCTCAGCCCCCAGGGCATTGTATTTCTTTTGATTGTTTTTGATAGTAATAACCAGGTACGCGTTTGATCCCAAACCAGGGGTGCCGGAAGCAAACATGAGCGGCGGGGCAACCCTTGAAAAGTGGCAACTTCTGCAGTCATATATTATAGTCCCAATTTTTATTTTAAAAACTGCCATAGGGGATATTTACCCCTCCCCCACTTTTTTCGCCAAACTTTTCTTTGGGGTTCTTGCAACAACTATGATTTAAATAGGATGAGATGTTTGTTCAAAATTAAGCATTGCTATTATCAATTAAGCCTCTAACTCTCGAATTGGGACTTGCATTTTAAGTCTTCAAAGAATCCCCACCGTAGCCTCTGCAGCCTTGGGGTCTCAATTATTTATGGCTTATATGATTGGGATTGCCAGTGTAGCCCCCGTAGCCTCCAACTCTTGAATTGGAAAAGCATTTTAAGTCTTTATAGAATTCCCAATATAGACCCCTGTGGTCTTTGGTTCTTGAGTATAGGATTAGAATGGTATAGATTTGCAAGATTAGCAGACTTCCCAGTGTAGCCCCTGTAGCCTCCAAGTCTCGAATTGGAACTTAAAAGCATTTAAAGTCTTTATAGAATTCCCAATATAGACCCCGTAGTCTTTGGTTCTCAAGTATAGGATTAGGATGGTATAGATTTGCAAGATTGACAGACTTCCCAGTGTAGCCCCAATAGCCTCCAACTTTCAAATTGGGACTTTGTAGACCTTGAGATTACTATAAACCCAATGCACTACCCATTCATCTATAAGCCTATCATTGCTATACATTTGGGATTCATAAATAAATACTAATCCCAACCCCTACCCAACCCCTAAACCTAACCTAAGACCTATCCATATAGCCTAACCCTACTTGAATCTCCGTAAATGATGCGTGCATGCTTAAATCTCCATAACTTTAGTAATAACGAGTCTGTTTACGGAGATGTAACGTTTTGCTGCAACATAGATAGCCTGTGTCATGACCTCTTTTAACTTCGCAAAGTCAACTAGAGGGCATCCTGTTCAAACTCAAAGCGATATTAAAAATCTTGAGTCAAACTCTTTGTAGAAGAGCCATTATAAACCCCCAAAAAAATGGAACTGTCCCAACTGCCCACTGATTACTAGAGTTTCCCCCAAAAGATATTACATTTTAGGTCGTTTTTCGTTTTTATTACATTTTGGGTCAAAAATTATTAATCTTTGGTTAGGTTCCAATTAATACATTTTTAGTCGTTTTTATTACACTTTGGGTAGGTATTACATTTTGTTTGTTTGATGAGGTCTTAACGGCACCACAACAACGAGGGTCAAATTGTGCCTGAGAGGTTAGATCATTCTAGAGGTAGGAAGGAAAGAAAACAGGAAGAGATTGAGAGGAATACGAGAACTAAAAGTCAGAAAGCTGGGATCAAGAGAGGAGGTGCATGGGTGAAAAAAACAAAGTAGAGAGAGGGGGGTGGGAGAGGAGGATTAAATATGGTTGTAGAGGAAAGCATGATGAAGGAAGGAGATAATTTTATCCGCAGGTTTTTTTTGGAAGAACTCGGCAATTGAGTTGTGGGGAGCGAGGGAAGCTCTGGGAAGGTTGTACAGGGGGCAAGCAAAGAGAACGCTATGGACTGGGAGAATGCAATGGCAATTGATGCAGAGGGATTGGGGAGCCAATAAAAAGGTGGGAGTGAGTGAGGTGGGTGTGACCTATACTAAGACAGGTAATATGAACACTGTCAACACGAGAGAGGTTGTGGATGGTGGGTTTGATCGGAATGGTGGGCTGGATGACGTGAAAGTCATTTTTATTACATTTGGGGTTGGGTATTTCATTTTGGGTATGTATTACATTTTGGGTGGTAACAAATACCATTTTTTTTTTTTTTAAGTCGTCTTTCATATAGATGGATTTATACAAATAAACTTTATTTCTCTGGTTTAGTTTGTTGATGTTTAACGGCACTGCGACAGTCAGAGGTAAATGTGCCAAGAGGGTTTTAAAAAATTATTGTGTAAGAGTTAGGGCAGAGAGAAGATGGAGGATTGAGAGGAAAAAAAGGGGGGAAATAGGGTGAAAAGGGATGTGAGGACTTTATTTCTCTCGTGTCTGACAGCTGATGACAGGAGAGTAGCTGATTCTGAGAAAAGAGGTTGGGAAATTAAGGAGTGAGTTACTGTACATAAATATTTTGAGCTGTCTTGTTCACACATTAAATTCTACAAACGTCAAAAGTTCTTCAACCTTTGATCAACCATAACTCAAAAATCAAATCTATTTTCAAAATATGTTTAGCAAACGACCTCACCAAACAATTTGTTTTTGTAACTGTCCTTGTATCTATAACAAATACACTATAGTCTTTGCCATTGTAGGACAGCGAAATGCAAACAATCTTCCGCACTGAGTCATTCAACATAAAACGTGCAAATGGTGAACTCAAATGAGGGCAAAGTATTTTGCGATTATTGTCAAATAGTGGTTTCATTCGATGTTCGACAAATCCCCTGCTCAGACCTCCCCAGGACAAGTACTCAGTATTCCACCAGAACCCTCACTCTCCCTGCTTTGCGGAGGAGAATTACCGCCCTGATCACTGATACGGACAATGATTTTATTCAAGACTGGGCAACATGAAGGTAATTTTAAAATGAAATTTGTTGTTAATTTTAAATCTTCAGCTGATGTAGGTAGTCAATTTATTTATGCAGCTATTAACCAAATTTCAGTTAATACAGTAGCTGCATAATTCAACAACCAAGTCAGGCAAAATACGGCTGTTAACTTTGTATTTTTGCTTTTCAGACATTCTTACATTTACAGCAGTTTTAGAGGTTCAAAGTTCTGTTTTAATTGGGGGATCACAATCACATGTATAATCATCCTCTGTATTAAAATTATTTGGCGGGGGGGAAACCCCCTTCCCTGACAACCACTGCTTATTTTCACTTTACCAGCTGCAAACAAAAAAGGTACAAAAACTAAGAAGACTTCCAGGCAAAGTATTCTTGAACAGGACGTGGACTGGATTTAAACGGGAATGTACTGACTGGTATGAAACAAGGTACTTTCCCCGTCTCAACAATGATGAAGCAGTCAAACTATAGTTCAAAGTGCAATTTCATGATTGCAACTAGCCACACGAAAGTTGCTCACACACACTACCAGTAAATGTGATACATACTGATGACTTCAATTCTGTTGTAATTAGTGGTTGACTTGTCACTATTTGTGTGAAATATTTTGACCAACCAGAAATGCTGAATTGTATTGTATTGTGAATTGTATTGTATTCTTAAAATGTATTGTATTGTATTCTTAAATTGTATTGTATTGTATTCTTAAATTGTATTGTGTTGTATTCTTAAATTGTATTGTAGTATTGAATTGTAGTATTGTATTCTTAAATTGTATTGTATTCTTAAATTGTATTGTATTGTATTCTTAAATTGTATTGTATTTTATTATTATATTGTATTGTATTCTTAAATTGTATTGTATTGTATTCTTAAATTGTATTGTATTGTTAAATTGTAATGTATTCTTAAATTGTATTGCATTGTATTGTTAAATTGAATTGTTATCTTCATTTTAACATAACTGACGTAATGCACTAAAAACTCAGGAGTGCTTAGCAAATTACATCCTAATTTCTTGGCACAAGTCATGTTATTGGAGAAAGTGATGAGGGGGGAGGGGAAATAACAAGTATTACTAACAAGTCTTTAGAAGATTAAATGCTGGTCACAGCCATTCAATTTGAATTTTTTTCTCGACCTACATCCTTGATTAATGACAATAACTCATAGAGTTAATCAAAATATTTCCTGCAGGAAGTTCCTGAAAAACCAAACAAACAAACAAACTGAGACAACAAACAATTGAGACAACTTGCCTTGAATCTTCAAAACCGTAATCTTCAAACTTTGACAATGCTATGGCAGAAAAGTCATAAGGAGGCATGGGGAAAAGAGGAACCGTCTCTACCTTCTAAAATGAATGATTTTATGAGGAATGGTATGCATAGCAAATATGCAGATCATCATAGGCGTAGGAACAAGTTCTTCATGAGGAAGGGGGGGGGGGGCACAAAGAAATGCTACAACACTAGTTCAATAGTAAAAAATGACTTAGTTGAGGGGGCACCATATAGGTCACTGCAACATTGGGGGGCACATTCCCCCCTCACCCCACCCCAGGTTTCTACGCCTATGCAGATCATAATCTTTTCTTGCTGTAAGTGAAGCAACAGAAACAGAAGATGATATATCAAGATGAGTCACAAGTTTCAATTCTTTAACGTTCAAGAAATAACTTCACTTGGTTGATCGCTACGGTGTGGGTCTGTAAAGGAAGGAAATAGCAAATGAGTCCTTAAAGAGGGCATGATATGGGTTTTCATCATTTGATTATTTGTACAATTTGCTGAAGAATTATTCCAAAATTTGTTCTTGCTCATAAAAATTGGTAAACTTGTGATGACATTACTCCCAGAACGAAATTTCTTGTGACACTTTCATATCACGCATACAGTACAACATAGCGTGATCGAGTGTGTTACTTGAAATTTAATGATTTACACTGGGAGTAGAATGATATTTCGACAATACATTTCTTGCCAAGCTGTTAGTATTTTCCTAAATATACATTTGAATAAGTCAGCTCTTCAAGTTTCATGAAAATATATAATCGCATTTCGAAATGTCGTAATGATAGACGCCTACGTGTCGCAAAGCTTTAAAGAAGGTGTCTGACGTTAGGCCTAATACTGAAACTTGCAATGTAAGTTTATGAAGTTGAACATGACAGCATTGAATATTTTTCTTAATTTGACATTTCATACGATAATATCATATAGTGTATGTACATTATTGTCATAGAATTAAAATGTAGCAAAAATTATCAGGATGTATAAGTTCTTACAAATAAAATCATAGGTTAAACCAAATTACGTTCTGAATTTTCCCTACTCGACAGCAGCCCAACAGTAAATTCTAATATAAAACTTAATGTTAAAATTACCCACTGACTTAGTACATTGATTTGTTCCAAAATGAAACTTGAAAGTCACAAATTTTAACAGGATTTCAAAGTTTTGACTCAATTTGTAATTATTGCAAACATTGTCATCTATATTAAAATCATTTATTTACATCAGAAAGTCTCGATATGTCTTCTGAAGATGAAGAATCACGACGCACAAAAGAAACCTTGCTTATGGAATTTGCACTGTATTTGTACGTTCGCTGATGAATCGTTCTGGAAGTGATGTCACACAACTTCTGGTTTCATCTATCAGTTTTCAATTCTTGTTGTCAGATTACTTGATTAGTTTCATGCAAATGGTTTCCTTTCGGGACTTTTGATTGGATAATATGTTTTTGATATAAATGAATTAGGCAAAACTGTTGTAAGCTCAATTTTTGTTCTTTGGCATCATGCCCTCTTTAAATTGAGCATTCACTTTCAGGGTGGCTCATATACACGTAGCTTTACGAAATTTGGCAAAAAATGAAGGTTTTGATTCATGAAGTAGAATGGAATTTCCGAGGTTGATAGAGCAGTTATGATGAAAAAACTTACAGTACAGATAGAATATGAGAGATGATGGTTCTAAAACTGATCAAAATGGTGAAATTCAGTAAAAATAGCAATCACATTAAAATCATGGACTGCATTAAAGTTGCTGCAACACATGTTTTGCATAATTTGGTTCAGAGCAACAGAAAGATCATGTTTTCCACTAACGACTCCCAAAATGTTGGATGCACAAAATTAGAGCTCTCCAATTATGACCCCCAATTGAGACCCATGAACATTAGGCTCTCTACTAAGGCTATGACCTCCAGTGTGGGACCCACAACCCACATATTTTACTCTCTACCTAGCTATGCCCCCAGTGTGGGACCCACGAATTATGTTCTCCATTACTGACCCCTACTGAGACCCACACATTATGATCTCCACCTAGACTATAAGCCCAAATGTGGGCCTCACATACCATGCTCTCCAATTGGGCTAAACCCCAGTATGGGACCCACACATTATGTTCTCCATTATTAACCCTTAATTGAGACCCACACATTATGCTCTCCACCTAAGCTATGACTTCCAGTGTGAGACCCACACATTATGCGACTTACAGTAGGCTATGACCTTAATGTGGGACCCACACATTATGTTCTTCATTATTGACCCTTAATTGAGACCCACACATTATGCTCTCCACCTAAGCTATGACTTCCAGTGTGAGACCCACACATTATGCGACTTACAGTAGGCTATGACCTTAATGTGGGACCCACACATTATGTTCTCCATTATTGACCCTTAATTGAGACCCACACATTAAGCTCTCCACCTAGGCTATGACCCCCAGGGTAAGACCCACACATTATGCCTCATACTTAGGCTATGACCCCAATGTGGGACCCACACATTATGTTCTCCATTATCGACCCTTAATTAAAACCCACACATTAGGCTCTCCACCTTCGCTATGACCCCTACTGAGACCCACGCATTATGCTTCATACTTAGGCTATGACTCCCAATGTGGGACCCACACATTATGTTCTCCATTATTGACCCTTAATTGAGACCCACACATTATGCTCTCCACCTAGGCTATGACTTCCAGTGTGAGACCCACACATTATGCAACTTACAGTAGGCTATGACCCCAATGTGGGACCCACACATTATGTTCTCTACTTAGGCTATGACTCCCAATGTGGGACCCACACATTATAGCTCCTTACGTAAAGGCTATGACCCCAAATGTGGGACCCACACATTAAGTTCCCTGCTTATATAGGCTATGACCCCAATGTAGGACCCACACATTATAGCTCCTTACGTAAAGGCTATGACCCCAAATGTGGGACCCACACATTATAGGACCCACACATTATAGCTCCTTATGTAAAGGCTATGACCCCAAATGTGGGACTCACACATTAACTTCCCTGCTTATATAGGCTATGACCCCAATGTAGGACCCACACATTATAGCTTATATAGGCTATGACTCCCAAATGTGGGACCCACAGTATGTTCCCTACTTATATAGGCTATGACTCCCAATGTAGGACCCACACATTATAGCTCCTTACGTAAAGGCTATGACTCCAAATGTGGAACCCACACAGTATGTTCCCTACTTATATAGGCTATGACTCCCAATGTGGGACCCACACATTATAGCTCCTTACGTAAAAGCTGACCCTAAATGTGGGACCCACACATTATGTTCCCTACTTATATAGGCTATGACCCCAATGTAGGACCCACACATTAGGCTCTTCATTAACGACCCCCAGTGAGAAACCCTCTCGGTACTTTCCGAGCAACTATAAAATGCAAACAAAACTCTGAGCAGGAAGGAATAACCAGGAAGGTTAACCAGGAAGGTTAAACCAGGAAACTGCTTCAGAATGTATTGATTTTTTCCTGTCTTCATTTTCGAAAATGAACTTATGTAGAACATCCTTCAAAGCTCTCATTATATATGGATATACTAAAAGGGATATGTATTGCCGCTAAAAAAAAAAATTAAAACATTGAAGGAGTTCTTGGTCAAAAAGTAAGGGTCTTTTAGCGAAGTCATGCAAATTTTGAAAGAACAGAGGGCTCACTTTTATAACTCATGTTATTGAAAACTGAATTGAGTATTCATTACAATATTCAACGTCTCTGAGTTACGAAATAAGCCACACCCACCATTGCAACGCAGTAGCTAGGTGTGGCAAACAAACCTCAAACTTGCAATCATGCATTACCAATGCATTGACATTCAGATGTTCGCGAGGCCTGCCGTAACTTTCATCCATTTATGTTACTTCTCAGGATCTTTAGAGTTTTTAACAAAAAAGTTACAAAAAATTCAGTTTGCCAACTGTTCTGGGTAACAGCAATCAGAATTACAAAGCCCGCAGCAGGCCCGTAAGGTAATTTTTGTTCACCATCTTGTCATCACTCGGTCCTGTGTGTGCAGAAATTTGTTTTGTGCAGTAAATTGCATTGACTACATGAGCAGCCGCCGCTAGCTACCTGTACTGTACCAGTGCCACGTAGGATGTTTGCCCCACTTAGTTACACAGATTTTGTTGCTAGGCAAATTCATGTTGTGATTGGTTGAAAAAGCTGACAATCATCTAACTCAGACAGGTTAATTATTGTTGATCCGGTTGATTTGAGCACTCAGATTAAACATTATCAGTATGAACATGTTTAAGAAAAGTGTATTCAATATCTTAGGGGACCTCAAATAATAAGCATTGTTTAGTGAAGGTTTTGTTCCCTTTAAAATTTATAGAAAGCTTTCTTTTATCCGTAAATTTATATTGTGGTAGTTCACATGCTCCTGATCGGACTTGGAAAAAATCTACAATTCAGGAATTCCCAAGAATAAAAATAATTTTTCTATTTTGGGCGGGGAGAGGGGGGGGGAGGGATTATTTGAGTAGACAACAGTATATGTGGTGAATATGTGCTCTAAAAATGCCCTCCATGTAATTTTGCGATAAAAAGTACATTAAATTGCAAAAGAGGAAAGTATATAAAGATGTATGCACTACACTAATATTATTAATGATTTTTCATTGGAAGATTTTCAACACTTTTATTCAGAACCGTAGAAAATTTTATAATTAATTCCACCTCTGCTAATGATAAAGGTTAATTAACAGGTCTATTAGTCTTCTGTTCAACCATTGACAGCAAAGAGCATTACAATCTGAGTTTAAAAGTCTTTGAATTTTGAAAACAGCACACATAGTTTTCAACTTTTCAAGTTATGAGTAATCAAAGTTTGAAAAATAAATTAGAATATAATCATATTTTTCATTGATGTATTTAAATTCTAAAAACCTAGAGCAGAACTAAAGTGATAAATTAAGACAAAAACATTTTGAAAACATTTATGTTTACTTTATAATCTACAATCTTGAAACATTTCACATTGGTAACTTTGTATAGAGAAGTTTGAAAGCTGCAATGTAAGTTGCCATAGTGAATATTTCAGATGGGGTGAATTATTTCATCTTCCAATATGGAGCGCAATGTCACCGAGACGGGAGGAGAGGGGACAAGATAGTTGCCTTGGGCCCCATGATCAGAGGGACCTATGATCAGGGGTCCCTAATTGTACCTGAGTATATACATTTGACAATAAAAAAGATTACCACATGAGCAAAACTCAGTAAAAACCCATGCTTGACAATGGTAAATATGGTATACATTGGACTAAAGATAGCTGAAGACCTTTTTTTCTTTTTTTGCTCCTAAAAATTTCTGAATATGAGGAGCTCCCAAATGTTAGTTTGCCCTGGGGCCTCGGGATTCCCTCTCTCCAAAACTCACCTTCATCATCCTCGGATTTAAACCCGCAGGCTTGGCAAATATTCTCCACCCACTGGATCATCTCTTTTTCTGAGTCTGTCACAAGGAAATATTTCCGCTTTGGTGTAACAATGTCAAAAATGAAGGCATCATGGTATTTTTTCTTCGATTCAAAAGAGAGACCCTGGTCCACTTGCTGACATTCGTTCAAGGAGATCTCGCCCTTGAGCCTGGTTTGTGATTGGTCTTTGTAGTATTGGAGTTTGACATCATTGTCGCATTTACGTAACACGAACCATCTACGCTGCCACCTCTGTGGAAGCAAAAGGTAGGGAAAGATGTTTACGAAAATTCTGTGTCAAATCAAAAAGAACATAACATTGAAAAGAATACCTTCTGACATTATCACCATGTACTTGTGTCGCACACCTAGCTCACCACTTGTGTCGCACACCTAGCTCACCACTTGTGTCGCACACCTAGCTCACCACTTGTGTCGCACACCTAGCTCACCACTAGTGGGAAGAAGAAAAGGGTAAGAGAGCTCACCTCTTGTAACTGCCCTAAACCTATTATGCTGGTCCAAATGTCACAAAACACATCAGCCTGCCAGAAACCACATTATTTTATACAGGAAACCACTTGTTACTTGTTTTTCACTGTATTGCAACAATAACATGGTCCATCATAAGACTAAGAACATGAATTTTAATTGTTATTTTCTGAGCCACAATCCTAACCAAAGGAAGATGGAGTTAACCAAACTATACAATGGACGGACATTTCCGGCCAAATAATATACAATTTTTTCCTAGTCCATACCCCTAGTTTTTCTTTATCAGATGTTCCACCCTGTCCCTTATTGCCTCCACCCTGCCCCACATTGCCTCCACCCTACCCCTCATTGCCTCCATCCTGCCCCTCATTGCCTCCACCCTGCCCCTCATTGCCTCCACTGCCCTCATTGCCTGCACCCTGCCTCTCATTGCCTCCACCCTGCCCCTCATTGCCTCCACCCTGCCCCTCATTGCCTCCACCCTGCCCCTCATTGCCTCCACTGCCCTCATTGCCTCCACCCTGTCCCTCATTGCCTCCACCCTGCACCTCATTGCCTCCATGCCCCTCATTGCCTCCACTCTGCCCCTCATTGCCTCTACCCTGCCCCTCATTGCCTCCACCCTGCCCATCATTGCCTCCACCCTGTCCATTTTCACTAAGTGCTCTACAGTAAAATGCTCACAAAAACATATTTTTAGAACTATTTTGTTTTCTTTCATGCTGATTACAGTTCCCCAATATGATAACTCCCTTATTTACATTTCAAGTGCCTTCCAACACCCTCAAAATGCCCCTAATGCCTTATAAATGCCCCTTTTGATCAGAGACACCTGCCCCTTTCTAGATCAAGGTAGGGGTTTACTTAGCTAACTGACCCATTTATTCAATTTACCACTGGACTTACTTTGTAATAGGGCAAAGGAAAAGAGCAGGGAGGGGATATATGGTAGGAATATAGGGGAGGGGAGAAAGGATAGGAAGATAGGGAAGGGAAGGAGGATATAAAGATAGGATCAGGGGAGGAGTAGGATGTGCATATTTTGGCCTATTTATTCAATTTAATGCTGACAATATTTTGTAATAGATATTTGGGAGGGGGAGAAAGGAAACAGTCAGAGGGATAGAAGGGTTGGGGAGGGGAGGAATCAAGGAAAGAATGCCAAGAAGGAGGAAGGGAGAGTGGGTGAGGAGAAGAAGAGGGTAGGGTTTGTGATGTGCATTTTTCAACCAATTTATTCAATTTACTGCTAAAGTTACTTTGTAATAAATAACTTGGAGGAGGGATAAAAGGAGAGAGGGCAAGAAGGATGGAGGGGGGAGAGAGGGTGAGGGGAGCATTTGTAATGTGCATTTTTTTAATTTATTGCTGACATTATTTTGTAATAGATAATTGGGGAGCGGAGAAAACGATCAGAGCGAGGGGTAAAAAGGAGAGAGGGAGTGAATGAAAGTAGAGGAGTTGGGGCAATTAGTGTCATAAAAGTTAAAGGGCTAATGTTCTCTAATTCACACTAGAAAATGTCAACCAGGGTTATAATTCTTCTTCACAAAGGGAGGGGGAGGGGATGATATGGGGTCATACAGTGTCTCAAGAAAGTGGGGGACACTATTTTCACAACTGTATGTGTTGTATTATGCCAAAAAGTGGAGGATAAGTCCCCCTATCCCTCCCAGAATTACTGCCCTGTCAACTCCCTTGTCAATGTTGGAGGAGATCAGAAGTCAATAGATTCTTTGAACTCTCATCAAACTTGTCAAAATATATTAAATCAACTTTGAAAACAACAAACAACCAAACTACAAAAAAACATGAGTCACTCATCTGGTAAACAATTCAATATACAAACTTGTCTGCATGGTAGTACCGGGCATTGAGACAATCACAGGATAAGTTGGGTAAAAAGTGTTTCCTGTATATCGGCGCAGACCATGCATTGTTCAGCGCTATCTTTAGTCTGGTGTCGTTTATTCTGTACTACAGTATTAATATGTACAACAGTTCATGTTACAAGACATCTGTGATAGAAATGATTTTCCATCAGAAAAAGGAAAAGGGCCGGATATCTCATGGTGTGTTTCCCATTAAAATGTGCAAGAAAACAGGAAAGACACACACACACATGAATATAGAAAAATGTAATATTGAATTCAACACCTTTTGGTCTGTTATATTGAACTACATACATTTTTAGTTTTATGTCAAAAGGTAAATAACAGAAAAATCTTAAATTTGATTTGAAAGGAATAATAAATTCTCTAACATAAAACTCCCAAAAATAAGCGATGCTATAGGTTTACCAATGCTTATATGGTCCAACAAACTACAATGGATTATTTACATCAAGACACTCATGGCCATTTTATTAACCAGTTGTGGAGCACTAGTTGGAGACCCGCCCTGGTTCACCAGACTAGGGAGTCAAAGCTTTACCTCACTGATACAGAGGTCTCTTCCTCATGTGCATCTCATTTAAAATGCCTATAACAACCCTCTTGCAAGAATAAATCCCTAGGTATAAGAGGCCACAGTAATTGCCTCCACCCTTCCCCCCCCCTCACCCCCATATTTACAGGTACAGTTTTTGCTTTATGTATTTTTGTAGTTTAAATGAATCAGTGGCAGAAATATTTCGGACCAGATTTACTAACGGTGCACAATATACTAACTGGGATTGGGGGGTTTGGGGAGAGAAATGCTACTGGCAATTTTCAAGGTCATTCAACCATATTAGACACAATTTGCGAAGACATTTGAAGACTTTACCAAGTGTCGGTTATCATCATGTCTACAGACCGCGAGGCCCAGGTTCAAGTCTGGGTTTAGACAGTGCACCACAACTGGTTATCAAAGGCGCGGACACTTTTGAAAAGTTCTCGCCCGGTTTTTATCTGCTGCACAGGTACAACAACTTTGAAATTGGTCATTTAGTTTTTTATCTGCTGCACAGGTACTACTTCATTAGTCCATGTAATATAATCACAGACATCATTCTTCTATGCCTGTTAGTGCACCTTATTTTGGATGGACAAACGTATATTAGAAAGAAATTTAACTAAAGAGGTCAGTTTCAGAACATCAACTGTATTTTGTCCGTCAGATAAATAGATTCTAAAATAAATATGATTTAATCAAACATAATTTGAATCGTAGGCCTAAATGAAACTCATTCTACTTCTTTCATTATCTAATGTAAAAAAGAAAAAAGATCGATACTGTTGCATAAATATAGTCTCTAAACTAATAACATAGACTAGCATAGTATAAGTTCAAGTCTAATTTAATGGCTATACAGCTTAATGCTTCCAGTACTTTAAAAAAAAAAAGCATTTATCGAGGAAGGCATAACAGTATGTGTACGGTATATTTATTAGTTGAAAGGCATTGCATAAACTTCAGTAAAAACGTATATTTCTAATAAATAACCTACATCAAAAAGGCACCTGCGGCACTACCAGAGCACAAGTCTAGCACGCTTCGGATTGCATCCGCTCAACCTATAAGCTGATCCGCCCCTGAGAAGAATACAACTTGAGTGTGGGCCATGTGGCAACTTCTAGTTTCTTTTGTTCTCTTAAAGAGAGAGGCTCGTCTCAGTAAAATACGGTAAAAATGGGGGATACTATATTTTGACCTCACTTCCGGTTGTGAAGGCGAGATCCGATCCTCTGTCTGTTTGTACCACACATTACAGCCAGACACTAGCATGTATGCTGTGTGTGCAGAATTACATACACAGCGCATTACGTTACTGTGACGAGAAACTTATTTGTTTTTTTTCAATGCGTTTTTGTCAGAAAGCGAAAGTGAAATATTAGTATCATTATACTACAATATTAGTCACCAAATGAAAATTACTGAGAAAAAAAGAAGAAGATGTAAGCAAAAGTCAAAATAAACGATTCTACCGGGGCTCGAACTCACGAAATGATTTGAAAAAAAAGTGACTTTCGATCGCCGCAACCATCTGTGCTATCTCGTGTGGTGGCCTTCACAAGCGTTTTAAATAAGTATATACCTTGCAATACAAGACAACGAATCGCGCGGCAAAATTTCAAGCAATCAACAAATTTGAAAGGAATTCTAAATATTGTGCACATATGACGATATCGCATCTTTAAATAAGATGCAAGTCAAACAAGTTCAGCTGCACAGTACAAAAGTACTTCATCGTCACCTTCATTTTCACTTTCTTCCAAGTATCTAGAGAGTATGTCTTTCAGGTTTTTGTGTAGCTTCAGGCTCTAGCCTCGTTGACAATTCCCACGACCAACGAATATCAATCTCAAACTATTGTACATTGTGTTCAGTTTTATGAGGTTGCATAGTGTACAAATGATGCCTTGAAGATTTTCTGTTAGATTGTGACTTAGAAACTTGAAAAGAACAATCATCAAACTTTGTATAAAAGTTGGTTTCAGTTTCTGAGTATTATTCCTTATAAAAATTCAAGCCTGTGTTGTTACTGTAGCTCACAGTAATTTTTACTAGCTTGCAGTGAGCTTACACTTACTGGCAATGAGCTCGTTATAACCTCAAAGGAACTTGTTTTTGTTCTGCAAGCTCGTAAAGGTTTCAATTGAGTTCCGTTTCAAAATGATGACTTTCTAAAGGTTCCAATCGCAAGCTCATTTCAAAAACTTTTAAAGGTTCCAATTGCAAGATTATTTCAAAATGATCACTTTCTAAAGGTTCCAATTGCAAACGTGTTTCAAAATGATGACTTTCTAAATATTCAAATTGCAAGCTCCTTTCAAAATGTTGACTTTCTAAAGGTTCTAATTGCAAGCTCATTTCAAAATGTTGACTTTCTAAAGTTTCTGATTGTAAGCTCATTTCAATATGATGACTTTCTAAAGGTTCCAATTGCAAGCTCTTTTCAAATTGATGGCTTTCTAAAGGTTCTAATTGCAAGTTCGTTTAAAACTTATGACTTTCTAAAGGTTTTAATTGCAAGCTTATTTTAAAATGTTGACTTTCTAAAAGTTCTAATGGCAAGCTCATTTCAAAATAATGACTTTCTGAAGTTTCTAAATGTAAGCTCATTTCAAAATGATGACTTTCTAAAGGTTCCACTTGCAAGCTCTTTTCAAAATGATGACTTTCTAAAGGTTCTAATTGCAAGCTCGTTTCAAATTGATGACTTTCTAAAGGTTCTAATAGCAAGCTTTTTTTCAAAATGATGACTTTCTAAAGGATCAAATTGCAAGCTTGCACAGAGCTCATGGTGAGCTTAAAGTTAAGTTGTCTTTTTTTGTAACTTTAGCTCAACAATGTTCCATGAGAGTTTGATATGTGTACAACTTATAGTCCACAGTTACAATTTTAAATGTGTGAACATAGTGCTCAAATGCATGACAGAGAAACAGGGCTGTCGGGGAGGGGGGGGGGGACCAATTGCAGGACTAGGGGTAAACACACTTTTTGAATGTACATCCCTTTTCTTATCTTGAAGGAAAAGTGACCTACGACCTGGGCCCCTAGGACCCCCTTTCTCCTTGTTGGTGGTACTGTCAAGAAACATTCTTCAATATGTTAAAGAGGCACTTGTAAAAGAACAAATATGGATGAATAAAATCCAAGTTAAAATCTAACGTAACATTTTGTGGATTATTGCATTGCTTTTTCTAATTGTATTCTTTTTCTATAAGGACTCCACTGTTTACACAGTTTAAATGTTTAGAAAATAAGAAAACCACGAAAAAGGAAAATAAAGTTTCACCTGGCATCACAAAGTAGCAGTATACATGTATTTAGGACATGTATTCAACTTTTAAACAGGGAAGTAAGTGTCACGTTTTATGGACTTAAAAAAAAGGCATAATAAAAGTGTGTCATGTTTTTGGGACATAAAAAAAGGGCATAATAAAAGCCCAATTATACCCCTACAGTACATGTGCGTCATCATTATATACGTAGATGTTATGCTGACTTTATTTTCTAACAAGTTACTATTATTGCATTTTTGTTTACAATTCAACAGGCTAGAAACTTAGTGCTCAGCTCAGGGTTTTTAGTTAATACTTTTTACAACACCTTTGTATATTTGTACTACACATAAATCTTATTGCTTCTTGTACAGTGTGAACAAATAGGGGATTGCCATTTTAGATGACAACTCCCTGGTGTGACCAAATCAATTAATAAGATGTACTTCGAATATCTGTTAGTGTTAACGAACTAATTCAGCGGACAGATAGCAACACAATGAGCTTTAATTGGACGGAAGAAAATATGTTATAAAACATGAAAATAGCAGAACGTTTAGTCAATATCAGTTACAAATTGACAATATTAAATTTTATGACCTCATCAACATAAATTATGCACGAAAACCCTATGAATACGTTAACTTATTGGTTTAAATCTCCACTAATATCTGTAGTTGTAATTGTATATGACAAAATTGATTTGAATCTCCAACACAACTAACTCCAATCAAAGTTAAACAGGAAAAAACAGTCTGATGATTTTCAGTGATTGAACTTTACATGTAGCACAGAAAATTAAAAAATTACAATTTAAAATTTTCAGCTGTCTTCTCTCTCATACATTACAACTTTTGCATACATTAAGATTTATTCAAACTTAATTATGCAAAACATGCTAAACTGCAACTGCTGTTGGCTTAATTTAGATTACGACTTTTATATTGGCTTAATTGTACTATTTTCTTGGCTTAATTTAAATTACGACTATTCTGCTGCCTTAATTTAGATTACGACTTTTCAGTTAGCTCAATTTAGATTACAACTTTTCAGTTGGCTTAATTTAGATTACGACTATTCAGTTGGCTTAATTTAGATTACAACTATTCTGTTGGCTTAATTTAGATTAGGACTTTTCAGTTAGCTCAATTTAGATTACAACTTTTCTGTTGGCTTAAATTAGATTACGACTTTTCAGTTGGCTTAATTTAGATTATGACTATTCTGTTGGCTTGATTTAGATTATGACTTTTCTGTTGGCTTAATTGATTAGACTACAACTTTTCAGTTGGCTTAATTTAGATTATGACTATTCTGTTGGCTTAATTTAGATTACGACTATTCTGTTG
This sequence comes from Chiridota heheva, assembly GCA_020152595.1. NCBI lineage: Eukaryota > Metazoa > Echinodermata > Holothuroidea > Apodida > Chiridotidae > Chiridota > Chiridota heheva. The sequence continues at coordinate 408,530 of JAIGNY010002138.1, forward strand.
CCTTAAATTAGATTATGACTTTTCAGTTGGCTTAAATTAGATTACAACTTTTCAGTTGGCTTAATTTAGATTAAGACTAATCTGTTGGCTTATTTTAGATTACAACTATTCTGTTGGCTTAATTTAGATTTTTTTAAATTGTACTATAACATTCTATTGAGAAAATTTGTTTTTTTAAAGCTAATGAATTTCTGTCAAATAAAACATATTATTTAAACCCCTAATAATCTCAGTCATCATTTCTCAAGCACAACAAATAAAGTATCAAACTATATTGTTTCACTTTCGAAGTGTATCTACTAACTGTCATTAGGTGGCACATACTTTTTTAATTGACAAGGAATTGCACTATTTTTGTTTTAAGGTGACCGAGTTCAACGTGCAATCATTAATTGCAAGGTACAAACAATGCAGTGGTAATCATGAGCATAGGAAAGGTGACCTCTCAGGTGGGGACATGAGCCCCCAAAATTCGAAAAAATTGCACTGGTAAATTAAGTTTCCACAAAACGATGTTGCTACATTAATCAAGAAATCTCCTTCTGTTTTAAAGAAGTCCCTTCAATTTTTTCAATTTTATGTTAATGTTTTCCAATTTTACCCTCCCAACCGGGCAGAAAGCATACAATCGGGAAGGTTAAATCCTCTCAAGAGAGGAAAGCATACCCCCAGTCCACCCCCACCACCACGACCATCACTTTCTACACCTCTGGCAGTAATTCTGCCAGTTCTCCTATAAGCCAGCATGAATTTCTTGCAAATCTGTCTTACTTCATTCAAAGTTTACCCTACTAAGTTTTACCTCTGAAATGATAAAAAGATTTGAAAAACTCAAAAAAGCAAGGGGAGGAGAGACAAAACACTAAAGAAAAAAAATCAAAGGATGAATTCAGGAAAAATAGCCAATCAGAAGGACCTACAAAAGATGAAAGGTCAAAGAAGGTCATGATCAACACAATTTACCAATTGTAATACCAAAATGTAATATAAGATTTGAAGAAATAAAACTGGGGAACTAAGTAGAATTTTAGCACTCTCTAGAGCGCATACCTCCGGCCGTTGCAATTCCAACATGCCTTGAATAATTTTAATAGTTCATTTGATCCCCATACCCAATATAATCCACCACAGAAATCCTAAGCCCACCAAGATCCATCCCCAGGTTTTGATCTGTAATGAACATTTGCAATCTGAACACTTCAGGATTATCTTCTGACTGGATTTTTTCCAAAGCCATACCATCGTTTTCAGTTTTATTCAAATGAAGCATTTGTTTGAGCTCTATTCAGCCAGGATTCACATTCTATCATATTCCATTCATGGCAGAAACCAATTATTTCATTTCATTATTATCAGAGAACACTTGATGTAAGTCTCTTTGAGTCCAAAAATTGATTGTTTAATCTTCATTCAATGCACAAAGTCATTGTTCAGCACATTCCAATGGAAAGTTTCAACTTATAAGTCTTGACAACTTAATCTTGACAGATCTCATCCTAAAACATCCCCACCTCTGAATTTCTGACCTTCCCCTGTTCCAATTATTCCCAACTTTTATCGCTTCTTCCTGAAACAGTAACAAAACCACAAACCAATTTTAATCAAAATCCAATCATCAGTTCTAGAGATATCTTGATGACAGACAAACTCACCTTAAAATGTCCCCACTCCTATATTTGCACCCTTTCCTGTTCCAATGTCTCAAATTTTAATCACTTCTCACTTGAGCAGTGAAAAAAAAAGCACACACCAAATTCAATCTAAATCCAGTTATCAGTTCTGGAGATATATTGATGACAGACAAAAAAAAAACTCACCTTAAAATCCCCCCCCCCCCTAATTTTTCCATTTACACCCTTCTCCTGTTCCAGTATGTTCCAAATTTTTCACTTTTCGTCCTTAGCCAGTAACAAAACCACACACCAATTTTGATCAAAACCTTATCAACAGTTTTCAGATATCTTGATGACAAACAAACAAACAAATTTTTAGAGGCGAAAACATAACCTCCGTCCAACTTCATTGGCAGAGATAATAACGAGGTTACCCTGAGAACATTCTACTGTATATAGTTATGGGTATGTGTATGATGATCATGTGTGTCCTACTTACTCGCGTTAACTTTTGTAGTTATTGTATCCACATCCATTACTGAGATACTGTAAACAAATGAGTCACAAACAGATTATTATGAACACTAACACTGGCAGACAAAATGTCTCACAAGGGTTAATTAAACCTTGTCAATTAACCCTTGTCGGATGACTCAAACCTGCCCGGAAAGAGGAGCAATTCTTTAGTCCGACAAGGGTTAAAACCAAAACAATCTTGTACAAGAAAGGTCCAAAAAAACTGATGGTCTTTATTTGTGAGCAACTACGACTTCTGTTTATTTATTGAAAAATGTCTTTTTATGACAAATTTAGTGCTTGTAAAAGGTATTGTGGATGCATGCAGTATTAATTTTGGTCACCAAACAAACATTTGTGGAAGAATCACTTCTATAGAGTATGTTTTGTTGACCTGTGGACCTGTTTGAAGGTTATCTACTTATAACAGAGATTGAACTATTTGAAATTAAATGATTTATTTATAGGCAACATGACCTAAAGGTGTTGACATTACTTCCCACCCTAAGAACTTCAAATAAAATTCTTTACCCAATAACACTACTGCATAGCAGGCAGGGAAATAAAACACGTTAAGGTGTCAAAAAAAAAAAAAAAGAAGAGAAATACACCTTTAAATCACATAAAATGCAGTAGATTTTAGACTGGGTAAAACTGGCTCCCGGTAATTTCATTGACCTGGGACTGCCATGTAGTTTTCACTTTCTATTTGGCTCTGCATGTGCTACATGTACATCTCTTTGAAAACAAAAGTGATGCCCAGGAATTTTCCCAGAAAGTTTGAATGACACCTGGTAAAATAGGATTTATAACAAGAATAGGGCTGAGAATATGCGGACATCTATAATTTGATGAGACAGATAAGGTAACCGAGTTCATCGAATCTAAACAGAAACAATGACTAAATATAATTTTTACTATATATTTTACTCTTAACAAAAACACTAACTAAAAATTTAATATCCATACATCTATCCATCTATCCATCCATCCACCCACCCACCTACCCACCCACCCACCTACCCACCCACCTACCCACCCACCCACCCACCCACCCACCCACCTATCTATCCATCCATCCATCCATATATATATAATTTTTATATGAAAAACAATTTTTCTTACTTTGGATTATCAAGTTCAATCTTTAAATAATCATGACCCTAGCATCAGTTCCCTTTCTATTTCTTTGAGGTTATTTCATAAATCCCTGTTTAAAGGGGGAATCCCTGAGAAAATTGACAAGTTACTCAATATAGAATCCATGGTAATGAATAATATGCACAAACAATTGCCAGAAATAGGAAATGCTAGATGATGGGTGTTGCCTTGCTACACCTTTACAAGAACACCCTTTGAAAAAGGGCTGTCATGGAATTAATTTTTTTGTAAGGATAATAATAAAGAAAGCAGTGGCATGTCAAGTGGCATGTTTAGTGGCTTAGCCCCTTAAACATATCACAGCTCCCCCACCCCACCCAAAAACAAAAAACAAAAAAAACCTTCTGCAAAATTTTCATGAATTTTGATAGTTCTCAATTAAAAGATGGCGGATTTTGAGCATGGAGTTTACAATACTAGTCCTGTTGCGTCCTAGGGACCAAAACAGAAAAAAATACCCTTTTCATTTTGATGCAACTTCATCAAATTTGTAGTCAGACAAGGAAGTTGTGATTTGTGACTCACAGGTAAGGCATCACATTATCAGTCTGGCAGAAACCCTTGTTCGAGGGTTCGATAATCCGGTGCAAGGATGGAAGTTTGTTACATATGGAGCGATGAGGAGACAAACTTATACATTTGGCATTTACAGGTACCTACATGTATGTAGTTTTTTTAGAAACCCTTGATTGGGAGTCAAGGAGTTCCCTGAATAGGGGTGTCTCACTGACTGATTTAAAAAAAACAGGAGACAAATCTTTATTAGTAGTTAAAACTAAAATATCTCTTGGAATGCAACAAGATTTGTATACACTTCACCATTAATAATTTATTATATTCCTTTTATTGACCTCTTTCATGTAAGATGCTCATCATCACTAAGTTTACCTAAATGATCACCAATTGATGTGACTGATAAGGCTCGTAGTCAGGATTGTTCTTCATAGGGGCACAAACACTTTAAAGAGAAGGCACATGGATAGTCTCCATGTTCCCATATTTTTACTTTGATTTCACACAATGGGACACAGACAATTTCCCTGCCCCCATCCCCCTAGTTCCTAAGGCTGCATGGCTACTGTATGTGTCTGGTACTGGTTGAAAGATTCAAAATTTCAATGTGGTACTCAACCGCTCCCATTCAAGTAATGAATTTTGGTTTGGATTGTTGGTGTTTAACGGCACCACAACAGTCTAGAGTCAATTGTGCCAAGAGGGTGTTAAAAAATTAAGGTGTAAGAGTAGGACAGAGAGGAGATGGAGGATTGAAATGGAGAAAAGGGGGAAAATAGGATGGATTTGGGAGAAAAATTAAGGTGAAAAGAGAGGGGTGTGTAAGGTTAGGTGTAGAAGGGAAGAGAAAGGAAGATTAGAAATGGTAGAATAGGTTGTTGTTGCAGAGGAAGTAGATAATGTTGGAGGAAGGATTGTTTTTGAATAGATCCGAGATTGAGGTGGGTGAGAAGAGAAGAGACCTGGATATCAGGTATAGGGGACAGGTTAAGAAGAAATGCTTGATGGAGAGTTGTACGTTGAAGTTTAAGATTGAAAAACAATAAGTTGACAAAAGAGAATTCATAGATTTTCATAGATTTCCTTTGTTGTGATGTCACAAAACTTGAAGAAAAAAAATTATTATTTTATTATTAATCGAAAATGCTGTAAAATGGTCCATTTTTATTTGACTAATAAAATGATTTGCTATTAGCATATGCTCTTTCAATCAAACCCAAGTTGCTACCTGTCCAGAGATCTTGAAATGCTTGTATTTGACAGTTTCCTGGAAATAATGTAGTAGGAACAAGGTCAAATATGGCTATTCCCCCAAAGTTTCACCACTGTGTTTAATAACAGAAATTACTGTCAGAAACCTTAATTATTTCCTATTGTTTGCTTAAATTCTTCATCTAGCTTGTACCCAGTCTGTTTATCTAACTGTGTCGAAGTGAACTTTCCAGAAGTGTTACGATAGGGAACAGCAATCGTTTAATTTGAGGAACAGGAAACGGTCTGGAAATAAAGGTTTGTATGATGAAATTTCTGCTAATTCTATCCAAGACACAGGGAGTGTCTGCAATATTGCTGAACAAGCTCAAATAAATGTTCATATATTAAATATGTTTGAATTGGGTTGACTTTCAGGAAGTTTCTTGAAGTGAAATGAAGATATACATCATTGAGCCAAACAATTTTGTAATCTAGAGCAGAACTAGAATTATAGCACTCTGCAGGATGCATAGCTCAGACCCCTAGCTTTGCTATTTCACAGGGGTGACCCACCCTGCCCCTGGGGGTCCGCCCTGCCCCTCATGAGAGAAAAAATGTTTTTTTTTGTAATCGATTTTTTATATATATTTTTTTTTTTTTAACCTAATCTTAATTAACCTCATAAATGAAATACAGAACACAAAATGATAGCATAGTAAACAATCATCCTGTTTGGCTCATGAATGGTCTTTATTAATATCAGTCAGAATAGTTTCGTGGAATGATTATAGCTAAAATCCCTGAGCTTCTTCACCATGGTAATGAGCCTTGATGGGGCCCCTGGACTCAACGCCGAAAAGATGTAGTGCTACGCGCACGCATTAATGTGCCCCTCAGCAAGTCTAGCACCCTGGCCCGTTTAAAATCAAGTTCGGGGTCTGCATACCACCGCGCCTGTTCATTCCCCACTGGATTACAATCTACCTCAAAAACCTACTCACCAAGTTATAAAACCAAACAATCTCTCTCTCACTGTTGATCTGTATTGCCAATTACATTCTAAAAACCTAAGGATTATCACTTGTGATCATTGTTTTAAGTTAAAATCAGGCTAACCAAGCACTCATTGTTTGAGCTCTATACAGGGTAGATTTCATCATTTTAATTCATGGCAGAAACCAATGTTTTGATTTCATTGATTCCGAGACCACTTCACTTGATTTTCTTTGAATCCAAAAAAGGCATTATATGGCTGTTCTTTCATGGCTTGAGTTCATTGTTCAGCACATTCCATTGGAAAGTTTCAACTAAGTGTTGATAAATCTTGCCCAAAAATATCCATTTTTACCCTTCCTCTATTCCAATACGTCCCATATTTTAATCACTTCTTCCTCAAGCAGCAACAAAACCACACACCACATTTGATCAAAATCCAGTGATCAGATCTTGAAATATCTTGATGACAGACAAAATGTCCCCCCCCCCCCATTTGCACTATTTTCCTATTCCAATATATCTTAAATCTTAATCACTTCATCCTTAAGCAGTAACAAAACCACACAGCAAATCTAATCCAAATCCATTCATCAGTTCATGAGATATCTTGATGACAAACAAACAGACAAATAGAGGCAAAAACATGTCCCCACCCCTCCATTTGCACCCTTCCCCTATTCCAATGTCTCCAATTTTAACCACTTCATCCTTAATAGGAACAAAACTATACACCAAATATAATCCAAATCCAATCATGTTTTTGAGGTATCTTGATGACTGACAAAAGACAAACTCACCTTAAAATGCCCCACCCTCCATTTATACCCTTCCCCTGTTCCAATATGTCCCAAATGTTTCGCACTTTGTCCTTAGGCAGTAACAAAACCACACACCAATTTTAATCAGAATCCAATTATCAGTTCTTGAGATATTGTGATGACAAACAAGGGCGAAAACATAACCTCCGTCCAACTCCGTTGGCGGAGGTAACAATTAAGGAGCCAAAAATCAAAAGAGATATATCACTGACACTAACGTAGCACTCGGTTGAAAGTAAGCACTATGTAAGTTGGTAATTGATGCCCAGGGTTTATCGGCACCAAACTTAATTTCTGCACCAATCAATATGACATTATGTATTACAGAGACAAAATGTATTACTGGGACCTAAATGTTTTACAGGGACATAATGTATTACAGTGGAAATGTTTAACTGTATAAAATTACAGACACTAAATCCTAAAGTTCTCACAAGAAAACAAAATCATCACATATGACTGTACTACAATTGTTGTTTAATTTATATTACCAAAAGCAAGTGAAATGAATTTTCATCATTTAGAGCTCCGTGATATGACACATGTAAACACTGCTGTATTGTGCAAGAATGCTTATATGGCCATGTGTTGGTCTGTCTTCAAACAAGGATGTTACTATACAACATGTACTCATTTCTGTATTATAGGCCATATTGCACTTGATGAACAAATAACCATTTCTGGTTTTACTTTGCCAAACACAAAAGATTCCAATGTCACACTGGGGAAGGAAGTATGCTTGAACTACAAAAGGTTTTTCCCTGAAGAAGAGAAGCTATTGTGTTCATAGAACAACAATCCTTAGATTCTTCGGAAGGCTTCCAAATATGCGGAAGAAGCTACACTTTTTTTGGCACATACCAGGGAAAGCACATAGAAGTCACAATGACTTGTTTTGACTCTGTGGACCCAGGAATTTGTCAGGACGGGAAGTGGATGAACACTGGGTTTTAAACCCTGCTCCTTTGAAGAAGTCTTCAGAGAACGCAGGCAGGGGTGAAACTCTTACCATCGGGACCGACGGCTGTACGTCCACTCCCAAGGACGGTGAGCGCCACCTAACCATTGGCCGCTTTTCCCAAAGGTTGGGTGGGGGAGACGCTGTGGTGCAGATGGCAAACCTCTGAGCTTGACTTATACAAGCAAAAACAAAATACACACTACTGTACACTATGTGAGAATTAGTTCAAGGTGGTAAAGTGCCAAATACTGTAATCATTACTGCTAGAAAATATTGAAAACAAACTTGTGAGCTGAACACATGGGCAGCTTGCCATAGGGAAAATTCCCAAAAAAAAAAAAAAAAAAATTAAAGGATTGAATATAATTAAAGGATGTTCATTGTTTCCCCCCATATCATGCTTTGCCCCTCCCGATTAAAATCTTTTGCAGCTGCCTATGGCCAGAAATGGCAACTATCAGACTATTGTTAATTATGTATGGCTTAATACCAAAGATTCAAGAATTTGCAATAAACGCAAAACACTTGTGGCATAGTGAGTTTAACTGATTAGTTCAGTGATCAAGCAAGTTTGTAGTTCAGTGGTAAAGCCAGTTTTTAGTTCAGTGGTCAAGCAAGTTTTTACTTCAAAGGTCAAGCAAGTTATTAGTTTAGTTCTAATTTAGTTCTAGTTTAGTCGGGCATGACTCCCTGCCAGACTAACATGGGTATCCGGCCAACATGTCTCAGTAGTGTAAAAATGACTAAAACAGACCTTAAGTGACATCACATAACCACTCTTCAAATGTTTTGTGTCTTCTATCGTTTTTCATTTTCAAACAAAATTTTCATAACTCGATATTTCCTAATGTGACTTCTGTTACCTATTTTTCCTTATACTAGATAGACATATCCAACCTCTATAATCTTATCAGTTTAAATGCAATCTCTCTAACTAAAATTGTTGCGCTCTGTAAAGTGCATACCCCCGCCCGGCCCACTTAATAATTCCAACATGCCTATCTGCCTAATGCCTAAAATTTGGTACAGTTCACCCCCATCCCGACGACGACGAGTGAACACACAATTACAATGATGGGGTCGTCACCTGGGTATTCGGTTATGGTAGTAACAATGCTATCACGAAACGCTTAATACAACCCGGACGAGAACACAGGTACGACGTACGGACAGACATAACATCGACAACAAAGTCAATGACCACGGCCTTTGATAACCAGTTGTGGTGCACTGGCGTGTCTACCCAACCCAGGCTTGAACCCAGGGCCTCGTGGTCTGTAGACAGGTATGATAACCGCTACACTACAGTTGGTAGACAACCCCCATCCCCAATACAATCTATCTTATAAATCCCAGCCCCACTTAATTTTATCCCCAAATCTCTTCCTCACTTTTAATCAGTATTCCCCATTTGTATTATAGACACTTCAGGGTTATTATCTACCTTCATTGTTTCAGTTTTAGTCAGGTTATGCATTTATTGTTTGAGTTCTTTCCAGGAAAGATTTACATTCCATTCTTTTCCATTCATACCAAAGCAATTGTTTTGATTTTCTTTGATACCCAACCACTAGATTTGATTTTCTTTGGAGTCCAGAAAATGGATTGCTTGGAAATCCTATCAGGGCATGAATTCATTATTCTGCACATTCCATTGGAAAATTTGAACTAGAATTCTTGACATAATTCATCCAAAAACATCCCCACCACTCCATTTGAGCCCTAACCATGAACTGGCTAATATGAAGTTGGATTTAGCAAAAATCATCTTTCTTTCCTTTGAACTACTAGTAAACAGTTGCACACAAGCCCGGCCTCTGAAACAGATTCTTATTTAATAATGTAATCCACATCCGAATCTACAAAGTTTGGCGAAAGCAATTAAAGCTCTGAAAAAATAATCAAGCGAACACTTAAACTCATGACTAAATTAAACACGGACTGAAGCTAGCTGTTGGATTTTTGTAAGTTTATTATCGGCTATGAAATTACCACTAAACAGGTGTTGTTGTATACTAATTTCCTCTCGCTAAACAAAAACCCTTCCACCTACTAAAACTAAGATGTTTGCCCTTTCATTGTTTTCACAAAACATCGTAAATGACATTTGTAATCACCCGCTGACGCAACCAACCTATCTTAGGCAGATGATTAGAAATGTGTGTATCACGCTGGTGGCAGACTCATAAACAAACCCACTCACAATGTTGCTATTTATAGCACAGTGAATTTCTTGGTAAAAGCCAAGTGAGAATTCTTAGACGGGTTCAACTTCGAAGACATTACGAGTCAGATCTGAGGCATTATTTAAATGTCTGCTTTGTTTTCAACCTACATATTTTTACAGTACAGTACATTAGTGTATGTATTCATATTGTATTAACATATCTTTTTTATGAAGATGCACAACATTCTCAAGCAATAAATACATTTGGGATTTCTATAGGAAGTATTAAACAACCAGCCACGCCAAACAGGAAAGAGATTAATAAATTTCCCATCAAATATAATCTTTACTGTCAAAATGTAAATAAATAAGAGAGATAAGAGATAAGATGAGAGATAAGAGATAAGATGAGATATAAGAGATAAGATTAAAGATAAGATAAGAGATAAGAGGAAAGATAAGAGATAAGATCAATTTATTTCGTCCACAACAAAAGATGCAAATTTGTTGCCCTGCAGTGAAATGTACCAAAATATTTTTAAAATGTATAAATATTAAAGAGTTACATAAAAAGTTCTATAAAAGTTCTATAAAAAACAGTAAATTAGGAAAAATGAGAATTTTGGGTAAATGGTTATGATAATTGAATAAAATGATGTTTGTAATCACCCGCTGACAAAACCAACCAATTGTAAACAGATGACAATGAAATGTGTGCATTACGCTGATAGCAGACTCTTAAACAAACCTACTTATACTTTTGCTATTCAGAGCAGCGTTGCATTTGTGAATTTCTTGGTGAAAGCCAAATGAGAATTCTCAGATGGGTTCATGTCAAAACGAAGACACTAGGGCTCGGATGCATTATTTGAATGTCTGCTATGTTTACATGCTTCATTGTTTTCACGGTACATTAACACAGGTATTCATATTGTATTAACATATCTTTTTATGAAGATGCAAAATTATTAATGGATAAATACATTTGAGATTTCGAAAAAGAAAAGAAAATCATCAAGAAAAGAATACATTTGGGATTTCTATAGGAAGTAACAACCACACTAAACAGGAAAAAGATGAATAAATTTCTCACCAATAATAATTTTTATGGTAAAAAATGTATATAATTGGTTATGATAATTGAATAAATGACATTTATAATCACCCACTGATGCAACCAACCAATTGAAGACAGGTGATTATGAAATGTGTGTATTACGCTGATAGCAGATTCGTAACCAGAAAACAAAAATGTTTAATGGTTCAGATGCATTCTTTCATTCTTGGTTGATTTTTAAGTTTTATACTAACTGACATTGCATATCATGAAATATGCTAAAAAATACATTCAGAAGCCATACCCACCACGCATATCAATAAAATAGAACCTGTTGACAATACTTGTATGATGCAAAACATGCATACACTTGCACATTTATCACTGTTTTAAGAATTTTACATAAAGCCCCACCTACATAACATCTATTAAACCAAAGGTCACATATATGGACCATAACTCATCTATGTACCACATATGACATGTGTGCTATGTGTTTACAATTTTTTTTGGAGCATTTTCACATTGAGGCAGGCATATTAAAGATATAACCTGTTGACAACATAAGCATGTACACAATAACTGAAAAATAATGTGCAAATATGATGCAAACAGAAAAACTGTATGGTTGCTATGAATTTAAAACTTTTTCAAGATTTTTTTAATTTTTTATTAAGCCATTTAGCAACATACATGACATCATAACCAAAAACAATAGGGCACACAAACAGACAATGGGCTATCTGTGTACATTATGTCTTGTATGTATTGTCCTTGAGTTACTGTGTTAACAAGCTCTTTTCAGCAAAACCATATTTAAGCCCCGCCCACTATGTATATTAATGAAATTTAACAATTTTAATGTTAGTTGTTAAAATATATGCATTTGAATATTTTTACAATAAGCTCTGCCTACTCATTGATATGCATGGCATCACTACCAAAACCAACAGGGCACATATATGGATCATGGACTATCTGTGTACCACATATGACATAAATCCAGTTTATCATTCTTTAGATATCATTTTTACAAGCTCTTTTCAGCGAAATCATATTAAGCCCCGCCCATTATGCATAATAATGTTTTATACCAACATTGTTAAATTCAACAATTTTATACCATGAATACACTAGATAACAAGATAAATATACCAAGTATGAATTAAAACAGACAGTAGTTGTTAAAATATGAGCATTTGAATATTTTTACATTAAGCTCTGCCTACTCATTGATATGCATGACATCACCACCAAAATTAATAGGGCCATATATGAATCATGGACTATCTGTGTACTACATATGACATAAATCCAGTTTATCATTCTTTAGATATCATTTTTACAAGCTCTTTTCAGAAAAATCATATAAAGCTCCACCCACTATGCATGTTAATGAATTTCAACGCTTTTATTTTATGAACATATGTACACACCAGTGAACATAACAAATAAACCACATATGAAACAAAACCGGTGTGTGGTTGTTAAAATATGAGCATTTCAAGATTTTAACATTAAGCCTGCCTTTTGACTAATATGTATGACATCACCACCAAAAACAATTGGGCACATCTACAGATCATGGGCTATCTGTGTACCAAATATGACATGAATCCAGTGTATCATTCCTGAGATATCGTGTAATAACAAGCTTGCTCTTACAGACACACACACACACATAAATACCCGCATACATACACATGCACATACACACATACATACATACATACATACATACATACATACCTACATACACACGCCAGCATAACTGCATAGGTTCCTTATGCTATTAGCATCGGAACCAAAAACAAACCTTCTCACACTTTGCTATTCAAAGCAGGGTGTGAATTTCTTGGTAAAAAGCCAAGTGAGAATTCTCAGACAGGTTCACTGTTATATGGAGTCAGGATGCATCATTTTGATGTCTGCTATATTCTCACCCTACATTGTTCTCACGGTACATTACATTATGTATTCATATTATACTAACAGATCTTTTTATAAAGATGCAGTAAATAATCCAGAAATGAATACATTTAGGATTTTGATAAAGAAACCAAATTATCAAGAACAAGAAATAAATACATCTGGGGTTTCTATAAAAAAAATAACACTCTAACAAACAGGAATCCGATCAATAAATTTCCCACCAATAATAATTTGTATGGGTAAAAATGTAAATAATTGGTTGTGATCAGTGGCGTAGCCACAGCATTAACAAAATGAAGGGGTCCAAGAAGTTCCTAGACCCCCCTCCCATGATGGTGACCCTTCCTACACCCCCTGATATAGTGATATTACCTCTTGTCAGATAAATATTTAATGAAGTGCAGTCATTTTATTACAAGACATTTACAATCCAATACTTCCACATTTCATTTTAATCCACCAAGAGAGTGGAAAAAAATGCCGCTGAGCAGAATTTGATAGTAATTATCCTCATTAATGCACATTAGAGAGATTAACAATTTCACCGAGTGATAAGATCATTCTTTGCATTTCATCCCTCAAATCGGAGAAATCCTTCCTGCATGTTATTAAATTCCTATAAAACAATACATCAATTTTGCCACCTATTATTTATTTAGAAAGAAATTGTATTTTCTTCTTCTCAGTTTCACATTTTCATTTCCAAAAGACGAACGTTGAATACATTAATAAAAGAAAAAGATACTGGCAGCTCATACAAATCATATTACCGTGATCCGCCCTGCAAACGGAAGGAACGGCTTTCAGTTTCATTAACATCAATTTTTTTTTCTAATTTTTTTTCTTTTCTTATGAATGTGATTATGAATAGACGTTACACAGCAAACAATGAGGTATGGTTATATGAGGAAGTGTAGGTAGCTATATACAGATAGAGTCTGATTACGTGTATGTTACACGTGGTGTGCCAAGTCATTATCCATCACAAGTATGTCAAGATGATTTTAGAAATACATTTATGAATCCTTTTAGATGAAATTGTAAACGGATTCAACCCTATTTCATATGCCTTGTACTAGACTAGTTAAATACTCGTCAATCAACATCTGCTACAGTACTAAAACGTTCAAACAATAGCATAGAATTTCCATCAAAGTAAGTATATGCAAGAATTCCTCATAGGTGTAGCCGGTGGGTCAAAAAGTAAAATAATATACAAAGGTCCAGAAAATACACTAAGACGGCCCAGATTTTAATAAGTGTTTAACCCTTAATCTACCAGTACTATTTCAAAAATGTGCTCGGGAGGCGGAGTCAAAGATGGGATACCCAAAATAGCGATAATATCGCCGCGTGGTAGAGTAAGGGTTAATCAAGGGCTGATTATTGAAGGGTCCTCTGTCTTCCAAGCAGCAGAGATGGGCTCGTTCCGCTTCAGTGACCTGCTGGGCCGTCTACCGGGATCATGCTGCATATATTTTTGAGTTGGCACACTTGTCATGAGTTGATGAACCCTTATACTACAAGCACTTTTTTTTTTTAATGCTCTCGGGAGGCGGAGTCAAAGATGGGGCACCCAAAACGGCGATAATATCGCTGCATGGTAGAGTAAGGGTTAATAGACTGTTATTTTGATAAAATATTTTATTAAATAATATTTTAGGCATTGCAATCCACCCCCCCCCACCCCACAATCCAAAAGGCTAGCTACACCCCTGAATCGTCATATATTTTTCTGAACCATTATGGCATCTGTGAATTATGATTTAAAATTGTCTCATTTCCAAAATTCTGAACTAAAATTTTTAATTTATTATCTTTCACTCAGTTTTAACAAGAAATTGTAGCAGAAATTTCACTGAAAATTGTGTTCAAAATAATTCTTTGGAATAGCAATGCAGGGCCTTAATTCCTGAGGGCCCAAGGGACTTGTCCCCAGCCCTAGTTTCAGGCAGAATTAAAAGTTTTTGAAAAATAATGTATCTCTACTTGTCCCCACCACAATTAACGTTTTTTAAGCCAATAATCCCTGCCTTTAACTGCTGCTGCCAGGATGTACTTGCCTACTGTACAACTCTGTGACCAGAGTTGGAAATAATATATGGTTCCCAACGGTTATAACCGCGGGAAAAACGGTTATAACCACGGGAAAAACGGTAATTCGCGGGAAGAAGTGTTTTTTTTTTAATAAAAGAAAACAAAATTTAAAAAATTGTTGGTAAATATGTGCTCTAAAAACGTCCCCTGTGTGATGAACAGTACATCAAATTGCGAAAGAGGGGAGCATATAAAGATGTCAATGTAGATTGACATTATTTCTGTCACGATTTGATTTTTTGTGGGAATATTTTCGACAACTTTATTACCATGAGAAATTTTATAAGTAATATCAACCCTGTCTGTGACAAAATAAATACACTTTTGTTTTTTTATGTTCTAGACATAAACTGAATTTTTCACGCATTGGATCCTAACCCTGGTATGATGAGAAAGTTATTATTATCATATGATGTGAGTGGTCAAGCTGGTTGTCTATGCAGTTCTCTGGGAAATTGTAATTGTCTACAGGTGTTTAAGAATTTCAGTGGAAAATATTTTTCATAACTTAAAAAGTTCTTCCAAGTTAACTTTATAATCAGCATCACGTTTGGATAGGCAAAGTTCTTCAATTCTTCAATTTTGTCAGCAATGAAAAGTAGCCAAAAAAATATAAAAGAGAGAATTTGCTATTGTTAATAACTTCAGACTTCCTCAAATTTATTGTCTTCACTTCCTACGATCCTTGTATAATTTTGAACAATTTCAGTCGTAACACACTTTAGAATCTCAAACAGAAAGCTCTCCCACTAATTCTGGTTTTCCCAGAAATATCAGCTTTAGTCATTGCTGCAGAAATCAATAACAGCTGCTTGAGATATAACAGTTATTCCTCCATCCCACACATCTTTCATGTTTTTATTTCATGTTTTTCTCAAACTGTACAATTTTTACATCTGCACTTATCTGAAATATATGAATATTCATTGAGAAATGGCTACCATACAGATCATCATGCACCACTTCTCCAGAACTGCAACCTGTATAAAGTGAATGGGGAAAGCAGATTGTTGTTCGAAAGAGTTATTTTAATTCCTTTGGGAGTAGTATTAGAATGTAATCTGACATCGCAAATGATACAAACCTCCCTACAGGAAATCATACATGAAAATCCAGATGCCATTCCACCACATGACCCATATGTCATCACATAATCAAGATGACATCCTACCATGTGACTTACCACCCTGTCACATATACTATGCCACCCTGTCCCTCTCTGTACCACGTGCCATATCACGTGCCATCCCACCATGTCCCACATGCTATCCCTCCATGTACCAAGTGCCATCCGATCCTGTCCCACAGGACATTCCATGCTATCCCACATGCTATCCCACCCTGTTCCACATGCCATCCCACCCTGTTCCACAGGCCATCCCACCTGAAATTTAGATGACTTCCATTACATGCCATCCTTTCCCACATGCCATGTCACTCTGTCACACATGTCATTCCACCCAGCCCCCATGCCATGACATCCTGTCCCACATTCCTTGGCACCCTGTTTCACATGCCAACCTATCCCACATGTCACCCTGTCCCACATGCCATCTCACCCTGTCCAATTTTTCAACCCGCCCTGTCCCCATGCCATCCCACCTTCATCCCAATTCCTACATCTACAGTACCTATCATTCTACCATCTTCCACCCAACATTCTTTCCTCTAACTCCCATCCCTTCACTTCTATCAACTAACATGCCCCATTCACCTACCATCCCCATTCACCTACCATCCCCCTTCACCTGCCATCCCCCATTCATCTCATCCTCCATTCACCTACCATCCTCTATTCCCCAACATGCCCCATTCACCTACATGTACCATCTCCCCATTCACCTAACATCCCCCATTCACCTACCATCATCCATTCATCAAGTACCCCGACCCCCTTTTGCCATCCACTCACCTAATAAATATACTCTATTATATTAGTTCAGTAGTCAAGCATGTTTATCTAAAAGAGGACTTCAAAAGAAACAAAATAGTAGTGAAGAAAGCATTCAAAAACCTTACTCCGTTAAGGAGATATCTAAGTTTAAAGTTTGGTATCATTTGTGTAAAATGACTGAAATCAGACTAGTTGTGATGTCATAGCCTCAGATTCCTCAAAGTCTTTATGTATCCTATCATATTTTGTCCTGGCTTAAAAACAATGGGACATGTCAAAAAAGTAGTAAAACTGAATCTAGGAAAAGCATTTATAATACCTGAAGAAAGTTAGAGAAGAAATAATTCAAATTGAAAAACCTAAATAAACTTTCTTTTAAATACATTAACAATTGCTAAGATTGTTTGTTTGTTTGATGAGGTCTTAACGGCACCACGACAACGAAGGTCAAATTGTGCCTGAGAGGTCAGATCATTTTAGAGGTAGTAAGGAAAGAGACCAGAGGGAGAATGAGATAAATTCAAGAACAAAAGCCAGAAAGCTGTGATCGAGAGAGGAGGTGCATGGGTAAAACAAAAACAAAGTAGAGAGGGGGTGGAAGAGGAGAATTAAATATGGTTGTAGAGGGATGCATGCTGAAGGAAGGAGATTATTTTATCTGGAGGATTTTTCTGGAAGAACTCAGCAATTAAGTTGTGGGGAGCGAGGGAAGCCCTGGGAAGGTTGTACAGGGGGCAAGCAAGGAGAACGTGTTGGATTGTGAGGATGCAGTGGCAGTTGTTACAGAGGGGTTGGGGGAACCAATAAGGAGGTGGGAGTGAGTGAGGTGGGTGTGACCAATTCTAAGACTGGTAATATGAACGTTGTCGATACGAGAAAGGTTGTTGATGGTGGATTTGATCGGGATTGTGGGCTGGATAACATGGAGTTTGTTATCAATTTGGAAGTTCCATAAGGTTTGCCAGCGGTCACGAACAAGAGAAGCGATAGGCGGTTTGATGTCAGAGAGGGTTTTGGGAAAAGGGGAAGGGAGGAGGTTAAGGGCAAGCTTAGAATGTGAGGATGAAGACATAACTTTCCATAGTATACTGCACCAGTCATTTCTATACAGATACGACAGAGCCTTAAACTTGAATATCTTCTTAATGGAATAACATTTTTAAATGCTTTCTTCACCATTTTTTCCTTTTGCTGTCCTCTTTCATATAAGATGGACATGCTTGACCACTGAACTAATCCTTTAACCAACCCATCATTCTACCTTCACTATAACCCCACTCTATGTCCACTCTATTCAAGCGAAGACCTTTTTTTTTTAATTATTCGCAAGACACTTTATTATAAATTCCATTCAGTCGTCAGATTTATTATTAAACTTTGTTTGTTTTTTTGCTATTCATTCGCAAGACACTTTATTATAAATTCCATTCAGCTCAATCTATTATTGACCTTTTTTTCATCCCAAAACAAATCCTTTAATTGCTGCTATTGAAGTCTGGAATGAATTTGTTTTAAAAATTGGCCCAGAACATGCTTCTCACTTCAATGATTCATAGTCACGTTTACTAAATTCAAACACAGTGTGTAATATGTGATGAAATCTAGAACGTAATAGTCACACGATCATGTCGTCTGCTAAATCTGGAAATAATTTTTTCTTGTGTCCATTATTTATGTATACATAAAAGAAGTAGTGATATTAACAATGTGTCGAGTCGTGTGTCAGTTTTTTTAAACATATTGCGATATACTAATATATCGCAATATTTTTCTCCACGATAATCGATACGTAATACAACCATATCGTGACAGCACTAGTGAAATGTGAGGTGAGAAAGCCTGATGGGCTAGTGCTAAACCAATGCTAATTTCGAGTCCTGGTATGTGCGATACCATATGAATAAGCTTGGATCAATAACGCCCAAGCTTGGTGATGAACAATACAGGAAACATAACTTACATTTGAAAGGTTAATTACAGCCCTTGATCAGTAAGCAAGGAGATGTTATTTGGGAATAAATGGATGTCAGAAAAAAGTGTTAAATGAATAATCGTACACTATAGTGCAAGGTACATACGGCTCTGTATATCCTCACAAAAATAATCCACTTTTTGTTAATCAAACTGATCAAATTCAGGTGTTATGCACATCCTGGCTTAGATAAAATTAACTTTTCTAGGTTTAATGATTGACAGCTTGTTTAACCAATCACCGCACAAATTTGCCTTGCAACAAAATCTGCATAACTATGTGGGGCAAATATCCAACGCGCTACTGGTACAGTACAGCTAGCTAGCGGCACGCGCTTATGTAGTCAATGCAACTTACTGTACGAAACAAATTTCTGCACACACAGACAAAATGGTGAACAAAAATTGCGTTTACGGGCCAGCTGCGGGGCTTTGTAAATCTGATTGCTGTCACCCAGAACAGTTAGCAGACTGAAATTTGTTTATCCTATTTGCTAAAAACTCTAAAGATCCAGAGAAGTGTCATAAATGAATCAAAGCTTGCGGCAGGCCTCGCAAACATCTTAGTTAGGCTAAATGTCAACGCATTGGTAATGCACGATTGCAGATTTGATGTTTGTTTGCCCCACATACATGTAGTTATTACTTTGCTATGGTCAGCGTGGCCTACTTAAAAACCTGGAAAGGATGATTAAGGTTAAGGTAAGGATGCATGCAAATTCCATTGATAGGAAGTACGAGCCAGTCCAGAACAATTACATTATCTTGCATGAGTCAACCCGTCAAGTGTGACTTCTACCCGTTGATGCATCTTGCAAGCATCAACGGGTAGAAGTCACACTTGACGGGTTGACTCATGCATTTTAGAAAGGGTCTTTGTGTCGACAACATCATAACACATAAAAGTACAGTATGCAAATTAGAATAAATGTTTGTTTACCCAATACAATCCAATTACAATCAAACAAAAGAAAACTTACATAATCGTCAGAAATGATAGAAAATTGGTTTGAATCTTTGGCTTGATTCAATTCCACACCTACTTCAGCAGCGAATGTATCACTTGAATGTCTGTTCCACAAACATGATATGAGACGCTCTAAAGTATACTAAACAGTTTCCCATAACTGGTGTGTTTAATGATGAGTATGGGGTCTGTGTATTATATCAGCCATATATCCTGTTTAAGATTGCAATTCCAACACTGATATATGAAAAGGATGATATTTCACAAATCACTATTCCTGTATCTACTGTACACCCTTTTGATGAGTTATCTGGCAGTTGTCAGGAGGGAGGTCAGGGGCTCATGACCTGCTGTTAATCATTGTTTACAAGTGACTTAGTACCAGACTGTAAATTTACACTGGGAGTGGGTGATAGGTAAAAAACTAGTTTTTGTCATTAGAAGGCTGGTGTGAACCTTTAAGTTTTGGAGTTATTTTTTTTATTAAATGGGTCACGCATGTGGGAAAGAAAATTATATATACAAAAGAGTGTACACTTAATTTGTTTACTAAAGCATCTACAATGTGTGATGAAATTACATTATTTTTGATGGAAGTTTTGGGCTACTGTTCCCATGGATTTTCATATTCATATGTAGTACATGATAGAGGACTATTAAAGAAACAAATTGTGTAAAAACCATTTCCGTACATAATTCTGTTGATTACTGTATAATTCAATGATTTCACCTGTGTGTTGATAAGTGACCTTGCTCTGTACAGTGTAATGCCATACTTTGAAGTTTGTAAGTACTGTATATAAAAAATATATATGTATATTCAATTTAATCTTAAATGTAATTAATTTTCAAAGACAGAATACTTTAAATATCAACATGGTTTTTTCACCTATTTGTAGTTGTGAATTTTATTGATGTATTTTCTGAACCTTTGTGGCAATTAAGACCACTGCAAATTGCATATGCCATGGTGAGAGTAGTAAAGGCTTAGTTCAGTGGTCATGCAAGTCCATCTTATATGAAAGAGGAATTCAAAAGAAACAAAATAGTAAAGAAAGCGTTCAAAAATCTTATTCCGTTAAGGAGATATTCAAGTTTAAAGTTTGGTATCATTTGTGTAGAAACGACTGAAATCAGACTAGTTGTGATGTCACAACCTTAGGTTTCTCAAAGTCTTTACGTATTTTAAAGAGAGTTTATTTAACTTTTTCACTATTGAAATTATTTTTCCTCAAACTTTCTTCAGGTGGTATATCATAAATACCCTTCCTAGATTCAGTTTTACTACTATTCTGACATATTCCATGGTTTTTACGTCACAAAATCGCAGGAAAAAATATGATAGAATATGTAAAGACTTTGAGGAATCTGAGGCTATGACATCACAACTAGTCTGATTTCAGTCGTTTCTACACAAATGATACCAAAATTTAACTTAAAAATCTCAGAAACGGAAAAACATTTTTGAATACTTTCTTCACTATTTAGTTTCTTTTGAAGAGTCTTTCATATTAGATGGACATGCTTGACCCCTGAACAAATCCTTTAAGCATCCAGTAAGTAACTATGATTTTTAATCTGATAAAATTTATATTTAATTTTAAACAAATGTTATGACATCAAAAAGAGAAAAAAGATGAATTTCCAAATGTTAACTTACTGTATTGGTTTTCAATCCTTCACCAACGTTATTTGCAGTATTATGACCAAGAGGTTTTGAATCTCCATCATACCATGTATATCCCAAATCAAAAGTTACCAAGATGAGAGTTACTACAACATTAACTGACCTTATTCAAAACAGATACAAGACAGCCAGATCCCAACATGACTGGATGGACTATTTCAATTCCAAATGTCAAGCTTTTGAGCCAAATGGTTTGCTTTGGCAGGAAAATTGACACTCCTGGTTTTCGTTTCCTGTTAGGTGACTGGTTCCTTTAAAGTGACATTCACCTGGTTCCAACCAAAGCAACAGAGATTAAGTAATACTATACCCCCTTGTAAATTGCCTGCAATTATTAACACATCAATGGCCACAATGAGAGTCATATGGACCAAGAAACTCATGCTAAGGAAATGACAGCTCACTTAATAGAACTCAGGCATGGTGTGCTAGATGTAAATGTGCCCTTTTGTCTTTGATGGTTATGTCATGCATATTACTGAGTAGGCGGAGCTTAATGTAAAAATCTTGAAATGCTCATATTTGAACAACTGCATGTCTGCTTTATTTCATATTTGGAATAATTATGTTGTTTGCTGGTATGTACATGTTAATGTCATAAAAACATTGAATTTCATTAATATGCATAGAGGGCGGGGCTTAATATGATTTCGCTGAGAAAATCTTGTAAACACAGTATCTCAAGAACGGTAGACTGGATTCATGTCATATTTGGTACGCAGATAGCCCATGGTCTGTAGATGTGACCTATTGCATGATGATGTCCTGCATATTAATTAGTAGACAGGGCTTTAAGTGAAAATCTTAAATTTTTCATTTTCTAACAACCACATGTGTGTTTTGTTTCATGCTTGTTATAATTATGATATTAGCTGGTGTGTACATGTATGTTCATGATGTAAAAATGTTGAATTTCATTAATATGCATAGTGAGCGGAGCTTAATATGATTTTGCTAAAAAGAGCTTGTAAACATGGTATTTCAAGAGCGGTAAACTGGATTAGTGTATTATGTGGTACACAGAAAGCCCATGGTCTATAGATGTGCCCTATTGTTTTAGTGGTGATATCATACATATTAATGAGTAGGCAGGGCTTAATATGGAAATCTTGAAATGCTTTTATTTTGACAATCACATGTCTGTTTTGTTTAATATTCTTATGAGATGTCATGAATGCTAATGAGTGGGCAGTACTGACAAATTATAGAAATAAGATAAATGAGCAATCATTTTTGCATCATACTTGCTTTGATGATGTTAATTATTGTACAAATGCTAATGTTGTCATCATATTTATTGATCTGCATCATGGGTGAGGCTTATGAATAATTATCATGAAACATATATTTCATGATATGCAATGACATGACAGTTAATACAAATTTTGCAAATCAATCAGCTTATGAAAAAGCATCAGAACCACAAAACCTTTTCTGGTTAGTATCTTTGGTCCCACTATGTATCCAGGTCTTACCTGTTTATTTACTGTAAGTCCACCATAAAAAATACCATAAAAGTTTTACAACACAGATCCAATTTTCTATTGCATGTTTACGCCATTTACAGTATATCCTTACAAAGCTTCTTGTTTCTTTTACTGTAGCTTGAATTCAAAATGACTGCAGGAAACGAATGCAAACAATAATTCATTATGTTACCGGAAAACAAACAATAATAATGGGAGTAAAAGTCCATTTCAGGCTGTGTTTACAATTTAGGAAAACCTGACAATGAAAATCAATAAGTTTTTTTGATTTCTACTTACAAATACTGTAGCACAATGCCAATGTTTACTAGTGGACCCGCATCTGGTCTTACTGATACTGTACATGCAGTGACTCATTTTTATATAATAAATGGGACCCCCAAATTTCAAACCTTCAAATTTTAAAGGATTAGTTTAGAGGTCAAGTAAATCAATCTTATATAAAAGAAGATTTCAAAAGAAACAAAATGGTGAAGAAAGCATTGCAAAATCTTATTCCCTTAAGGAGATAATTAAGTTTAAAATTTGGTATCATTTGTGTAGAAACGACTGAAATCAAACTAGTTGTGATGTCACACCCTCAGATTCCTGAAAGTCTTTATGTATTCTATCATACTTTGTCATTCAATTTTATGGCTTAAAAACCGTTGGATATTTAAGGAAAGTAGTCAAACAAAATCTAGGAAGGGTATTTATAATATACCACCTGAAAAAAGTTTTTAAATAAATTAACAATTGTTAAGAATGTGAGGATGAAGATGCTTACTTACCATAGTAGACTTACTATTACTAATCATTTCTACACAGATAAGACGGAGCTTCAAACTTGAATATCTCCTGAACGGAATAAGATTTTCAAACGTTTTTTTCACCATTTTGTTTCTTTTAAAGCCCTCTTTCATATAAGATAAACTTGCTTGACCACTGAGCTAATCCTTTAACGGAATAAGATTTTTGAATTCTTTTTTCACCATTTTGTTCCTTTTAAAGTTCTTTTTCATATAAAATGGACTTGCTTGACTACTGAACTAATTCTTTGAATAAACATACATCAAACAGTTCACCTATGTCCTGAAATACAATACTTGAAAAGGTTTATAAAGACATAATAATTATATTTAGTTCAAGGAGCCGGAAACCGAAAAATGGGAGGGAATATTCTCAAGAATACTTGAACACACTTTTCATGCACGTGATGGTAATGAAATTTGTTGATACGATTGCTCCAATTTTTCCTAATAAATTATTTTGCGAGGATCAAAATTGTTTCGTTTTTTTCTTCTCGAAATTCCATTGACTTTGTACTTTTTGACGCAGAGTTCCTGGAATCTTACAATCTGAGAAGATCATTTTGTAAATGTTGAAAATAACACTTTTAGTTCTTGAGTCATGGTTGATAAAAGTTACCTTTAGTTAGTGTTGTTTGGTTTGGATTGGTTTGGTTTGTTGATGTTTAACGGCACAGAGACAGTCAGAGTCAAATGTGCCAAGAGGGTGTTAAAGGGTGCCAAGAGGGTGTTAAAAACTAAAGGTGCTTGAGTTAGGACGGAGAGGAAAGAGAGGTGGAATGGATTTAGTTAGTATGCTGAATTTGTAATGACTGGATTATTGGGCTAATGTCAGAAACATTTAATTATTATAAATAACCATTTGCCCCCTCCTCCCCACCCAAACATAATGGACTCCCATATCCAAATGCCATTTAGCATTTGGAAATAATCCAAATACTCAGTCACTGTGCTTGCTTGCTTGAACAAGATATTAAACCTTTTTTCTGTACAAGTGATATCCAAACACCTGAAAACCCACAACCAGATTGACTTCTGCTGGTAATAGCACAACACAATCACAAAGTTTCAACCCGCAAGGGGCTCTTTATGTTAATTATCCTGGACAATCTTCTTCAACAAACACTTCTAAAATACCTTGACGAGTAATTTACCTCCTTCTTTATTAAACTCAATTTCAATAACACTGATTGAATCAAACTGATGGCAGGTTTGAATTTACATCTGAAAACAATTTCTTGCACTAATAATGAATTATTCAGAACGCTTTTAAGTGCAAACCTAAATTAGGCGTGCCACGAGGAAAGTTGTTTTGTTACTCTTTCAAATCTCACATTGTGCAGAAAATTCATACAGGTATTTGAGTGAATAATAAAATAACTTTGTGAATATTTCCCTATTGGCAGACTCATCAAGGCCCAGACATGCCAATACTCATCAAGCATAAGCATAAGCCTTCTTGCATAAGCCTCCTAGGCATATGCTTCCTAGGCATGAACCTCCTGGGCAAAAGCCTCCTAGGCATAAGCCTCCTGGGCAAAAGCCTTCTTGCACCCTAAATCCTGCACACATGTGTGCAAGAATGTAATCCATGGGCCACCTATGTTTTTGTTGTGGGGAAAGGGGTGCAGGGAAAGGGGTGCAGCGAAAGGGGTGCAGGGAAAGGAGTGCAGGGAAAGAGATGCAGAGAAAGAGGTGCAGGGAACGGGGTGCAGGGAAAGGGGTGTAGGGAAAGGGGTGCAGGAAAAAGGGTGCAGGGGAAAGGGTGCAGGAAAATGGGTGCAGGAAAAATGTTTGTCTTACAAACTGTTTTGCTTGGTTTTGCAAGCAATTTTGAAATGAACATAATGACTTTTTAATAAGTAAACGAATGCTGGGGGCAGGAATGTGTCCCCATTTTTAGAAAATTTTCAAGGGCATGTGTCCTAATTCAGAAGAAATATTTATTCTTCCAGGAAAAAGGCTATAAAAAGAACTCAAAAGGGAGAAATGTACATTTGTTGGTAGATCAAATTTGAAGAGAAATCACAGGTATAATTTCACAAGAATATTATCTTATTTGAGCAAAACACTCTTTGACTCCTAGAAGATGTTGGGCCCATAGTATCCCATACACCTATTTTTGAAGTTCAGAGCATGGAGGTGCCACTTTAGAATGGTACCTCCATGTTCAGAGTCTAGTTTATATTGTTGTCCTCTATCAAGCATGATAGACAAAAACTGACCACTTTGCTAATCCTCTCAAGGTCTATAAGATGGCAGGAAAAGCATTCTGTCTGATTATCCATTCAAGAGCTAGAATTTTTGGAAAATGTTACTTGAAAATGGACCAAAAATGGTAAATAACAGGGTAAAATGCCAAAAAAAAAATCAAATTTGAGATGGGTTTTGGCAAAATTTGATTAGGATTACAGTATTTGATATTCATGGATGACTTTCGGCAAAAATAAGGCTTTAATTTTTTTTTTTTAACTTCATCCTGAATATTTATCAATTTAGGGGAAATGTTGGTGAAAATATGAAAATTACTCATGTTTGGCTCTATTTTACTTTGAAAATCTCAATATGACCCCCATCAAAAACAGTTAGAATATGAACAAATCAAAGGAATTCTTTTAAATGATATAAAAATTACCTCCATATCACAGTTTGGTATTGTCCCAAAATTATTTATTGAAAATTCCACTTCCAAATCGACAAAAATCATGTCGATTCGGCGTTTAAGGGTTAAACATAACAAAGCTGATTTCTTATCGCAAATTAGCTTGTGCAACCTAGCAAAAACTATCTGCAAACTTGCGCAAGCCAACAAAAACTTTCTGCAAGCTAGCGCAAGCTAACAAATATTTTATGTAGCTTGCAGAAGCTAATTTTAGCTTGCTCAAGCTAGTATTTGTTCCAAATACTAGCTCGCAGCATGCTTGCTGCAAGCTTGCAGCACATTTGCACTCGCTAAAAATGTTAGCTTGGCGCAAGCGTGCTGCAAGCTAATATTTCTGTAAGGGTACACAACGGTTGTGGAAATCTGTAAATACTTTCAGAAATCAATGAAAATTGATTTTCTCATTTGGGTTTTATTTTAAATAACCAGATCCTATTGTTTTGCTTTCTGTAACACATCTGGGGGAAGCAGAAAATAAATTTTCCCAACACTAATTTAATCAATTAATAAGCGTGAGTCATTGCTTTCACAATGTCGAATGTATGTGGGCTATTGCAAAAAGCTTGTACCAAATTAAGTCCAGGTTAGATGGAGGAAATCTCATGTGTATTGCTACAATTGTGAAGGCAATACCACAAGTAGGGTTGGGGAAGCATGATATTCCCCCAGATGGCAATGCACACAATTTCCCCCAACTACCTTCTGACTAAATTTGATTTCACTTTAGGAATGACATTATGGTATAACCAGAGAGGCAAGGTGGGATGCATACAGCATGAACCATTCTGCACCCATTTGACATTGTGAAGGAAATCCAAGTAATATTTTATCCAGAATTCTAAGAATACCTGCCACTGTGTCAGGCACGGTCACCCCACACCCCCCCCCCCCTCTTCCCCTCAACCCCCCTAAAAAAAATTCCAAAAGAAACAAAAGGATCCACCATTTCAAATGACTAGTCGTTGTCAGTGATTTTTTTTCCATTTCAATATAATTTTACATTGTTACCTAGCTGATATATCGGGCAATTGAATACAATATTAGACGTTTTTAGGCGCTCTCTAGTCCACTGGACCCTCTAGTCCCCTGGACACCACTAGGGGGCCTTGGGTGGGCCCATAGACCCCACTCCAAATGCACAAAGCGTATACAGCTGGCAGATCCGCCCCCCCCCCCCCCCTTTCTCAAATAAAAACCTGGCTACTATGAATGAGGACCTTAGAGACACAATAACATCATTTCCCCCTATTTCTTCTGATGGTATAAAGGTATACACTACAGTAGATGTACTTCAGTAGACTATTTTACTCACATCCAGCCACACAATATCAGAAAAAGATTCAACAAAAATAATTAAAGTATTTTAAGGGACTGTTTGGCAGTGCTTATAAAATCAATCAAATCTTATTTCCATTGAAAACTGTAACCTAATCCCAACAATCAAAAATAATAACAGAAATAATTATAATTTTAATTTCCAGTTTCATATGCAAAAAATAACGTATATAAATACTCGTTCTTCTCTCGCCCCTACAAGCTTGGAACGCTATGCCATCAGATATTATACATACATGTGTATGCACCTACGGTAGTCTAAACACAATTCAAAATCTAAACTTACTAATATTTTAAACTAATTTTTCTTCTTTCACTCTTACTTCCACTTATGCACTCGGTTGGCGTTCATGTCCTCTTTACGGTTTTTTGCCAACTTCACCTATTCAGATTCAGATTATGATCAATGGAATGATGCGGAAGTGAAAATGAAAATAACACATACAGAATGAAAGTCGAAAACTCCCATAAAGCCAAACGATAAAAAATATATATATTTTATATCGCTATGTTTATCAACTTGTACTATATACAGACATGCTATAAGTTTTTATACTGGTGTGGCTGGACATCTTTCTAGGATGGATTACCAAAAATACACATTCTCTGAATTATAATCTACCATTTTTCAATTTTTCCAAAATCAAAATTAACCATTTTCTGATTTAATCTTTTAAATTTATTCTGACTTAATCATAATCTGTCATTTCTAAAATTATCATAATCACAATCTATCATTTTTCAATTCATCTAAATCATGATCTATCAATTCCAAACCATGACGTATCAATTCTTATGTTTTTTTCAAATTTGTTATCTCCCAATTTTCCCAAAACATGATACGACTATACCATTTTCTAAATTGCTTGGACCCGAGTTAGGGATACTTGAATTATACCTTTCTCAGCTTAATTTGTGGCCCAAGCACAATTTAAATGAATTGTTTTTTTAATAAATCATGGCTTCAAACAGTTACATTTTTTTAGTTTTTACACTATTTGAGAACACTGTAACAAAGGGTATATGGTACAATTCCTCCAAAATATTATTGAAGCATTAATTATTTTGAGTTATCATGATTGTGAATAATAGTGTACAGTAAATGCAATTTCTCACAACGAAAATCTGAGATGTCAAAAAAGTAATGGGTTACATACTGTACAAACTGACTCTCTTCGGACTGCAACAAAATTATAACTCAAAATTCTCTTATTTCTTCCTTCCAGCTCCTTTGCACACTTCTCTCATCCCCACACTTCTTCAAATCTGCTACCTTATCCATCCACATCCCCACATCTTGTTCCATATCCCGCAACCTTCCAAATCCCCACACTTCCCCAACCCGGAAATGTGAGTGATGATTTATAAAAGTAGCTCAAATTGATCAATTTTCTCATCAAAATACTGTAGCTAAATATTGTCAATTATGCAGAAAATAGGTGAAATTAGCTTGGAAAATAGCTAAAATCAGCTAAATAGTCTCACATGCCTGCCACCCCCATCCCCACACCATACCAATTCCCATCCTTTCACCCCTACCCTTTCCAACTTATCTCCACTGCCCCATCCTTAATATAAAATCTGAATCCACACCTGCAATAACTAAAGATGTGAATACACCCAGCTGCTTCTTTTTAGCATGAAAACAAAATAGAAAACAAATCCTCTTTATATTATGCATGGAAATCACTTTCTAAAAGTGCAGTTACTCCTCATGATCTTCAAACATTCAACTTTTGCACCCAACCTTGACATTCTCTTTGACTACAGTAAATAGGTTTCCATATTGGGTATATCCAGGGGCAATGATAATCTCCATATGTTATAAAAACATTTGATATCTTAAGTTTTAAAGAATATTTCAGGAAACTGTGAATGTTTTCTGTATCACTGTCAACAACTCACGACCTTTTAAGGACATGTGACACTTACAGAACTTAAATTGTCCAAGTGATTTGGATAGAACTTCAGTGGATTTGGCATGTCTATCTTGTAGAGCTGTTATGATATGTTGATTATCGAGAAGATGGAGGGGGGGAAAACGTGATATTGTCGTTTGCACGATATCAAAAAGATCCTGACCAAACATATTGTGATATGTCATGTTCACATGTACTGTAAACTGCATGTTTAAGCAAAACACTTTTGAAACAGATTTTCATACAGATTTCAAATTAATGTGATTTTACCAAAATATTTGCAACATATCTAATCATTTTATTCTTCCTTTCCTTAGCTCTCGGGTTTTATGAGATAATTGAAATCTGCATGCTAAAAATCTAAATAGTTTTTCCAGATTAGTAATCATAACATCACCTCACCTAGTCTCTTCAGGCCTCCTGGCCCATACAGCTGCAGTGCACTTTCTTTACTGGACTCTATTATTTGCAACTTGTATGGCTTCTATCCATGAGCCCTATCTCATCAAATTCCTCTCCTTCTCAACTGTCCTTCTCCAGGTCGTTCTAGGACGACCAACTTTTTTTTTCCCTTCGGTTTCCATGTCATAGCTGTCACACAGTGCTTAATAATCATAACATAGATATCACCATATTTGCAATATTTTGGGTCATGATGATCGATATCTTAATAGATAGATTTCATCATGTGACTCTAACTCAACTGGACTCCATTTTGCAGGGCAGCAGTGTTGTTGCATTTCACACATCTTTACATGGCCCAGTCACATCACACGTACAACAAACATACAACATGCTAACCTATTAGTACCAGTTTAGCCAATTTTACTAATTGCAATTTTTGTTCGCTTCCGATCTTACTTCATAATTTTCCTTTCCTTAGGTTTTATATATTCACCGGGTATACAAAGAATAACTTCTATGTGAACGCCATCGGATTGTTCGTTATACTCAGACAAAGCCTACATACCTGATATAAAGTGCTCGCTGCAAATCCTAGTGTGAACCGAAGATTGAAAGCCATTGCATTGTACAGCAGAAACCCACTTTGAACGTCGATCAGGATAAGATGGAAATCGAGAAAATGTCTTTTTATTCCCCCGCACACATCTATTAGTGCAACCAATGGCACAGCAAGATTCTTGCATAATTATCTTACAAAAATAATTTTATATAACAATATGCAAACATTATTCAAGTCTAATTAAGTGTATAGCAGACGACAGTGTTTTTTTCCTGACAAAATGGCGATGTAAACAAAGCCATGTGACCTCATGACGTCAGCTGAAACACCCTTATACCCATACCATGACAGCCCTACTATCTTGTTTAATAGAGGATAAAAAAGATAAAGAGAGCTTGGGCCACATCATAAAAGTTTTTAAAATTTACTATTTAACTTTACATCAGAGGGGTGATGTCACATCCCCACTCTGTTAAAACTTTAGCACAGTTTGAGTCTATGTAAATTCTAATCCTTATCAGACTTAAATGGAGATTTACAAAAAGTGGGGTCTCGGTCTCTTTGGTTTGGCTTGGTTTGTTGATGTTTAGTGGCAACGCGAAAGTCAGAGTCAAATGTGCCAAGAGGGTGTTACTAAATTATGGTGTGAGATTTAGGATAGTGAGGAAAGGAAGGTTTGTAAGGGAGAAAAGGGGGAAAAACAGAAAGAGAAAAAAAAAGTTTAATGTGGTGGATGAGGTTGTTGTTGCGGAGGAACTTGATGATGTTTGAGGAAGAATTGTTTTCAAAAAGGTCCGAGATTGAGGATAGTGAGGAGAGAAGAGATCTGGAGTTCTGGTATCAGGGACAGGTTACGAAGATATGCTTGATGGAGAGATGAAGTGTTACAAGTGGGGCAGAGAGGGGTAGGGGAGTTGGATAAGAGATGGGAGTGAGTGAGAGAGGAGTGGCCGAGGCGGATGCGGGTGACAACGATGTCTTCCCTGTGGTTGTGACTGTGCAGAGGGGTGTTGGTCCCAACTTTAGGTTTGATGGTGTGGAGTTTGTTACTGGTTTCGTGATTCCAGGAGTTTTGCCAGGTTTTTTTTATGTAGTTGGAGATAGAGAGATGGAGGTCTGAGTGTGGAATAGGAAAAGGAGAGGCGATGTTTGACAGAGTTTTGTTGGCGGTTCTGTCGGCTCTCTCGTTGCCAGGGATGCCGACATGGCTGGGGATCCAGAAGAAGATAATATTCTTTCCTAAGGAGGAGAGAGTGTGGAGTTTGTTGAGGATTTGTAGAATGAGAGGGTTGGGCCAGAGCATGTTGAGGATGCCAGTGAGGACGGGTTTAGAGTTAGAGAAGATGATGAAACGGGGGCAGAAAGAGAGTTTTATGAAATTTAAGGCTACATGTAGGAGGATGGCTTTTGCCTCGGCAGAGTAGATACTGTAGAGGTGTCATCGGGTAACCTTGAAGAGAGGGTGAGGCCAGGACAGGCGGCGGCGGCTCGGTCTCTTTGCCTCCTGTGTAATAACAGCTAATGGCAATCACACAGTAAGAGACCCAAGTCTCATATTGCACTCTGCTTGCAAAACAAAATGTAAATAATATACATTTAAAAAAAGTTGTGATAAAGAGACTTTTGCCAGTTTTTCTAAAAAGCCTTTTAAGAAATTATGAAAAAGGCTGTAACTACATGTACCATGTATAGTGTAACAGACATAGCAACATACAGAACTATTGTACGCTGTCTTGTTCTACATACATAAAATAATATCTCTAGTGGCCTAGCTTTGCTGTCTCAGAGGGGTGGCACGTCCTTCCCTCTTTGGCCTGCCCAGCCCCTCTTTGGTCTGCCCAGCCCCTCTTTGGTCCGCCCATCACTGCAGCAGATGTACATTTTTGACATTTAAAAAATATATATATATTTTTTATTGACTCATGTTTTAAAATTTAACTTCTGAATAATCTTAACTTCATAAGTGAAATACCTTACTGTACATCAATCCAGAGCACAAAATGATAACATAGTAAGAAATTGTTTTGTTTGGCTCATCAATGGTACATCCTTAATCGTTCAGAGTAGTTTCATTCTGAGGTAGGATTATAGCTAAAATCCCAGAGCATTACCAGGGGCTCTTCCTTTAAAGCAGAAAGTGCAACGCAATGCATACATTAATGTGCCCCTTGACAAATCTAGCAGCCTGCCCCTTTTCAAATCAAGCTAGGGATATGAATTCTCCCTGGTAGAAATGACAATATACAATTAACAGTTATCCAACTATCATTACTTAGCAAACACACTTCCTACTTGATTATCTTAAAGAGAGAAGATCATTGTGCGAAAAAAACTTTTTTGAAACATCACACATAAATCTAAGACAAACTAGTGATGTCATCGGTGAGCGAGTTACCTTAAAATTATTGATAATCAAATTGATGGGTTGTTAATATTACGAACTGAGAGAGGTGTAGTAAGTGCATGTTGTTATGATTCTTAAAAGATAACTACATGTTTTAAGAAGAGATCTCTGAGTGTCTGACAAGACAAATATTTACTTTCCTGTGAGTGTTTTACATGTGAGTAAACTTAATAATACCGTCAATGTTTTTATTTACAGTAATCTGAGCTAGCTGGGTTCCAGTATGTTTACAATGGTCAACGTTTGAACTTCTACATCCTATACGGCCAGGTACTCTCTACCAAATATGGAGGCCTAGAGGCTAGACCAAAAATAAAGACAACAAAAATCTAATATATGGGAATATACAGAAGGCCAAGTATTCAATGAAATCTTAGAAGGACAGACAAAATCAAAACGAAAATGTGATTTACCAAATGTATGACAACCAAAAATTGTCAATAAACCCATGGACAAATAATTATTTCACATCAAAATGAACTACTGCTACCCAGGAAATATAAACACTGACATGTATGCTTCCCCAGATGGTCACTGCATGTTATAACATGAGCACAAGAAACTGGCGTTCAACTGCAAATTTACAGTGTTAAAAATATCTGCAATATTAATGTCAGACTCAGAAAGGATTTTTAGGAGTCATTTGTGTCATTTTAGAATACATTTAATTTGTCACATATTGATTAACGTTAGATCTGAACCACTGAATATGAATAATTTTATATGTTTGAGTAATTTCTGTGATTTCGTTTAGCCTAGATTTTAGTTTTAAAACTGTTCTCACTTTGGAAATTGGCATCTTTTTTCCCACTAGCCACTCTAGGCCTACATACTGTACCAGTCCTATGTTTTTATTCTCATGGTCGGAGTCAACGTAACCGTGTATGAGTTCATTACGGTTTTGCCAAGTTGGAGAGGAAACTTTATCATTACAGTCAATGGGATATTTTTTATGAATACTTGTGTCGCCTCAGCCAGTCAGCAAAAATTAATGGTACTCATATATGTTGAAAACTATTATATAATACACAACATACTTAAAGAAAAATAAATTCTGTCCAGTATTTGTTGGAAAATGACAAAACATATGTTTTTCTCCCATTGATGCAATGATAACTGACTGTTTGTTTTCCCCTTTGACTGAAGTTTGAGATCGTCAAAAAAGCATTGTTAGTGTAACGTCGCCATGCACTACAACATGCCCAGATGTCTGACCTAAAGAATATGTTTATTGCACTGAATGACATATCACAATTGAAGCAAATCACCTAGCCTCGGCATATACATTAAATAAACTTTTAACTTAAGCAAACAACTTGTAAACGAGTAGCCTACGTTAGGCTACGCTTAACGCAAATTGGGCAAATTCCAGAAAATATGTGAAAGGGGGGGAAGATCAGTGACATACCACTTGTACCCACCCACCTACCCCCATTCTAATCCGAATCTTAGCAAGCTAACCCACCAACCCACCCTCAATCCTAATCCGAGCAGCTAACCCACCTACCCCCCAATCCCAATTCCAGGAAGCAAACCCACCCACCTACCCCCAATTCCAGAGAGCTAACCCACCCACCCACTCTCAATCCCAATCCCAGCGAGCTAACCTACCAACCCACCCCCAATCCCAACAAGCTAACCCACCCACCCACCCCTAATCTTTATCCCAGTAAGCTAACCCACCCACAACCCCAATCCCACCCACCCTCAATCCCAGTGGGCTAACCCACCCACCCACTATCCCAGAGACCTAACCCACCCACCCACCCCAATTTCAATCCCAGCGAGCTGACCCACCCACCCTCAATCCCAGTGAGCTATCCCATCCACCCACCCCCAATCCCAACAAGCTAACCATCCACCCACCTCCAATCCCAGCGAGCTGACCCCCACCAACCCCAATCCCGGTCATTTTACACACCCACCCACCCCTAATCCCAATCCCGGTCATATTACCCACCCACTTCTAATCCTAATCGCAATCATTTTACCCACCCCTATCCCAATCCCAATCATTTTACCCACCCCTAATGCCAATCATTTTACCCACCCCTAATCCCAATCCCAATCATTTTACCCACCCCTAATCCCAATCATTTTACCCACCCCTAATCCCAATCCCAATCATTTTACCCACCCCTTATCGCAATTATTTTACCCACCCCTAATCCTAATCATTTTACCCACCCCTATTCCCAATATTTTACCCACCTCTAATCCCAATCCCAATAATTTTACCCACCCGTAATTCAAATAATTCTACCCACCCGTAATCCCAATCCCGGTCATTTTATCCACCCACCCATCCAGCCAGAATCCCAATCCTAATCCCAGTCATTTTACCCACCCACCCACTCCTAATTCCAATTCCGGTCATATTACCCACCCACCCCTAATCCCAATTCCGGTCACATTACCCACCCACCCCTAAACCCAATTCCAATCCTGGTAATTTTACCCACCTACCTAGCCACTCCTAATCCCAATCCCAATCATTTTACCCACATTACCCACCCTTAATCCTAATCCCGGTCATTTTACCCACACACCCACCCTAATTGCAATCCCAGTCCCAGTCAATTTACCCATCCACCCATCCCTAATCCCAATCCTGGTCATTTTACCCACCCACCCACCTCTAATTCTTATCCTGGTCATTTTACTTAGTTATTATACACATCCCTCAGTACTGGTTAACATTTGGATTGCTGTACGAGGATTGTTATACAGTAGATTAGGTGCAATTCCTATGTTTTTGAAAATTCACACGTTGTAGAAAATTGATGATTGAAAAATAACTTACTTTTTGGATATTCTTACATCAATTAGATTAATTAATACACTTTTCCAAAAAACTTTTCCCACATCTTTACCTACTTAGGGTACTACAACGGGATCAATTTATCCAAGATTCATATTGTGGTTGCCATTTTCTTAGTCACTGCACGTTTGTGATTAATTCTTCAATGTCCGCAAATAAGTTTGAGGATGTTCCACTAAAATACAGGTTGATTTTTCGCTGCCAACATTTTTTTTGTTCATATAATTTTATTCAATAGTTTTGGTAAAAACACTGTGTGCGAAAAGAAATAAATAGGTATTATTTTACATTTTCTTTAAATAATTTAAAAGATATTACCCCCACTAAATTGTTATAGCCTGATGGCAGTGTTTTGAACTTTGAGCATACTTTGGAGAGCTTGTCAGACAATTTTTACGAAAAGAGAAGTAGTCCAAAATACTTCGATAAAAGTAACTAAAATCACCTAAAAAACAGTATTGAAGACATGGAAGGGCTTCAAACATCTAGTCATTGTGGTTTGCGATTCTAATCAAAATGGTTTCGTTTTCATAAAAGATAATATAACTGAGATTTTCCTATACTTTGGCTTAAAACAGTACAGGAAGGTATATGATTTTGTAGTACCCTCCAATGGCCAGCCATCACCAACGGCAGCAATTACTAACACGACTAGCATCAGTCCAACGGTACTCTGGGGAGTACTACATTTTACCCACCCACCAACCCCTAATCCCAATCCCGGTCAATTAACCAACCCACCCACCCCTAATCCCAAATCCGGTCATTTCACCTACCCACCCTTAATCCCTGTCAAACGAGTTTCACATATTTTCTGGAATTGCCCATTGTCTTCTTCAAAAATTAAAAGAATCATCTACCAAGTGATTAAAAATAACAATGTGTTGACTTACGGCCCGGTTTAATTTGTGTTCAGGGGTGACTTTGTCATAAACCCCTTGTAGAGGATTCCTGATGCCCCAGCCATCGTTGTTTCGTTTTCGTCACCCGAATGCTGGACAAACTTCAAGTTTCCTCAAGCTATAATCAGTTCCACGAAAAATACAAATTTAAACAGTTTTTACTCCATTGTAAATTCTGAAACAGCATTTAGACCTAGGCCTACGAGTATTCTTCTATTTTACCGGTGTAAGATTATCTCCAGAATATTCCTCTGTCCTGATACTGACAGCTCGTAAAGACTCCTTTCACAACTGACGGAATGACTCAGTCATAATTTGCTTAGCATTACCCAATTACCGTTTGTAAATTA
Organism: Chiridota heheva; assembly: GCA_020152595.1. NCBI lineage: Eukaryota > Metazoa > Echinodermata > Holothuroidea > Apodida > Chiridotidae > Chiridota > Chiridota heheva. Next base: position 445,706 of record JAIGNY010002138.1, read on the forward strand.
CATTTTCTGCAGTTCTGTCGACTCAATTATTTTTCTTCCATGGAATCCGTGCATGCTTACTAGCCTAGTAGGCTTACTAATTAGTAGTTAGTGCTGTACTAGTATTCTAGTCGATTACTACATTATGTGTTCTGCACCTGCGCCATGTCGTGGGTTCTTCTGATAATAATCCCCTACTTTGGCCTTTCACTCACTTCCTGGAAAATGGTACCCTTTGACCGGAAAATTTGTGTGACGTCATTTGTTTATTTACAATTTCGACAACATACCAAACAGCCATCAAAAATGGGAACAATAAATAGAAAATGCCAAAGATAAAAAATTAAATAACTTGCAGTGAAATAGAGAAGTAATTAACGTATGAGAGGTACACAGGGTATGTGAGCCGTGCAGAAGCAACGCTAGGTAAATTTCTTCAAAATCTGTACTAAACCTAGTGAGATAACATCTCCCTCTGTATGCCCTGGAAGTTGTGCCCTACATGCTACGCACAATACATGCAATACACAGTATTTGCAGTCATGTAATGGCTATAGCGTATGTCAGATTTTTATCTGACTATACCAAACCATGCATCAAAGTAACAAAAATTGTTTAAGAATTGACCATTTTACAGTGTCTTTTACTAAGTTTCATGCCTTAATTTGCAAATTTGCGATATGTTTCAGGGCGACAGTGGTATTTTCTTATGTAAATCCCATGTTTCTGAATGTCTATCCTTTGAAGGTGTCAAAGTTATTATATAATATCTTTAATGGAAAGCACATAAATGAGTGCTGAGCAAATTCTCACCCAAACTAAAGTTTTTGAGTTTTGACCAGACCTTAATCAAATTCTAGCAGGAATAAAACACCGATTTTGAGCTTTCCGCGCAGTCATACCTCATAAATTTGAAGAAAAAATGAACAAACTATGATTAAAGAGCTTTTAGGCCTACAACTCAAAAACTGAAAGTGTTATTTTTAAAATGTAAAAGCTGATGTCCAGATTTTAAAGAGGGAATCCTGTCTCAGTAAAATTTCGATGTTCATATCTTTCACGTCACATCTAGTTGGGATCTTTTCTATAATTAGACACTTCCTCGGCGGTTATTGATTGGTTTCGGTATTTGTGTATGACCAATCAGAAACGTTGACTGTTATGGCATATTACTGACATGTCCATGCTAACATGATTTCTGGCCTTTAAACTGATATGTCCAGATTGAAAAATAATTTTAGTACATTATGGAAATATCCATGTGTCCATACCAGACTCCTTGTTATAGATGGCTATGGACAACAATAATTAAGTTGTGAAACTATTTATTTATTTTTATTTGTTTACATTTTTTTTTTGTAATAAAGAATACAAACATGCTTGAATTATAATTAAAGGATGTTCATGTTTTGTCCTCGATCATGTTATATGTTTTGCCCTTCCAACTAAATTCTTTTCACCAGGCTATATTAATCACTATCCGTCCCGACGTGGACCAACTTTTTTTATTTATTTTTTTATTCAGAAAAAATGTATCTATAATCAGCTAATCCGTCCCAATTTTCATCAACTGCCGTAGGATGCGGGAGAGGAGGATGGGGGGGGGGGGTTGGCCGTATGAACGTGATATGCCGGATGTACTATTTAAATCACATATATTTGAATCATGTCCGATTCGCCTATAGCTGTATAGATATCAGATTAATGCCCTCCCGACTCGACAGGCCCCCGGCATGACTCTCACCTCTCAGAGGCAACGGCAGAAACACATGCCCTCCATCTGGAGCAAGGAGCGAAAGTGTCCCTCCTGGATTCTGAATTGCGATGTACAAGAGCAGATGAGAAAGTGCCTTTTCAAATTTAAGGTCCCCTTTCACGATATCTAGCCCCTGCTCTTTCGACGTGCAGGCGTCCCTGCTCACCACTCGTCATGATTGCTGACAACATGTATTTCGTGACCAATTGCAATTTTAATCCTAATCGTGCAGGGGTCTGGATATGAAAAGTTAGATGCAGTGGTGTAGCCAGCCTCCATAAAAAGAACCGTGAAGAATGTCAACATTTAAAAGGTGGGGGATACAAGGAAACTTGACGTTATTTTGAAAGAATGTGTGTGTGTTTGAATGAGGGAAGGAGGGGGGGTGGTGGGGGGTCATTTCTCATCACGTGGCTTCGCCACTGCCTGGTCGGATATAATACCAGAGATTAATGCATGGCCGTACAAGGTGGGGAGGGGAGGGGGATGGGGTGGCGGCAGCCCCTGTCAGCCGGGAATTGACCTTATTCGGGCAAAATTGTGAAATATCACGGTCGAATGTGCTGTTTAGATCAGTGATTTATGGGAATCATGCCCAACTCGCCTAGATATCGTGATCAGAATGCCTCGACATTATGATACTTGGGCACTGATCTTAGTCAGACAGAAGTGTAAAATTTCGGATGTACCGTTTAAATAAGTGATTTATCGGGGATCATGCCCGACTTGGCTTGAAATCGGGGGATATGCCCTCCTATGACTCAGGCATGATCTGACAACATGATTCTTGGGCACCGATCTTAGTCGGGCAGAGCCTGATGTGAAATGTCGGACGTACGGTACCGTTTAAATCAGTGATTTATTGGAATCATGCCTGAATTGACTAGAAATCGGGGGTTGCCCTCCGACTCGACATGATTCTGACAACTTGATTCTTGGGCACCGATCTTGGTCGTGCAGAGATATGAACTATTGGATGTACTGTTTAAATCAGAGATGTGATATCTGAATCAAGCTCAACTCGGTTATATAACAGTCATGCCCTATCCGACTCGGCGTGATCCTGATAACATGATTTTCAGGTCACCAATCTTAATCGGACAGTGATGTGAAATGTTAGATGTAGCTCCAAAAATGAATTGTGAATTTTGATGTCAATGTCCAAAAGGTGGTGGATCCGAAGGACATTATTTCTGAAAAAGTAGTGGGGACCAGTACCAGCCCCAATTACGTGACTTCTACACTGGCTGACTGGTAAGATATACCAGAGATTTTTGCAAGAAAAATTGTTACAAAATAAGCGGAAACTATCAGCACAATATGCAGGTAACATTTTGCTTCGCTTATCACGCGTTTGTTTCTAAATTGTTTATTCGAATACAGCAATATGTCCAATATTATTGTGTTTGAACTTTCCCCATTTTCAGGGAAATTTCTCCTCTACTTGCTAAGAAATGGTAAATCAAAATTTTACAGTTGATTTTAAAGTTAGAAATTTTTCTTGATTTCTAGAATTTAATTTTTGCCACGTCTGTGTTTTGATTTAAAGCCATTCAGGTTATCACAAACAAAACTCTTCTTCGATACCAGGAATTCACCTCTTAGACCCCTAGCAAGACTTCACTTCTTAGACCCTAGCTGGACTTCTCTCCAGACCCCACGAGTTTGCCCGAATTTTCCCAATTTGTAGGGAAAATTTCATCCTTGCCTATCAGCCTGTTTAAAAATGTTGACCTATAGAGCTTATCTCATTAGATTTTAACATTAGAATTGTCTTTTTTCATCAAACGTTGTATTTGATTTTAAGTTATTTTGGGGCATCCAAAGTAAAAATTCTTCAGGGCTTCCAGGAATTTTCCCCCTTGGCTCTTATAAGGGCTTTAACCCTGGACCACACCGGGCCCTGAAATTCCTCAAGCTTACCACAAGGTCCCACGCTGTTACGCGTACTCAATGCGTGCGCAGTGTTGCCTTTGACTCCACAAATTGTATTGAGAGCATTTTAAGTGCTCTTACTTTATCACCTCCACTATTGTCAGATTGTGCAACCCCCCTCTCTTTTAGATTTTAACATTAGAATTGTCTTTTTCATCAAACGTTGTATTTGATTTTAAGTTATTTTGGGGCATCCAAAGTAGAAATTCATAAGGGCTTCCAGGAATTTCCCCTCTTGGCTCTTACAAGGGCTTTAACCCTGGACACACCGGGCCCTGAAATTCCTCAAGCTTACCACAAGGTCCCATGCTGTTACGCGTACTCAATGCGTGCGCAGTGTTGCCTTTGACTCCACAAATTATATTGAGAGCATTTTAAGTGCTCTTACTTTATCACCTCCACTATTGTCAGATTGTGCAACCCCCTCTTCCCCCCCCCCTCCACCCCAGTCGGGAAAAAAGTAACCCTGCCCAACCAAAAACTCTGTTTACAACAAGAACTTACTGCTCAAGTTAAAATGTTGATTCACATATTTAATGCGTTTTTTCGTGATAGATTTTCGAGTCGGGGAAAAAAAGTCACGTACGGCCATGGATTTATGGGAATCATCAGTACCCGAATCAGATAGCAGAAATCGCCCAAATCGACATGATGCTGACATGATGCTTGATTGCCAGCAATCAAAAACAATAAATATTTAGTTCTCCCAAAGGTTTCTCCCTGTTTTCCTACCAAAATATTCGCTGCTATATAGACCTAAAATGTTGCCAGAATCAATTTTCAAGGGAAATTTCTTCTATGCTTTATTTGATTTTGGGTCATCAAAAGTAAAAAATCTTCAGATTGTCTGAGATTCCGAGACTTCGCCCCTGGAGCTGGAATCCCGCGCCTTAACTCGTACGCTAAACAATTCGAGATTTTCGGGAAAGTTCCTTTTGCCCCCTATTTTATCTCCTACTCCCATGCTTCTGATGCATGATTATGTACACAGCCCCATAATACATTTAATGATGTCTATGAGAGAATATTGTTCTAATTTAGGCAATATATACATGGTTACATATTTAAACAATTTGATGCTTATTACTACTGTACTACATATTTGATAATTATTCAAGATACATTTTTGTCATAAATATGATTGATGGCTGAAATATAGACTACCATAAAAACACGTTGATACAATTTATGTGCGGAAAGTTTCCGATAACTTCCATCTTAAACCCTCTTCACAACAGCAGAATAAAAGCAGATACGTGCGTTTTTACCTATTCAAAAAGGAGAATACCTTTCAATATCTATTTATTTCAACCTCAAAATGACAGACCTAAATTGTCAAGTTCCTATAATAGGGAGGATTATGTGAAAAAAACAATTAAGACTCTGCCTCATCATATTCACAAAATTATAGGCATAGATCTCATCTTTCCTCTTTCATTTTTTCAGAAAATAAACGTTGTACCAACTCTTGTTACACCTGTACACAGGCGGTTGCCAGCACCCGAATGTATGTGTGCCCCATTTCCCACGATATGACACGAATCATAATGGTGCAACCGCGTTATGAAGCTTGCAACAAGAGCCGTCCAGTATTTATAACAGGCATCAAAGTCAGAAAGTCGAGACAATCAACTTGTCTAATGACAGCTCCCTGGTATTTTTCAGACATCATTGATCCAAACGGATGCATTTGAAGCCCTTCCCCCTCTCCCCCCCCCCCCCCCTCGTCCTCTTAAAAAACTCATCAAGTATAACAAATCAGGATGAATTAATTACAATGTTAGTAATTGAAAATAAAGGGTGTGTTTGCGATCACATACTGTCCACAATGCTTAGCAATTTATCTCTAGCTTTGTGGCCCAATGAATTTTAACATTTCACCAAGCTGGAACGGTCCCAAGGCCCAATAGTCCGAAGGTTCAATAGTCCAAAAGAAAGGTGCCAGCCCTGAGCCCACTGGTCCGAAGGCCCAATAGTCTGAAAGCTCAATAGTCCGAAAGAAAAAGCCCACTAATTCGAAGGCCCGATAGTCCGAAGGTTCACTAGTCCAAAGGTTCACTAGTCCAAAGGTTCACTAGTCCAAAGTTCACTAGTCCAAAGATTCACTACTTCAAAGGCCAGATAGTCCAAAGGCCCGATAGTCCAAAGGCCCAATAGTCCGAAGGCCCGATAGTCCAAAGGTCCGATAGTTCGAAGGAGTTCGGGGTCAAGCAAGTCTATCTTAATGAAAGAGGACACCAAAAGAAACAAAATAGTGAAAAAAGCATTCAAAAATATTATTCCGTTTAACAGCTTCAGGAGATATTTAATTTAAAGTTTGGTATCATTTGGGACGTATAGGTCAAAGTTTTTAATATTGTTCCAAAGTTTGTATCAAACTTTATAATATGGCTCTACTGGCAACCAAATATCAATTAATTAAATCTGTATTGCTTTTTTTAGTTCTATTTAGATACGATATAGCTGTTCAATTGAAAATCGATTTCATGGTAAGAAATTTGGGTTCCAGTCCACCATTGCCTTTTCATTAAAAAAACCCACCTGATGAAATTCCACTTAAAAGAATTAATAAAAGGATTATGCAATTCAAATAAAACATATAGGCCTTGCAAAAAAATAGTAAAAAAGATACATCAAAAGTTAATTAAAGGAATCTGAATACAGTATAAAAAACACTAAAACAATTTGAAAAAAAAAGCTAAGATTGAAAAAGCATAAGTGAAAAATAGATAGGGTTTGAAAACGAAATCATTTTGAATAACTCTTTTGTTAAAATTGATAAGAAACTTGTATTTGACCAACGTTTTTTTCAGAGTGGCGCCTATCATGTTCACGATTTTTATGATGTCAATGGTTCCCCAAAGGAATATCATACTTTCATTAATGATTTTAATTTACACTCATTACCATTCACTCTTTATTTTAGTATTATTTCGTCACTTCCGGTATCCTGGAAATCTCACATGCGTGAGCAAGCTGGTATTGTAATAACTACTCTTAATACGATGAACTCCAATTATCTCTTTTCAATGCTAAAGTCGCTCTAAACAGAGCCGTTTATTTATCTATCGTGAATGTACATACTAAGACTCCCACTTGTGTTAACAAATGGAGCGAAGAGTTCTCTTATAATTTGGATTGGAATATAATTTTTTTGTTACCACATAGGGCGGTCTCCAACTCCAGACTTCGTTACTTCCAGTTTAGTTTTATTCATCGTGTTCTTACTTGCAATAATTTTTGACACAAAATTGGTATGCTAGATTCCCCACTTTGTACTTTTTGTAATTCTTGTAATGAAAGTATCTCTCATTTATTTTGGGATTGGCCCATTATTAACTTTTGGAGGGATGCTATGCATCTCTCCATCAACTCACTTGTAAACTTAGAAAAGGGTCTTGTTTTCTTCGGTTACCTCAACTATTTCAGATCCCCTATCAATTTTTTCGTTGTCAATGCTAAGTATTATATCTATACATGTAGAGCTAGGAAGTCCCAACCTCAAGTCAATCACTTTCATAACATTTTATCTTTCAATCTTATAGTATAGCAGCTAGTATAGTAGCTAGTATTGTGTCGTATAATCTCTCGTGTACGAGTACTACCATTACAGAGATGCTAAGCAGATGCTATTGTTGACGCTCGGGATGTGCATAGAATGTACATAGCATAGAAAACATTGTTATAACAATGACTGTTTTGCGAACAATGTAGCAAGATGGATAAGCCAATTGTAGATGATAATGTAGATATGTGTAGAATGTAAATAGCACACAACAAAACGTTGGAAAAACAATGATTGTAAATATTAGCAACAAAAAGTGTTTGGGAACAATGTATAAATATGCAGAAAGAAGGATGGGACAATTGTAGATGACGATGTAGATATGTATAGAATGTAAATAGCAGAAAAGACTTTGTAAAGACAATGATTGTAATTATTAGCAACAGAAAGTGTTTGTGAACAATGTATACGTTTAAAGTAAACAATGAAATAAACGGAGCAAAAAAAAATTAAAATATAAGTAAAAAATAATGAAAGAAGCCATGATTGAGATGAGAAATAAGGGAGTAAATACAGAATGCAGGTTCACTCTCGAAAAATACCCCCGGACTTGCAAACTTCCGACGTGAATGATTTAATCTTACAAATTATAAAGAAGTTAACAAAAAAAAAACTCACTGGTCTAATCATATGGCTCCAATACAAAAAAAACTCACTGGTCTAAGTCATTGTGGCCTTCTATCTTAATCAAAAACCATATTCATGTTAGATATTTTTAGTCAAAACCATAGCATATCACTGGCTGGGCAGCGCGGTCGCGTGGATTGTAAGCCTAATAATCTTAATTAAAGAAAAATGCATATTCATGTATGATGATGATTGTGTCAATGGACCGTGACTTCGCTGCCGGCAACCAGGTGTATATTTCGAAGTAAACCTGTATTCTATAGTTGTACCGGAATAAATCTACCAAAGAAGAGGAAGAACGGATAAAAAGAAAACTGAAAAACTTGGTAACCACAATGAGGGGTATAAAATATGGAATACAAAATGTTGAATACAAATGTTTAAGATATGAATTATTTTGAACCATAAAACAAAAACATGTGGATTACTGATTAGGTAGGATTTAAGGTAAAAGTGTATCAAATATTTAGTTTAACGGCGTATGTGATGGCGAAACAAGAAGTTATCCGCCTACCGACCGCCCCCGCAAATTATGAAAGATTAGTTTAACGGCCAAGAGTTATCATTATATTTGGAAAAGGAAGAAAATTGTCAAGAAAATACTTCAATATATAATCCCTTTTAGATGATATTAAAGTTTGAAGTTGTGTCTCATTTGCGTAGAAATGACTGAATGCAGACTAGTGACGTGACATCACTGTGACATCGTCACATTCCTCAAAAGACGTTTACTTGCATTTTTTCTTTAGATTATCAAGGACGCCATCAATTTATTCATTCGATGGTTAAAAAAAAGATCTTTGTCAAAACAAGCCGTTATCTCAACCAAGTTGTGTGATTCTTAAGAAACAAAGGCATTGATGATGGCAACGGCAACTCCTATGGATGTAGATCCACCTTCCTCTTTCGCTGGTACAAGTGCAAAAGTTGAGAAGAAGCGTTTTGAAGTGAAAAAGGTTTGTGGTTAGGTCTGCAGAAGTACCTAATGTTAACTTGCCTACCAAACATTGCAATTGGCCCTATACTATTTTCGCGATATTTTTTGGCAGGCCATGAGTCATTTCATATTCATAGACATGATAGAGAAAATATGTCGGTATGATAGACATATAGTAGTTATTATATATATCCCTCAGTACGGGTTGACATTGGGATTCCCGTACGAAGGTTCGCTGAAAATTAGGTCCTTTTTCTTTTTTTAAATTTATGTAGAAAATTGATGATTGAAAAAGAACTTACTTTGAATATTCTTATATCAATTAGTCTAAATAATACACTTTTCAAAAAACTTTTCCTAAATCTTTACCTATTTAGCACCACGACGGGATAAAGTTCTCAGAGATTCATATTTTAGTCCCCATTTTCTTTGTCACCGCACGTTTGTGATTAATTATTCAACGTCCGCAAATAAGTTTTAGAATGTTTTACTAAATTGCAAGTTGATTTTTCGCTGCCAACCTTTTTTTATCTTCATATAATTTTATGAAATAGCTTTGGTAAAAAAACTGAAAACAAATAAAACATCAAGAAATGTTTAGATTATATCATTGTACTTTATAAGTATTATCTTAATTTTTTCCTAAATATTCTAAAACATATTACCCCCGCTATAAAGGTTTAGCCCTGATGGCAGTGTTTTGAACTTTGACTGTACTTTGGAGAGCCCGTCAGACCAAAATATTTAGATAAAGTAACTAAAATCACCTTAAAAACAGTTTTTAAAGACACGGATGGGCTTCAATCATCGATTCTAATCATTGTGGGTGGAAAAAAGGTAAAATGGTTTCGTTTTTATAAAGATCTTTAAACAGATTTTTCAATACTTTTAACACCTCGCTTAAATCAGTACAGTAGGGTATAGGATTTTGTAGTACCCTCAGACGGCCAGCCATCACCAATGGCAGCCATACTAACATGGCTGGCATCAGTCCGATGGTACTATGGGGAGTACTAGATATATACATGTAGAAGGTTGAAAAATATTGTCCTTAATCTTTTGATATGTTTCTAAACTGCGGAGTTCAGTCGTAGTGGGTGAGGACTCATAATTGTAATCATCACCCAAATGAGTCAAGATTTGGGAGACTGAGACAGTGAGAGCCTCAAATTTATGCAAAGTTTGTTTGCTCCACTCAAAAGAAAAACACCAGAATTTGTGAAAAGCTAGCTGTTTATGTCAGTTTTGTTCATGGCGGTGCCAGGATTTTGGTTATGGGGGTCAAGAGGGTAGTTTGTCTCATGGGGGAGGGAAGTCTATAAATCAGACAAAATATGTCACTTTACAAAAATTATGGGGGAAAAGTGATTTTGTGGGCCCCCTCTCCCTTGTAGTGCTGCTACTATAAATTATCAATCAAAAGCTGCAGGGTATGCACTCTACAGTGTGCTAAAATTATAGTTTTTAATGTAAGCCTATTTCTATATACTGAAAAATTTGTTTTCTTTCATTTAAAGTGTTAGTATACATGAGCAGATAGGCAAAGCATGTTCTTGGTAATTGCATGTTTAATATATAATCTCAATAATTCAACAAAACATGTTTCAATAATTTAGAAAGGCAATTACTTTTTAAAGAAATAAGCCTACATTAACATTGCATTGGCAGTTGTCATTCAATGTGGATAAATGCAAAGTTATTCAATTTGGTCAGAGCAATTTGGGTGTTGATTACTGCATGAATGGTTCAAATCTTGGTTGTGTTGATCAAGAAAGGGATCTAGGTGTTGTCATTACTACAATCTAAAGCCTTCTAAACAGTGTGCTTTAGCAGCTGCAAGAGCAAACAGGATGCCTGGTTTGATTAGGAGAAATTTTGTACTCTTGGTAGAGAGGTTTAATAGGTAATGTCATACAAATGAAGTATCTTATTTGAACACCTTTTAATATATATCTAATTGATTCCTTTGTTTTAGTGGAATGCAGTTGCTCTCTGGGCATGGGATATTGTCGTAGATAATTGCGCAATCTGCAGGAATCACATCATGGATTTATGTAAGTATGACATGAATAGTATCGAATGTACATATGCTTATAACCTGCAGTTGTAAGATTAGTATGAATTGCTGGTGTGTTTTGTGGTGTTTAGCTGCTCGTGATTTTACAAGGAGATCTCGGTCAAGAAGTAAGGCTGTCTTTTTTGCTCAAGTCAAGAGAATTTTGATAAAAAACGGGACTAATTTTTAAGACTTGTGTTGTTGAAAAATTACTGTAATATTTATAAAAAATAATTATGATTAATTTGAACATTCGTATTAAAGATTTTTAGCACCGTCACATGCACAAAAGTGTTTTTGAATATTTTTTGATACTCAAGCACCCACAATTGTTGGCTGCCATCTCCTTTAATGTTAACGACATCCATGCAATAGCATTTGTGTAGATATCTTCATTGTAGCACTGATAGTGTTTTTACACTGTTACATAGAGGCAGCAGTAGCGACAAGAGTATATCATGAAAATGGCAAAAAATAGAAAAGAAATCGTGTCATTATATGTTTGAGTTTGTAGCCGCTGTCTGAATAAAGCCTCTTCATAATTTGTCAGTAAAACAGGAATGAGAGAAGGTACGTAAATCATCGCACAACCAAGTCTTATTTCAAATGTGTTTTTTCTCTCTTCATTCAGGTATAGAATGTCAAGCAAACCAAACATCAGCAACATCGGAAGAGTGTACGGTTGCATGGGGAGTCTGTAATGTATGTCTTGCTCTTTCTTGTTTCTTGGTAGTTCTTTTTATCTCTTTGCTGACTTTTGTATTGACAAAAGCAACTAGAATTTTAGTACTTTGTAGAGTGCATACCTCCGCCCGCTTGATAATTCCAACCTACATAAAATTTTGTAATGTTCACTAGAGCTGTGAACGTTTAGGGATTTTAGTAAACGTGTACACGCCAAAAAAAGCGAGCGTGTATCGTGTACACGCGTTTATGTACCGTAATTTTCGGAAATACACCAAAATTGCTCCAAAACTACAAGGCAAAGTAAAAAAAAATCGCGCAACCAGTATGGCAAAAGTACTGACTCTATTGCCCAAATAGACGCTGAGTTTTGCTTTCCAAATCGTAAAAAGTTTACTTCTACAGTATAAATCATTATTTTTATGGAAAATATATATAGAAATTCAGTTTAGCAAGAACAGATAACTTCCTTTCAATGTCATTTAAACTCAACATCACATAACTTTTTTGTCCTATTCGCTACGGCTTTCAAAGTTCTCCTGTGACAATCTTGCATACCAGGCCTATAATATACCTCGCCGTAAAACATTTTAAAACTACGCCACCACCACCAGGAAGTTCTGAAATATCAGTCCTCTCGAAAAAATGGCCGCCATCTTTGCAACGCATGCAGAATTTCAGCTCTGTTAAAACCTTTTTCTGGTTGTTTATTATGCAATATTTTTTCTTTCTTGCAAAATTTAATTGACTCATCAGGTAATATTTACATGTAAATGTACTGATTGTCACGATTCAAGTATTTTTAAGTGTTTTTTGGTATATTTAACAGCTTGTAAAACGGGCCTTGATTGCGTGGGATTTAAAGCCATATGGCCTAACGTTAGGCCTATTGTTAGTTTCACTGTTTACTGCTGTACATTCACGGTGCATTTTACAAGTTAGATTACTCAGAATTCGGCGAAATCAAAGTGTTTAATATCCCTATCCATTGGTGATTACAGCGCATTTGTGATTCGCACATTTAAAAAGGATTATGCTAATCGGGTTTACAGTTTGTAAAAAGTCATTGATTGGATTTTTGTCAGCTGAATGTGTGTGTGATTTGAATCATGAATATTGATTTATAACGGCAAAACACTATGTATGAAAAACGATTACTCGCAATAAAGTATTTAGTAAACGTTTACAAAATTTGCGAGCGTGTACACGCTAAACGGTCACAGCTCTAATGTTCACCCCCCCATCCCCAATACAATCTATCCCAAAATCCTAGACCCATTAAGTTTAACCCCCAATTTTTTATTTTTATAAACTTGATAATCTTAATTAACCTCATAAATAAATACAGAACACAGAATGATAGCATAGTAAGCAATTGTCCTGTTTGTAAAGGGGCCCCTGGACTACATGCCGAAAAGACGCAGCTCTTAGCACGCACATTAATGTGCCCCTCAACAAGTCTAGCACCCTGCCTCTATTTAAATCAAGCTAGGGGTCTGCATGCGAAGGTACTGGGTTTGACTCTCGTTGCGAGTGTTGCTTTTTGTGTTTGTTTCTTGAGCTCCAGTCCACTCAGCTGTAAATGAGTACCAGTACTGCTCTGGAGTCAAATGTGATGGACATTAAAAGTTTTAGTACATAATCTACAATAGATATGTTTTAATTAAGAGACCTTTTCCTGAAGCTATATCTTTATAATTCTTTTGCAGCATGCGTTTCACTTCCACTGTATATCAAGATGGCTAAAAACAAGACAAGTGTGCCCTCTTGACAATAGAGAATGGGAGTTCCAAAAGTAAGTCATTTTGTTCTCTGATTTTTAAAGGTTATTGCAGTTGATGATTTCCTGCTTTTATCACAAATCTTGAAGGAAATGAAATGTCCAAAAAAAGGAGAAAATGTTGGTGTTTAAATTGATGCAATTCTGCTCAGCAATTTGAATAACAATGAAACTCTTTATATGAAATGAATAAAATATTGGTTTAAAGCTTTAAACCCTGTGAGTTGAGATAGGGAATCTCCGCAACATTTTGAATTGTTTTAAAGGAATATTCCTGTTAATTTTCATTTTTATATGTATGATAAAGGACTGTTAAATAAACACATTGGTGGAAAAATCATATTGATATCGTATTCTGTTTAGGAGTTCTTACATTTTAAGATTACATCTATGTGACCTCACAGTGTAAAATGTGATGTCATAAAGGCAATTCAAGACAATTCTTATGTATTTCTATAAAACAAAAATGCATTTTTTATTACTTTGAGTGCAAGTTTCATGAGCAGATGTGCAAAGCACGTTCTTATATTTGCATGTTATACTCCTATTTTAAAAAATTTATTAAAAAAATATAAAAATGCTTCCAGTATTTTAGAAAAAAGCAATTAATTTTCAACAAAATATACACAAATTGTCTTGGATTTGCATTCGCGACATTACACTCTACACTTTTCAACATACTCGCACAATGTTTGAAATGCATTAACTCCTAAACGGAATAAGATATCAACATCATTTTTACACCAAATTTTCTCTAACAGTCCTCCATTGTATATATGGAAATAAAAATTCTTGGGAATATTCCTTTAAAGCTTTTGTTAGATTTGAGTTACAACCTCTCTGTCACTATTGGCATGTTACTTAAACAACATGAACTGGAGAATGAAGACATTCATGATGTATATGATTCAATTTCATATTCATGGAGTATAAACCAAAGTCGGACCAACGTCCCCCTGCACAGTGACAACGCAGGGAGGATGTTGTTTTCACCCCATCCGCCTCGGCCACACCTTTCTCACCCACTCTCACCTATTCTCCGGCTCCTCTGCTCTCTGCCCTACATACAACACCGATCTCTTGATCAAGCATATTCTTAAACCTGTCCCTTATACCTGAACCCCAGATCACACCTCTCCACCTCCATCTCAATTTCTGATCTTTTTAAGAACAATTCTACCTCCAACTTCATCACCTTTCTCTGCAACATCAATTTATTTCCACCTGATCTAAACCTCCCTTTCCTTCCATTCTCTACCTTACCTTTCGTTTATTACCTTAACTTCTTTCTTTTATCCACCTTCTCTCCCTCCTTCCCTCTATCCCACTCTCTTTCTGTCCTAACTCATTCACCTTAGTTTATAACACCCTCTTGGCACATTTGACTTTGACTGTCGTGGTGCCGTTATACATTAACAGACCAAACCATTGAGTATAAGTGATGAATTTGAAGTTTTTATTAATTTATAATTGCTAATTATATTTAATTAAAGAGATTACACCAGCCTTCATCAACCTTCTTCACACTTCAAGATGGAAGCTTACTACATCAATCAATTTTTGCTGCAGTTCTCTTGCTTTGTAATACACTCCCCATGGCCATAAAATCAGCTCCAAATATCAATACCTTTAAAAAGAGACTTAAGACTCATTTATTTTCTACAGCATTTTCTTATTAACTCTAAACGCCACTGAACATGTTTGTTTCTTTGGATATTGGCGCTATACAAACTATCTGAACATAAACATCAATTGGGTTATGTCATTTTCCCAAATTATAGTTATATGTTTAGTATGGAATTTGTCAAAAGGTAGCAATAGAGAATTATTATTTTTTAATTACTGTAGCTGCCATGTAAATAATGCATAATTTAACATTACAGTGGGTATTAGCTAGATATTATATTAAACTGTAAGTAGTTTTATGCAAGGGTATCTTTATTTATGCAATGCCAGGTTTAGCATTTATCTCTTCAAGCTATTTCTCAATCTAATTGTTTTTTAATCTAATTGTTTTTAATCTAATTGTTTTTTTATTCTAATTGTTTTTTAATACAATTGTTTTTAATCTAATTGTTTTTATTCTAATTGTTTTTAAACTAATTGTTTTAATCTAATTGTTTTATTAATTGTTTATATTCTAATTGTTTTTAAATCTAATTGTTTTTAATTAATTGTTTTATTATTCTAATTGTCTTTAAATAATTTGTTTTTATTCTCATTGTTTTTAATCTAATTGTTTTTAATCTAATTGTTTTTAATCTAATTGTTTAATTAATCTAAGTATTTTTATCTAATTTTTTTTATCTTGTTTTTTTTTAATTGTTTTTAATCTAAATGTTTTTAATCTAATTGTTTTTAATCTTATTGTTTTTAATCTAATTGTTTTTAAATTAATTTTTTTAATATAATTGTTTTTATTCTAATTGTTTTTTATTCTAATTATTTTTTATTCTAATTGTTTTTATTTTTAATTGAATTGTTTTTTAATCAAATTGTTTTTTAATCTAATTGTTTTTTTATTCTAATTGTGTTTTTTTTTAAATTTTTTTTTTAATCTAAGTGGTTTTTTTTAATCTAATTTTTGTTCTTGTTTTTGTTACAGGTATGGTCGTTGAAATTCATGTTGGATTTAGTTTGTTATATTGGAAGATGCAACGGTCACACCCTGAGGTGCCGTCATGGAAACCAACTGTGCAAGGGACTTTGTTAAATACTGTACCTCTCATTTGATCAGTTATCAAATTGTACGAATTCATAAGCTTTACTTGCTTGCATAGATGGGAAAGGACATAATATTCCTTTTAAGGTGGCTTTTCTCGTTCCAGTAATGTTTTTATCCGTTTCTAATTGTGGCTGGGAATGTCGAAGTGCTGTAAATCCAAATGACAAACCAACCATAAATTTTTACACCATAGTAGTCGAATCAGTTTACTATAGTTTGCATTGAAATTGAACATTTTTGAACTTATAAAACATAAGATCAATATATTACATGATAAGTTCAACATTTTTCAAATGTTCTTTTTGCAGCAAATTGTGTTTTTATGTATGATTATTTTCTACTATGTACAATAACTAATCAAGACCAAGCCTTTCATAAAGTCATATAGTCTCGAAATTTAATGAAAAGATAAGTCGAGTGGTCAAGCATGTCCATTTTGTATGTAAGGGGATTGTAAGAGAAATAGCATGGGAAAAAACGTGTTACGATGTTTTGTAGGTATTTGGTATTTCAAGTTGTCACAAGTCTTTTTAAAGGAATATAGGACTATTATAAAAACACTGCTGATAAAACAATGTTGATATCTTAAGTGTTTGCATTACAAAGATAAAGAATTATCTTGGATCTGCATTTATGACATCACAGTGTACACTGCAAGGTTACTTTTCAACACACAGATGAAATCTTTGAAATTATTTGGGACCGGAAGTTAGGATTTACTTTAAGACCTCTGTGCATGAACTACGCTTATTTGACAGTATTGAATGCAGTTGGACAACTGAATTTATCAAAAGCATGCAAAACAAAAAAATTCAAACTTGATTAAACCAGGAATTAATTTAATGATTTTCATTTTAGCAATGTTCATTTTGGATATCCACATTGCCAACAACGTGTATTTTTCCATGTGCTCAATGTTCGTTTACTATTCCTCGATTGGCTAATTTTGTATGCCTTGCATGTGGCGCCAGCATGGGGAGTGGGGGGGGGGATGGGTGGGGGCATGTGCCCCAATGTCGGAAATAACAAAAAAATTTTGTCCAAAATGGCTATTTTGACCTTTTTGAGGAAGGGGAGGAGGGGGCAGTCTGTATCATTGTAAAATTATATACTGCTATATTAGATCATACCAGATATTGATTTAGGTGCAAATTTGGTACTTAAAAACCTGTGTGTTGCACACATTTAGTCTTATTGGGGCATCTAAAACTTGGAAAATGTGAGGTTTCAAAGCCCCCGGACCCCCAACGGGGCTTTGCTTCTGGACCCCACAAGGGCTCCTTGACCCCATACCGAAAAAGTGTGTGCCCCCCAATATCAAACCACTGTTAAAGATGGGACTTTTTTCTTTTGGTAGTTTAATAAAGTTCACTTTAGTTTCAAGGCATTTGTTAACATTACTTGTGTTACATGTGTGAAAAAAAAAAAAAAACATACTTTTTCAATAAAATAATTTTGTGCATAAAATATCTGTTTTTTTCTTTTTCTAAAAATTTAAGTGTTGGTATTATAATACACCTTTAGTTTAATGTGAATGGAGCTGAGAAATGAAAATAAGAGATAACCATTGGCTGATAAATGAGAGGATACCATCTATGAACCCATGGCAGAGGTCCCATTTCTTGAAAACATTTTAAAGACTTCAAATAAGTTTTTCAAAAAAGGATGGTACTTAAATGACCTTATGCCCAGAGCCAGTGCTACAAAAGGGTCACTACCCAGTATTCCTCATAAAGATACAAGCCATTTCATCCCCATAAATATTTGAGTATCATTTTCTTATATTTGATAATCCAAACTGTGAGCTTGATAGTCGTTGAAAATTTAAAATGTAACCTAAAATTGATGACAGGGTCATTTGCTATCTTCACCTAAAGAGACCCCAGACGAATGTAGGTATTATTTTAAGAAAATCAGCAATCCTTGTGAAGTAAGTTTTTAGCATTTGTGGAAGCAAACAAGTTTCCCAAATGGATGGGAAGGGATAAGGGGCAGGTGGGAAAATAGTGTCAGGAGGGGCAAATCGGGATCAGTGTGGAGGTAAATAGGGACAAGGTGGGAAACATAGGGTCAGAATGGGGGGAAGTGGCTAAGAGGAGGCAAATATGGGCTGGGTGTAAGAAAGTGGAGGCTGGATGGAAGAGGGGGAGGGGGATTATAGTCAACATAAACCAAAGCTGAAAAAACAAACAAAGAAGTGGACTTTGCTATAAAATTAGTTGTAATTTCATATTGCATCACTAATATATACAAGATTGCTTTCCTTAATATGAAAAACTACACCAATTTTGTTTCACAACCCAATTCATTGCAAATACATACATTTTTCACTCGTATTTGATGTACTGAGGAAATTTGTGTACAAAAAGTTAAAACCTCCACTTCCCCCCTCCCCTACCTCCACCCCTCAAAAAAATGATACACTTTACAAAACACTTTTTCAGTAGTCCCTAGGTTAAAACCATCAAAGTATTGTTAAATGATTACAACAAAATGCCAACAAATTTCTGTTAGTTTTTCTCAAGAAAAATCTGTTAGGGAAGGAATGTGTGATTCTGTAGAGATATATGATGCTTCTTTTGGAATTTATTCTTTCTTTGATTTAAAAAAAAAGTCATCAGTAATATTTAGCCTATTTTGCTTTTTCTGATTGATTCAAATAACCCCTTGGCACCACACCAAACAATTTTTAACTTCCCATGTATTCACCTGGGAAAAGACACCTTTCAAGTTTTTTTTTAATGTACTACATACAAGTTTTTTTCAACATTTATGAGCTTTTCAAGTTGATTTTTTTAGTGACATTGATATACTTGAACCTTTTACTGCATTTTTTCACCTTGGGAAAGACACACTTTCAAGAATTTTTTTGGAGATGTACTATCATGACACAGATATCAAGTTTGCCTTCATGACCTTCTGCATCACATTTTAGCTTGAGATTATGACATTTATCTTGGAGCTTTTCAAGTTGATTTTTTTAGTGACATTGATATACTTGAACCTTTTACTGCATGTTTAGGATCATGATATTTCTGCTAAGGATCATGACACTTCAGGTATGACACTTCTGCTAAGATTCATGACACTTCAGCTAGAGATCATGACACTTCAGCTAGAGATCATGACACTTCAGCTAGAGATCATGACACTTAAGCTAGAGATCATGACACTTCAGCTGAAGATCATGACACTTCAGCTGGAGATCATGACACTTCAGCTGGAGATCATGACACTTCAGCTGGAGATCATGACACTTCAGCTATGGATCATGACACTTCAGCTGGAGATCATGACACTTCAGCTATGGATCATCACACTTCTACTATGGATCATGACACTTCAGGTATGGATCATGACACTTCTACTAGGGAGCATGACACTTCAGCTATGGATGACACTTCTGCCAAGAATAATGATACATCAACCTGCAGAAACCTTCAACCCCTGATAAGAAACTTGGTTTTATGTATAAGGCCTAAAATTAATAACATTTCTTTGAACCTATGGGGCTTCTTGAGCAAGGAATGTTCCAAACACAGTATACTGAGGCAATTTCACAATAAATTCCTCCTAAAATCATAAAATACAACACTTTATCATCAGGAACATGACAGTGCAGCATAATTATTAAATGGATCTGTGTGGTGAAACTCAAATAATCCACTTTGTGAGGGCAACTACAGGTCGCAAGTATGAGCCATTGCATCATAATTTTTTATTTCACTGTTCTGACCAATCCAAGTGTCAAAGTACTCTTATTTTGAGGTTATACACACCAAGTTTAAATTTACTTATACCTCTTACCTTCATCATTTAACATGCGTAATACCCTACCACAAAAGACACTTTTGCCTCCTAAATGAAATATATATATATATATATAAAATCTGTCCAATTAGGAAATTGCCAATTTTTCCAAGAAACAAACAAAACGAAATACATAAAAATACATCTGTCACCTAATTTTACTTTCCTGGTTGATTATATAGCATATTTGAATTTATTACATAACAACCGATCCATGAATTTTCACAATATGTAAACACAAACAATACAGTATATGAAGGAAATATATGCTTTGTATTGATATTGTTATACATAAATTATATATTTAATAATAACATAAAGAAAATGCATAACATTAAATATATTCAGCAAAGAGAATTGCAGCTGTATATGAAATTCTTAGTTTTATTGAAGGTATGTGTGGCACCATATGAGGCACGGGTTTATTCATCACCTAAAGATGTTCATCCTCTCATATTTCAACAATGTCTCGTGCCTATCCCTATCAAATGATAGGCAAAACTGTGAAATATCAATATTACAAATACCTATTAATCAGATCATCAATGACAATATAGAGTTTCAAAATCTAAGCAATAGGTTTCTCTAAGGTGCTTAGAAAACAATTCCTTCTGGCAAAGGGCCTATTTGGGGGAGCAAGGGAGCACTTGCCAGCCCCAATTTTTTTCCAAATTTATATATTTTGTATAGTGATTTTTTGTATCTTATCATGATTCTCCCCCTCCCCCCGTCATCCCCCGCCACCACTTTCAGTGGACAAATCCCGCCTATGGGTACACATGTCAAAATAGGTAACCTTTTAATTTTATGTTGAAAGTAGAAAGTGAAGCAGCATTTCTGAGGTAGATTGTGAGTCTTTTTCAATTTCTTTGGACCATCACAAGAGAAAGATTTGTCAGCAAGCAATATATCCATAAAGAGTTCTGGTTTCAACAAGTTTGGTTGAAAATGCAGAAGATCAAAGGTTTCATGTCAGCTTAATTCACCATCAATCCAACTCCATGTTATTCATTACTGATATCTATAATATTATGGTAACACCCCGTAAATGAAAGGCAGATAAGCCTGCCTAGTGACATCATTCAAATCAAACAGTCAAATTGGGGTGAAAATACAGAAGATCAGAGGTGTCATTTCAGCTTAATTCACCATGAATCCAAACTCCATGTTATTCATTACTGATATTTATAATACTATGGTGACACCTCATAAATGAAAGCCAGATAACCCTACCTAATGACATCATCCAAATCAAAAGAGTCGTTGTCCAAATCAGAATTAATAGTACAACTAACAATATTTTCATAAACCAGAGTGGAAAAAGAGGATGCCCTGCCCTCAATCACATGATCATCACTAAAGGTTTATATGTCAAAGAATAAGTCCAGCGGTCAAGCAAGATGGACTTAAACAAAAAAAAAAACACGGCAAAGCAAGTATTCAAAAATTTAAATCTATTATTTTTTCTTGAGATTTGGTGGCTTGAAACCTATTGGATATGTCAGGAAAGTAATAAAAACATAATCTAGTCATTTTAATTTACCACCCGAAGAAAGTTTGAAGAAAACGACAGTTGGAAAAAAAGTGAAATAAATTTTCTTTAAATTACTTTTATTATTAAGAAAGTGAAGATGAGGGTGGAAACCTACAGTAGACTTTTCACACCAGACATTTCTAAACAAATGAAACAAAACTTTAAAATTGAATATCTTCATAACAGAATACTACATATTGATGTAGATTCTTCACCACAACATTTCTTTTGAAATAAGTTGAGTTTGCTTGGCCGCTGAATTAATCCTTCAAGAAGACTCGTTCGAGTGGGCAGATAATTTACTATAACAATTACATCTACGCAAAGGTGTAATCAGTTTAGTTCTGCAGCAGTTGCATTATCTTCAAGAAATCGACTATGGAGTGCAGCAGCTGGATTTTTAAGTCTCTTCCTGAGATTGTGCATGTACTTGTCTCTGAGCCGACTGAATTCCATCACACTCTCGGGCTCCTCAGCGAACCAGAAAGAATCAAATTCACAAAACACATAGCCTGGAATCAAGGATAGAATACAGAAACGGAAACATCAATGATTGGTGACTGTGTCAGAAATGTGCACAATTCAATACTTTGATTAATTCTTGATACACAAATCAAAGATTAACAACATAAAGAACTGCATGTTTAGCAACAAACTTGAGACAAAGAAATCAAAAGATAAAATACAAGTGAATCTTGTAATAATGACTTCTATAGCAGATTAGTTAAAGCTTCAGCTTTCCACTCTACCATCCTGGGTTCCATCCGCAGTGGGTCCCCAATAATAAGTCCACAACTGGTTAAAAGAATATTCCTGTGAATTTTTGTGTGTATGTATGTATGTATGTATGTATGTATGTATGTATGTATGTATGTAATGTATGTATATATATATCTATGTATGTATATATATTTTTATATATATATATATCTATGTATATATATATATATGTATATATATATATATATATATATATATATGTATATGTATATGTATATATATATATATATATATATATATATATATATATATATATATACATATATATATATATATATATATTATATATATATATATATATATATATATATATATATATATATATATACATAGAGGACTGAAAGAAACAAGTTGATGTAAAATTCATGTTGATATATTTTTCCATTTAGGACTTATTGCATTTTAAAGATTGTGTGAGTGTGTTTAAAAGTGACCTCACAGTGTACAGTGTGATGTCATAAAGACAAATCCAAGAAATTTTTTGTGTATTTCTTTGAAAGTTAATTGCCTCTTCCTAAATTATTGGAAGCAATTTTTGTTTATTTATTGATATGGGGTATAGCAATACACTTTATAAGAACATGCCTTCCCCATCTGCACATGAAACTTGCACTCACAAGTAAATGAAAATTATTTTATTTTGTTTTATAGAAATACATAGAATTGTCTCGGATTTGCCTTTATGACATCACACTGTGAGGTCACTTTCAAACACACTCACGCAATCTTTCAAATGCAATAACTGCTAAACAGAAGAAGATATCAACATGATTTTTACACCAAATTGTTTTGTTAATAGCCCTCTATCATATATATGAAAATGAAAATTCTTGGGAATATTCCTTAAAAAAAAATGGGTGTGGGCTACCTGATGTAAATACTCCAATGGAGCTTTTGGGACATTATAAACTTCAAACAATCAAATACACAAAACAAGGTAGAACTTACAGTACACTTTATAAAAGTGAAATAAAGATGGTTCTCCGGAGACGGTGTTATAAAAATGTGACTTTAGATCTCCTGAGACAAGCAGCTCTTGGACTAAGCTGGTTAGGTTGATGCCTACCACAGCAAATGAGTACCTGTAATAAAATAACACCTTCATTAGGCACGTTCAATGGTCATGTGAATTACAGTACAGTACCATTACACAATTAAAGATTAATGTTGAGGCGCAGCGTTTATACTTTGGCCCGAGTGGAATGACCCGCCTTTAGGAGGGTCATTCACAAGTGCAAAGTCCTTTGACTGTGCATCAAATACGCACATAAACACGATGCCAAAACATGAATCTATCATTAAATTTCCATGTTAGATTGTTTTAAATGCATAAAAAAAAAAACATATATAAAAAATAAGAAAAACAAGAAAAGTTTACACACATTTTTTTGCTTTGCTAAGATATTCACCTGTTGCAAAAATGAACTAAACCAAATAGTGTCGTGCATTATGAGAATTTAATGCACGGGTTATGACAATGCAAGTACTCCATAGACATTTTATAATTATAGTCAAGTTAAATCCATCTGAGCTATTACACCCTCCTGGTTTCCATGGTGCAACTGGATGAGACCATTATGACTACCCCTGGATGCCATAAAATCGCAGATTAAGTCCCCAGCAATTAAGGTACTAATTTTCATATCCAGGAAACAAACTTGGTACCTATTGTTCCAAACAAAGCCTGAGCCACTGTGTTCCCTAAGAATATTTTATTTATACGATTATGATTATCAGAATTTAAAGTCAACTGGCAAAATCAATAATGACCAATATGATTTTGATAACTTTCTGCACCGGCCAATTCTTTCCATTTATTGTCCTCTTTCATCTAAGATGAACATGTTTGACCCTGAACTTTTACTTCAACAACAGACACCTCCACATGAGAAATATTCACAAATAATAGTGAAATATTATTATAAATATTATGGCACATTTTCTGATCACAGATCTTATAATTCATTCTTTCATACTATTTGGATCCTTGAGTATCCCTAAAATGTTACTTCGCGATCTCTAACACCTTACACATCACTATTATGAATTCAGATGCAAGTAATAAATATAAATTTAAGTTGCCAATAAAAGCTCATTTAGGCCACTGCTTATACCCAGTTTCGTAAGGCTCAAGCACATAAGAGTACTTCCATCCCCTGGACAAGACACCAGTCCATCGCAGACTAACTCCCCAGCAAGATTGCACTGATTTCACAGCTGAGTCCACTAAAGAAATTTAGAAATCAGTGTCTTGTTCAAGAACACAACATGGTACCCTTAGTGGGAATAGAACCCAGTACCTTTGGCATAAGAGTCAGACACTCTGCCACTGAGCTACACTATGCTTCCCCAACCTGAAGTTTACTTAAAGAAAATAAAGAAATTCAAAATAGACTTACCCATATTTTGGATGAAAGGAATTTGAAAGCACTTTTCTGGCAAGATTATTAAAATTTTCAGCAAAAAATCTGTAAAGGGAAATTGATTTCTCTTACATAATCAAAAGTGACAGATCAGATAAGAATAATGGCATAAGGCCAATTGCATGATGGGAAGATGATCATTTTGGCTAATATGGAAATAAAAAAAATTGCTGAGGAGCAAAATTGTGCCACAAATTTCACAACATAAAAGGCAGATCATCATTTGGAATGGATTAAAATATAGTACAAATCACACTGAATAGTATTTTCAGCAAAAAATCTGTAAAGGGAAACATAATCAAAACTTTCAGATGAGAAAATACTGTTCCATGGTGGGAAGATGATCAGTTTAAAATCCAAAATTTTTGAGGAGCAAAATTGTGCCCAAAACAACATAAAAGGCACATCATCATTTGGAATGGATTAAAAATATAGTACAAATCACACTGAATAGTGAAGTGCTCGATTGAACAGTACTTTCTCAGAAAATACTGTTCCAGATCAAGTTTAAAATCCAAAATCTTAGTGGTAATTAAAAAAAACTTTGATAATATAATCCTTTTCATAATTCAGAAATTGAATATCTTTGCAGTGAGTCTCTGGAAATATTTTGAGCTACGCTCTTGTAACAGCAATTCATTGATTCACACTTTACTTTGATAATGTTAAATTCTTCCCTTATTGTTTGACATAATACACAACAACAGTATCAATGTCAAATTTGAGCATACAGTAGACACAATGTAAACCCACATCCAGGTTTTTGTACAATGCTACAATAGCAACTTCCTCTTTAGATAAGGAGGGGAGTGGGAAGTTGCATTTCTTCTGCAAACTTCCTCCAAATAAAGAAGAAGGAATTTGAAGTAAATCAAGCTTTATTTATAATAAAAATCAAGCATCTTTCAAGTTTTAGCCTAAATGTACTTCAGCATCAACTTTAAGTATGGGCCTCACACATGCTCTCAAATCTAACCTAGAAATCAATAATATCATTTGGTTTTTATGAAACACTTTTGGATGTTAGTATGATTACTCTTACAATGGAAACATTTGAGGCTCAAAGTTGCAGTCACACATGGTGCACAAGCCTGTACTATCACCCTGCTCTGATTCCTTATGCTGAGCACCAAGCAAGAGGGCAATAAAGTCCTATCTGTTAAAGTCTTTGGTATTACTCAACCAGGGATCCAATCTATGCCCTTCTGGCTGAAAAGTGGATGTGCTCTAACAATTAAGCTAGCCAGTCGGAATGAACTGGTGATCGTCTAAATTGACCAGCTAAGTACTATGTACAAAAAAGAACAAACTTTGTGCTTTCCATTTCATATACGATAGGCTGAGAAAATATAAACAATTTAGAAAAGAATACTTACACAAGATTATGAAGTCCAAGAACACCTATAAGATAAAAGAAAGAAATTAACATTTACAGTTAAAATAAAGTAATGTTTCTCAAAAGTATCTCTGCTCCTCACTTTTAAAGCTTTTACCATGCACACATTAAATGAATGCTAGATCCGCTTAACATTTACCAAAAACAGTGAATTAGAAACAGATATACAGTGCATGCAAAAAGTATTCTTAATTTCTAATTTGGTTCAATGTATTTGGCCCTACTTCTTGGAAGTGTTTCACTGGTCCATGACCTTCTTAGTTCTCGGGTGTTGCCACATAAACCCATTGAGAGGAGCCAAGACATTTGTCTTGTCTCTAGGTGGTCAATACCTGCAGTGTGCACGATTGTGAGTCACTTTTCCAGGAATACGGACATGTTCTTTTGTACCATCATATGTATCCAAAATGAAAATATAATCAGTTGTAATTATGAGCTTGTGGAGTAGAGTTACTGTAGTGTATTGCTAGACCTGTTTTACCTGTTTCATTATAATTATATCCCAAATATATATCAGAGGAATCTATAGCCATCGTTTGTGTATTCATTGTTATGCTAAAGCCTTTATTTTACCCACTCGGACCTACGTTACACAACTAATAGAGCAAACATTAATGTGATATTAATGTGCACTTGGATATTTGAAAACAACTTCTAATGAATGGCTGACATGACTTTAATTTATTTGATCAATCCCATTTGTTTTATATATATATATTTTTTTAACTTCATAGGGTTAAAGCAATCTATGTGAAAAGTTTGAGGTTAGACACTGGTTCTTCACAATTTCTATCAGGTCTTTATCTATGTTCCACTTCAACAGACATTATACCCTTAAAATTCATCAAAGTCATCATGCATTTCATGGAATTTTTTTCTGTGATGCCGTGCTTAACAGATGTTGGTCAGGAGAGTGTAATAAACCTGAATCTATGATATATCATTTGCACAAATTTAGATTTTTTTTTGGAAAAATTACTTTTCAGTAAACTAGATCAATACTAGTTATGGAAGTGAAGATGACATCACTTTCTTATAGTAGACTTTATACCCAGTTATTTCCAAACCAAATTATGAATCTTTAAGCTTCATATCTCCTAAACAGTCCAAGAACCAAGATAGTTATGGTTTTCCTGTTGTACATACGGAATAGATATTTCTGAACACTGATATATAATCCTTTAAGCAATAAACTACATGTGTCTATAGACCATGATATGTTACATCAAACTTTGAATGTGTTCTGTTCTAAAGTGATATATTCTTGTGTTTGTGACACAGCTGTACAAACAGCTCTAGACATTGCTATATGACCTGGAAGACCTAGCTTATCTAAAAAATCTGATCTCGGAAAGGAAATCATCACAGTAACATAAAACAGATGACCTTCTCAATATTCAATTTATCCAATCACCAATCCAGGATATTCTGAATGACAATTTGGGTTGTATTCATGTAAATTGATTCAGGAAATTAAATACCTTCAGATGCTGATATGACAATTTATGGATTAACTGATTTGTGAATTGTTGGTTTGTGTTTAACCCTCACTCTCCCAGGTGCCAAATTATTCTGCATTTGTTTGTGTACGAACTTGAGAAAATAATTTTGGGACCATTTAATATCATTTGAAAGTGCTCCATGAGATCTTGCAAATTACTTTGCAGAAATTGATGGTAAAAATGGAGAATTTTGTAAACAAATCACTAATAGAGATATTTTTTCCAAACATATTGAAGAAAAAAAGAATTTTTATTTCATTTTTTGGTAAACATAATTTACACAAGTCAACTCGTTTAAATCTAATCAAATTTTGCTCATATCAAGCCTAATTGTTTTAATTTTGGGTAAAATGTGTAAAATGTTGCAATTTTTGGTGCATTTTGGAACAATTTCTTCAAAAAATGATAAATTAACACCAGAATATTGGAATCAGAAACTTTTAACACCCCATGTACAAAATGGAATGCTTTTTGGTGTATGGGTGTATGATGTAAACATGAGTGCATACTGTGGCAATTGCTAGGTGCCCGCGAGGGTATGCATTTTTCACTAAATTCAAATATTTGATCAGTGTGCATATGAAGAAAATGGCCACTTCTGCAAAACTAAAATTCCGTAGAGATTTTGAGTAGATTTTCTCCAGAAATTGGAGAAATATTTAGGAAAATGAGTTATAGAGGGATGCAGACCATAACATCCAAGCCCAGACGAGGTCCATGAAATTCCAGAATCTGCTGCTGTAAGTTTTTACATGAACTGTGTTGTTGTTTGGAAGATGCCAGTGTGTTGTATAAGCCTATGTGTATGTACAGTGTATGCTTTGTGCATAATTTGAAAAATGCTGAGGTTCAACAAAGGGAAAATGATAAAATTTACAAATTTGTACTTTCCTTGCTCAAAAAAATCAAACATGGAATAAATGAAAGGAAATTTCTCAACACTTCAAATATTCTATCAAAAACACTATTGTCAATAATTACAGAAAATCCAAAACATAAAGAAAAGTTTTGACACCAGACATGCAAATTAGTTCAATGATTTGCATAATATTTCCATGTTTGACTAGAAAATGATGTACACAATGTAAAGACAAAAGTCTTAGCTTTACACCAATATAAAGTTGTTATGGTAGAAAATGAAGAGGAATTTATGAAAAAGCCCTCTTTCTAGAAAGTTCCAGAAACCCACATGTGTTTTGGACACTCTTGGTAGAGTTAGGATTAATAGCACTTTAACAGTTTAGGTCATGTGCCAAAAATAGGTTTATTATAAATAGTTCATTATTTGGTGCTTTGACTGAGTGCAAAGAAATGTCTTGTGACAAAGTTACTTTTCAAGAAAATCTTTTTTAAATTGCAAAGAATGTTAAGCATTCTTTTGGTGGGTCAAACATGGCTGTCATGAAAACCATTATAATAAGAAACTTTAATCAAGACAGAGCATCTTGAAAATTGTTGATAATGCCACTTTCCAATTGGTATCAGAATGGAAATACAAAGGGTGGTTACCGTGGTATTAATTTGTTTTGTATGCCTGGAGGTGTGGAGAATTGATCTTGTTGCTTTAGTAGGGATATCTCATGTTTCCTTGATGAAATCTGATACTTTTTAAGCAGATTAGAGAAATGACAAACGTTTTATTTTCCTTCTATTGCCTGACCATTTGATCTACTACGCTACTCCATTTCACCTTAATGTTACATCCTTTTCAACCCCACTCTTCCCATTCCCCCTCCATTTCTAGTACCTCATCCTGCCGCGCCAAGATGGGAGCAGGAGTTAGTCGCCTCTGTAACAAGATCACTTTTCTCCCCTCCCATATTTCATCCCAGAACATGTTGGTATGGGCAACATATTCTGTCCGATCGGTAGTCCCTTCCCCCACCCCCATCCCGTGAGACAAGCTGCCCTTCTCCCCCTTCCAAATTAACTTCCTGCTGCTGCCCCTGTTCTAAATACATTTGGCTGAAAGCAGGGATTTTACTAGTACTCAAGTTCCCCAGTGTAAAAGGAATGTTAATAATTGAAGACTTGTTTTAGGAATGTCAAACAAGGAAGCAAGCAGAGGTTGGCTCCGTGCTTTGCAGAAGTTGTTCCAGTTATACAAAGGGATGCAAATGATTTTGTCATACTATAAAGGACATCACTTGGACTTGCATCCGGCAAAGCAGGAAAAAGAAGCAGAACAGTTCTTCCAGGTGTAAGGTCAGGTAAGAACAAACTGATCAATATTATTAATGAGAAAGCCTTCAGCATTTTGCCTGGGACAATACTTTGCTAGTGATATATTCAACTTAAAAAATGCTGAATCAGTGGCAGCATTATGGAGGGCATTCCCCTTCCCCCCACAAAATCTCTTCTCCTACCACTTTTCCCACAAAAATTTGTAAAATGACATTTTGTCTGATTTACAGGTTTTTTCTCCTCCCCCACCCCCGAGACAAACTTTCCCCTCTATTGTCTAGCCCATGACCAAAATCCTGGCACTGCCACTGTGCTGAATATTATTCGAAGCAATGAACTCAATAAAACTACCTTAGAAATAGAAGAATTACTAAGGAAATCAAAATTTGGGATGACCATTTTCTTCGTATCCAACTTAGTATAGTGCATGTCTCTGGCAAGCGACCATACGAAATAGCCTTGAATCGCCTTGTTCCTGACTTAGCCAATGAATATTAATGCAGGAAAGTAATGAATTTGTGCGTCAAGCATATTTATTTTTTATTTTTTTCTGAGATTTTCGTGCTGTTGCAAGTATTTATTCATGTATAACTGAACAAAAAAGGAAAAATTAAGCTCATAATTTTCTGTACGGTGAATACTAATTTGCACATGACTGCATCTTTGAACTTTTCTGAGATTTTCGTGTTGTTGCAAGAATGTTTTAATGTATAAAGGCTTCAAAAAGATAAGCCCGTACGTATTTCCCTGTTTTTGTTACTATTTACTTCGCCCGTAAATTCACCCTTTTTCTTTCTGTTCTTAACAAAGTTGTTATCATTTTCCAACAAATCAATCTTTTATTAGCAATTTGCAAGTTAGATTGTTTCTGTAGGTGTTCTAGTCGTCAAAATATCGCAGTTTTAAAATGGTATGTTTTCAGCTCATTAAATATTCACAGCGCAAAAAGTTATGCATACCAATGAGAAAGACCAAAAGACCCACTTACCCATTCCCCTGAAGTCTGTTGCGGGGTCTGACCCCTGAAACCCGAGCTCACCCCATTGTTTTGTCTTTCTTCCTTCTAAGGTGCACCCTGGTTTAAGAAGTGTCCACAGCTGAAAAACGAAAAGTAAAGAAAAAATACTGATTTTCATACTACCCAAAAACTTCATAAACCCAGGATGCTAGATTGAAAAGTTGAAGCTTTATCGCACTGCCACGGGGGTCATCTTTGTCAACCCTTTGATAAGCTCTTCTCTTTACCTTTACATTCACAATCAATAAGGGTGTTTCAGCTGACATCATGAGGTCACATGACTTTGTTTACATCGCCAATTCGTTGGGGTAAAACCACTGTCATCTGCTGTACACTTAATTAGACTCACGTACGTTTGCTTGTTGTTATATAAGATTATTTTTGTAAGACTATTCGAAATCTTGCTGTGCTGTTGGTTGCACTAATAGATGTGTGTGCACTAATAGAAGTGTGCGGGGGAATACAAAGACATTTTCTCAATTTCCATCTGATCGACGTTCGAAGTGAGTTTCTGCTGTACGTCATTACACATGGACGGCTTTCAGCTCATGGTACACAGTAGGATTTGCAGTGAGCACTTTATATCAGGTATGTAGGCTTTGTCTGAGTATAACGAACAATCAGCTGTTGTTAACGTTAAAGTTACTCTTTGTATACCAGATGAATGTATAAAACTTAAGGAAAATATGAAGTAAAATTGAAAGCGAACAAAAATTGTAAGTAGTAA
Organism: Chiridota heheva; assembly: GCA_020152595.1. NCBI lineage: Eukaryota > Metazoa > Echinodermata > Holothuroidea > Apodida > Chiridotidae > Chiridota > Chiridota heheva. The sequence goes on from JAIGNY010002138.1 coordinate 477,124, forward strand.
AATTCGCTGAACTGGTATTGGTAGGTTAGCATGTAGTATGTTTGTTGTACGTGTGATGTGACTGGGCAATGTGAAGATGTGTGAAATGTAACAAAGCCGGGGCCTTGCAAAATGGCTTCCAGATGAGTTAGAGTCACTTGATGAAATCCCTCTATTGGTTTTCCTTTAAGGAATTATTTCCCACAATTGTTCCATAAGTCCCCCATCATCATATGCGTGTTTTCAAAAAAGTGCTGGTAGAGTTAAGGGTTAATGAACTCGCAACAAGCGTGCCAACTCAAAAATATATGCAGCATGGTCCCAGTGGGCGGCCCACTGGGTCACTGAAGCAGAACGAGCCCGACTCTGCTGCTCAGACGACAGAGGACCCTTTAATAATCAGCCTGTGCTTAACCTTTACTCTACCATGCGGCAATTTTGAGTGCCCCATCTTTAATCCCACCCCCCAAGCGCGTTTTCAAAAAAGTGCTGGTAGAGTAAGGGTTAAGGGTTTTAAACCTCCAGTGTTATGAGAGACACTTATGGATCTTTGAAGAATTTTGGGAAATTATATCATCTTACAGTTATCTTCAAAGGAAATATTAAATATTTGTAGACTTTTTAAGGAAAATTATTTTCAAGTAGCCTTAAGTCTCTAAAAAACTTTAACATTTAGTAAGGAAATTCCAGCCTTCCATGAGGATATCTGAAGAAACTTTTAACTTTTTCTGAGGAACTCTAAAATTTTCTGAGGAATTCTTAAAAAACTTAAAAGATTTCTGAGGAATTCTCAGGCAAAACTGTGGATGGCCGGACAGACAAAATCTCCATTACATAGGTTCGCATTATGCTTCGCATGCTCAACAAAAAGCATTACATTGAGCCCTGCCTATTCATTAATATGCATGACATCACCATCAAAAACAATAGGGCACATATACGGACCATGGGCTATTTGTGTACTAAATATGACATGAATCCAGTTCATAGTTTTTGAGATATTGTGTTTACAAGCTCTTTTCAGCAAAATCATATTAAGCCATGCCCACTAACTAGCTAACAACATTAGTATATCAAATATGAAACAAAATGGACATGCAGTTCTTGAAATATGAATATTTTTAAATTTTTACATTAAGCCCCGCTCACTCATTAATATGCATGACACCACCACCAAAATTTATAGGGCACATCTGCGGACCATGGGCTATCTTTGTATTACATACGACATGAATCCAATGTGTCATTCTGCATATTTCGTGTTTACAAGCTCTATTTGGCAAAACCACATTAAGCCCCGCCCACTACATATATTAATGAGATTCAACATTTTTAGACCATGAGCATGTGGACACTAGCTAACATTATTATATCAAATATGAAAAACGGACAAATGGTTGTTGAAATATGAGCATTTCAACATTTTACATTTAAGCCCCGCCCACTCATTAATATGCATGACATCTACACCAAAAACAATAGGGCATCATCTTCGGACCATGGGCTATCTGTGTACCACATATGACATGAATCCAATGTACCGTTCTTGAAATATCGTGTTTTTGAACTGACCGTCACATACACACACATACATACATACACACACATACCCACCCACACATGCCATCATGATCGCATAGGTTCCTGATGGTATCGCATCTGAACTAAAAAATGATAATATAACCATATAAAATAAGGTCCAGAAAATAAACTTAAAGGTCCAGATTTTCAAGTTATGACACTTTTTTTCAGTTAAATTTATCTCCGAACAGTGTAATGGGCAGTTAATTTGACAAAAGTTTTGAAAATATTTCAGGTCATCAGAATTTTTCCCCCCCAGAATATAAAACTTTAGGCTGGCTACTTTCCTGATAAAGGTGAATTTCTCCTTTCATACTTTTACCTGCTTGCTTGATTGATGATGTAATCATTATTTACTTTTACGCCTAACAAATTTTTTAAGCAACCCGCATCAGTGCCAGTATGTTCACATATAAATCATTGTTTTCAATCTACATATGCTTTGGTCTTGTATCACTTCCCTGTATAATGTTGATTGCGGGAAAACAAAACAATGAAACAAAATGAAATACAAATTTTGAAGGAAAACACAACTCTAACACTGTACCCTGACAATGAAGACTCTGTATAGTTTAAAAGGCTCCTGGATATCAAGGGGAGGCTTTCTCATTTAGGTGACAAAACACAAGATATGGCACTTAATCATTAATACTCATCTTGAATAATTGCTCTCTATGGATCATCACAGTCACTCTCAATTTACATTTTAATCACCTCACTCTTGTTATTATTAACTTTGTTTCAGGTCAAAGAATAATGACATGAAACAAAACTGAAGTTGAATTATTAACCTGGGAAAATTTTCTTAAACTTGATATTCAATAAGGAAATAGACAAAGGAAAAGTAATCAAATTTCAAAGAGCTTTGAGAACTTATTATATTTTGTGTGATATTAAGATATAATGAAAACTGTACAGTAAATGCTTTTGAAACTGCACTTCAAAATCTTAGTACAAAGTGTTACTGCTTTGCATTTTAGCACAGTAGAGTATTAACATTTTTAGGAGCATCTTTTTAACAGGTTGAACATGGTTAAATGCATTTAACTCAATTTAACTCAAGGTTTATAATAATTCAACTTTCTGGAGTCTATTTAACAAATTTAAACAAAACCTTATGATAAAATACTGTACACAAAACTGAACCGAACCCTCAATTCCATCTGCCTGTAAATACAAAAACCAGAGCTTTGCATAAAAGCTATGCCCTACTTTGTTTTTGATAACTTAAGCTGTCTGATCGCCTTTCAAAATGCCAATAAGTGTCGTTCATGCACAAAGAATTAAGACCTTTCTACGGTATCCACTTCTCTCATGTACATGTGATGCACATGCAAAAAAATGATCAAAAAGAAGTCCAGAACAGGATCCCTTCTAATAAGACGTATAAAATACAATTAAAACATTATACATGCAGTTTAAAACCATTTAATAGGCTTATTGAACTTTTCTGAGGCCCCCTTTTGGACACCCTAGTCCTTGTGTTGATTGCTGTCCTTTCTCCCCCTCCTTCTTTTGATACCCTTTTTCTCTAAAAGTATTATTTATTAATATTTCTTCTACTTGGGTAATTTGACTAGTATAAGTAAATCATTTTATATTAGATCTCTTTTTGCTCCCATGTGTTGACCAATTATACTTATATCGATAAATGTTGATATCTTAAAGGAGTTGGCGATGATAAGTGAGGGAGTTTTTTTTTTATAGTTTTGTGCACGTAATGGTACTGAAACCAATGATACGAATGTCCAAATTGATCATAATTATTTCTTATGATTACTTCAGTAATTCTGGAATGACAGGAGTTTAAAAAAAGACTGTGCTATTTCAAAATTCCAGTAACTTTGCAAAAAAGATGCCCTTAGCTTTTGACCAAGAGCTCCTTTAAACGTTCTATGACGGCGATTCTTAATACGCTGCCAAATCTGGCCCACAGGCAAAATCTGGCCTGCCAGACAATCCAATCTGGCCGTAAACAATAGTCATTATACAATACAATACAGTACATTGCATGTAAGATCAATCTGAATGAGATCGGTACAAATTGCAAAATACTAATTTATTTTGTTGTTTTTCTAGGCAGATCAGCACACTAAAATATCGCGGCTTACCAAATAAAATGTTATCTTTAGTTCCGCTATACATTGGGCTCGCGGCTTGTCAAAGGAAGGTGGATAAGAGAACCGCTGACATCTGGCATACATCCTTCTAATCATGCACACTCTCAATTTGTTTGTATTCAGGGATTGTCAAGTTTTGACGGGTTTTGTTTGTCATATGACAATGGTTTTGCTATGCAATTGGCCCATGGCCTGAAGCTGTTGTGAAATGATGGCCCTTCGAAAAATTTAATTAAGAACCCTTGTTCTATGATATACTTCTTTTATTAGGGTGTTTCAGCTGACGTCACGAGGTCACATGACATTGTTTATATCGCCATTTTGTCAGGCAAGAACACTGTCGTCTGCTGTACACTTAATTAAACTTACAAAGATTTGCATGTTGTTATATAAGATTATTTTTGTAAGATAATTATGCCTGAATCTTGCTGTGTTGCTGGTTGCACTGATAGACGTGTGCAGGGGAATACAAAGATGTTTTCTCAATTTCCATCTGATCCTGATCGACGTTCGAAGTGGGTTTCTGCTGTACGATGCAGCAGCTTTTAATCGACGGTTCACACTAGAATTTGCAGCGAGCATTTTATATCAGGTATGTAGGCTTTGTGTGTGTATAACAAAAAATCAGATGGCGTTCATGTAAAAGTTACTCTTCGTATGAATATATAAAACGTAAGGAACATATGAAGTAAAATCAAAAGCGAACAACAAATTTCGGAAGCGAACAAAAGATTTGCATGAATATATCAAAAGTAAGGAAAATATGAAGTAAAATCGGAAGTGAACAAAAATCTGCAATCAGTAAAATTTGCTGAACTGGTTAGCATGCAGTATGTTTGATGTGAAAACGCAACGATGTTTCCCCTACAAAGTGGCTTCCAATGAGATAAGAGTCGTAAATTCTTTCCTTATGCTCTGCGTTCTTGATGTAGTGGCACTTTATAAATGCCTTATATGTATGTATGTATGTATGTATGTATGTATGTATGTATGTATGTATGTATGTATGTATGTATGTATGTATGATGGGGTGACAAATAAACAAACACACAAAACAAGTAATGTAGAGCCTTTATACAAACCTTCATAAGCTCCTCCTCGTGATCGGATCGTGTGGTACAGTACTTCTCCTTCTGCAGAGCATGGACTTTATTAATCAATTTCTTGTATCCGTGAATTTGTTGTAAACCAAGCTTTAATGATGATAAAAATCTGAAAAGAAGGGGAAAATAAAACAAGAATATATGGAAGCATGTAATGTGTTGAATAACACTACAATATTCACATTTAGAATATGAGTCTTTTATTCAACAGGAATGTGAGCAGCAAACCACTAAGTAGACAAGAAAAAATGGAAGAAAGAAAAAATGGAAGAAAGAAAAAAATTGGTACAAAAAACAATCTGTAAAAAGAAAAAAAATCAGTAGAAAGGAAAAAGTCTTTAAAGTGTTAAAAAAAAAATTCAGGAAAGGGTTTTCTCAGAACTGGTATTATTATTCCAAATAATAGCTGCACGAAAACATCACATGTGCTTAACCCACAAATAAAGATTTGAGAAAACAGGTCAACATAATGTTCCATTATTCAAACGTGCTTTAATGACAGATGCAAATATTAGCATTTCAAGGATTAGTTAGTGGTAAATCAAGTTCATTTTATATGAAAGAGGTATTTAATAGCAACAAAATGGTGAAGAAACAAATTCATTTTCTAATTCCGATTATGGATATATTCAAGTTTAAAGTTCTGCATCATACGTGTTGAAATGACCCGTACAGTAAGTCTACTACAGAAGGTTGATAGGATCATCCTCTCATTCTTCACAATTGTTAATGCATTCTAAAGAAAATATATTTAAACTTTTTCAGTATTTGAATTAATTTGTCCTAAAACTGTCTTCAGGTGGTAACTTATAATTATCCATTCTATTTCACTACTTTCCTGACATGCAATTGTTTTAAAGCCATAAAATCGCCAGACAAAATATGATAGAATACATTAAGATTTTACAGAATCTGAGGATGTGATGTCACAACTAGTCCGTTTCAGTCATTTCTACAAAAATGATACAAAACTTTAAACTTTAATATCTCCGTAACGGAATAAGATTTTTGAATGCTTTCTTTACCATTTTGTTTCTTCTGAAGTCCTCTTGCAGCGGAGATGAACTTTCTTGACCCCTGAACTAATTATTTAAATTGAAGTGTTTTGCACTGTCTTTCTAAAACTTTCAAAATTGTTAACAGAACATGTTCTTTGTTTACGAGCAAAATATCTTCTCATATTATCAGTGATACGAAAGTGTCTTGTTAGTACAGGTCTCTAAATTTCATCGAAAAGACACAGGCAAGCTCATCTACATTGAAATAAATACATGCAACAGAGAGTACCAGGGCCACTGAGAGCCAACGTGGGCACATGGGTACCTTGATCACACAGGTCTCTTTAATGAGCCCCGTAGGACCTGGGTCCCATAGGACCTGGGCCCTGTAGGACCTGGGCCCATAGGACCAGGGCCCATAGGACCTGGGGCCCTAGGATCAGAGCCCCTTAGGACCTGGGCCCATAGGACCTGGGCCTCGTAGGACCTAGGCCCGTAGGACCTGGGCCTCATAGAACATGGGCCCCATAGGACCTGGGCCCCAAGGGTGATGACCCTTACCCCTTGTAGCTTGTACTGGAGAACAAATACCTAGAATTATATTCTTGAGTACCTACCCGGGATGACGAGATGGAGTGATTGACTTCAGAATTACTACACAGTTCACCGCATCTTGAATGTCCAAGTCTTCTGAATTTAGGATCCTTTTGAAAGCAGCTTGCTTGGAATGTTTCAATGATGATTCTTAAGAAGGTGAAAAACAAAAGGAAAGATTATCGGATCTATGACTAGCTCAATCTTAAAATTTCTTCCTCCACCCCCCTCCCCCTCCCCCACACACACATGGGGGAGGGATGGATCCTTTTGACAGCAGCTTGCATGAAATGTTTTCATAATGATTCTTCATTATGTAAAGAATATAAAATGAAAGATAAGATTTACCACTACAATTTTGGACTAAGTGGACTAAATTGTTGTCGCAATTTTCCCCGTTCAACCCCATTTCAATGTTGGTTGAAATAAAAGTGTCCTGAATATTATCCCTTTATTTCCAACATTGGGACGGGGTAAGAATGTAAAATGCGACAACTAATTTGTACAAGGGGCTTAAGAATGTAAGAACGTGACACTTAATTTCAGCCAAAATTGTAGCTCTACTTTAAACTTTCTAAATGAGTTTTTCAAGGAAGGGAGAGGGATGGAAGCATGTGTGTTATGGAGCAGAGGGATGCACACTACTGTGGTATAAATTCACATCATCCCAATGTCACGGTCCAACCCTTCTGAATCTAGTAGGCCTATCCTTTGAAGGAACGTTTATCAGATATAGCCCTAGCTTCAATTTTCTGAATGTGCTTTTTCAAGGATCCAGGTAAGAAAGTTTGAGGGATGGAAGCGGGTTTTGTGGAGGAGAGGGATGGACATCAGTATAAATTGTTTCATAGCTTCCTGCATAAATGTATACTGAATTATGGTTCCTGCTTTGCTCAGAAGTTTTCAGGGATTCTCCCCTTGCCCAAATAATGGATAATATTATAATAACTTAACAGAGCATCCTGTCTTTCACAAAATGGTGGAAAACGATTATCTTATTAATTAGAAAATATGTCGCATTGACCATCATTTGATTGTCTAACGGGAACCATCTTTCAAAATATCTACAGGTAATTAAGAAGGAAGTTAAGAACCAGTAGCACCACATAATAATTATAATTCAGAATACTATGATTATTATTGCAAGGAATGAGTTATGAATTTCTGCCTCTACCCATTCAGGCCCCTGACTCTTTGAGGGGAAGGGGGAAGGGGATGGGTTGGTCAAAGGGTAATTTTCCAATTGGGGGATTGGTGGGGGTGGGGGTTGTGGGGTTGGGGGAGGGATGGATTGGCCCCAATAATTTTCAATGCAGTAATTTTCTAATTGGTCTAACAAATTGATTTTTTACATCTTTTCTTCCAGCCCCATGGGCAATGGCCAGCATTGGCATTTTCTAGAAATTTGAACTGGTTCCTTCAATTTTGGAAATTTATTTTTAGTTTTCAAAAAACTTTTGGGAAATTTTCTTCATTTTTGGAAAATTTTCTTTATTTTCGGGAAATTTGTATCAATTCTCTCCTAAAATTTTCGATAAAGTTTCTTCAGTTTTTGTGAAATTTCCTTCATTTTCAGGAAATTGTCTTTACTTTTGGGAATTTGTCTTCACTGTTGGGAAATTTTCGTCAATTTTTGTAAAATTTCCTTCATTTTTTGTAAAATTTCCTTCATTTTCAGGAAATTGTCTGCAGTTTTGGGAAAATTTTCTTCATTTTCAGAGTATTTTCTTCATTTTCGTGAAATTTGGTTCAATTTTCGTGAAATTTGGTTCAATTTTCGTAAAATGTCCTTGATACATATCCGGGAAATTTTACCCAAAATTCCAATACCTTAACACCTCCCCCTCCCCGCTTTACAAATAGTTTTACCATGATAAGATTTGATACATTTTTGTAGCTTTGTTGCGACAAAAATCAAATCTGCCCCCATGTCAAATATCTTCCTATGCCACTGATTGATCCTCTCCCCCCACCCCTGCCCAATTCAAACATGTATCAGGGGTCCTACCACCTGTCCACCTTTACAAGTAACCTACATAATTTCCTCACCTATTGCTAACGTTCTTGGTGCTCCTTGCCTCTCCGATGCACACAGTCGTAACAATTCACATTTTCCAGTAGTTTTATGGATGACCCATTTCAGCATCCTGTGCAGCCAGGCATAGTACACGTAGAGCCAGACTTGATAAAACCACATTCCCGTCAGAACTCTAAAATCAAAATAACAAGAATTATTACAGAAAACGTCCTATGTGCTTCACCTTGTTGTTATCACTACTGAAATATTCAAATACTTGTTAATCATATGCATCCTTTGACAAATCATACGTCCAGACAACCAAAAATCTTATCTGGGCAACCATAAAATTTACTTGGGTTTTCAGCTAAATTTCCATTGCATGTATAAATATGAAAAATATCACCCTTAAACTGTTGGTCTTTACTTTTGAATGCAGCTCATTATATAGTATGATCCTTTCCAAAACCAATACTTCTAAGTACTGTACTAAATAATAACAATTTACCTAGTTGGTTTCCTCTTTGATATATGCATAACCAAACGGGTACTGCTTTTGACTTAATAAATATCAACAAAAGCAAGGTGAATATCAAATTCTTGTCCAGAATACAAATACTACAATTCAACTGTGCAGATTGCACTGCACCCATAAACACAATAAAGAACTTTTTGTCAGTTGTGATTCCACTGCTATATATTTCCTGATGACACTTAGAAACAAATAAGGGTTCTCGAAACTAATTTAAAAGGTCAATATTTCTTTCAGGAAACTCAAAACTTGTTCTCTCATAATGTACTCTATATCTTCTGAAAAAAATGAGTGCTTGGAAATGCCTACAATTTGAAGGTTTATTCAGCATTATTTCAAACCTCTACAGATCTTGGATCAGAAAGGGGAAAGGTCATAAATAAAAAAGAGAATTTGCAAGGTATAAACAAGGACCGTAAAACCTGATGTTTGAGGCATGTTAATTACAAAATAGAGAAGAAATTATCAAAATAAAGTAATGAGGTGCAGAGTGGAGGAGATGAGGGTCACGGTAGAGGTGAAGGGGTAGAGTGGAGGTAAATAGGGGCAGGGTGGAGGTGATGGAGGCAGGGTGGAGGTTATGAGGGTAGAGTGGATGTAATGAGGGGCAGGGTAGAGGTGATGAAGAGCAGGGTGCAGGTGATGAGGGGTAGGGTGGAGCTAATGTGGGCAGGGTGGAGGTAATGCAGGCAGAGTGGATGTAATTGAGGGACAGAGTGGAGGTAATGAGGGGGAGGGTAGAGGTAATAAGGAGCTGGGTGAAGGTGATGAGGGGCAGGATGGAGGTAATGAGGGCAGGGTGGAGGTGATGATGGCAGGGTGGAGGTAATGAGGGCAGGGTGGATGTGATGAGGACATTGCAATGAAGGGCAAGGATGAGGTAATAAGGGGCAGGGATGAGGTAATGAGGGGCAGGGTGGAGGTAATGAGGGGAAGAGTGGAGGTAATGAAGGCTCGGGTGGAAGTAATGAGGGCAGAGAACAGATACTGAAGCAGGATGCAGGTGATGAGGAGCACGGTATAGGTAATGAGGGCAGGGTGGAGGTGATCAGGGGCAGGGTGTAGGTAATGAAGGCTAGGGTGGAAGTTAAACAGGACAGAGAGAAGGTAGTAAATGCCGGTGATGAGGGGCAGGGTGCGGGTAATAAAGGCAGGGTGCTGGTAATGAGGGCATGGTGGAGGTGATATGGGGCAGTCTGGCGGTGATCAGGGGCAGTGTGGCGGTACTCAGGGAAAAAGTGGAGGAACAAAGGGACAAAGCTCTGCTTAAGATCTGTAACCAAAATGAACACCTAATGAAGAGAACTTCACATTTTGAAGTTTTGTCTACAAGTTTTAATTTTAGATATAGATTTAGATGTATTTTGGCAGAATTCACCTTCTGACATCATTTTACATCTTGTTTCACCATTTTATTGCAGAGTTACCAAACAATTTGAGGGGCATCATGTTTTTTTTTGCTGTTTACTGAATAATTTGCAGATGCATCCATCAGCGTATACAGGCCCAACAAGAGTATAAAGAGTATTTTGCCCAAATAAGATGATCTTTTTTTTGTGAAATTTTCATTAAACTTTGAAATGAAAATTTGGTGGTAAAATAAGTAGATGCTTTTCACACTTTTATAACCAATTTCACTACTTTTTGGCCAGGATATCCTCATTTTTCAGTGCTAGGGAAAAATTGCTCCCGGCCTAACTGGAAACAACAATTGAAAATTTGCTTCTTTTCATCAATTGAGGTGTTCAAATTGTGTCCTCTCCATTGAAATTTCTTCAATTATTTGAAGCTGTAATAAATTCCGTTTAGGTTTCTAAATTGTTCTCACAAAATACTCAAAAACAACACAAAATAATGCTTCGACAACTTCTTCTCAAACTATTACAAACTGATTCTTCTGACACAACCCTTGCTTCAGCTTATGCAATATAACCTTCTCTCCTTCTTACTGACTGTTGTAAGTTAAATCTCCCTCCCTACTTAAACAGTACCTTTGCAGAGCAAGATGGTTGTCAAAAGAGTGTTGTTGTTTGTTGCTGTTTAATGGCACCACCAGTCAGTGTCAAATGTGCCAAGAAGGTGTTAGAAAACTAAGGTGCAAAATTTAAGATGGTATGAATAATAAAGAAGCAAATAGAGGTAAGAAAAGGAAAGGAGGAATAGGATAGTAGGGTACAAAAGGAAGGGAGTGTAGGTACGAGTTAGATCAGGTGGAATAAGTTGCAATTGCAAAGGTAGGTGATGATGTCAGAGGGGGATTGTTCTTGAAGAGATCAGAAATGGAAGTGGAGGAGGAGAGGAGAGATCTAAAGTTCCGGAACAAGGGACAGGTTAAGAGGATATGCTTGATTGAGAGATCAGTGTTGCAAGTAGAGCAGAGCGGTGTAGGAGAGCCAGAAAGGAGGAAGGAGTGGGTGAGAAAGGAGTGACTGAGGAGGATGCAGGTGACAACAACAATCCTCCCTACGATTGTGACTGTGCAGAGGAGGATAGGTCCCGACTTGATAGTGTAGTTTGTTACTGGGCTACTGGTTTCAAGATTCCTGATTGCGAGATCTTTCTGAGGTAGCTGGAGATGGTGCAGCGGAAGTCAGAGAGCGGAATAAGGATAGGTGAAATGTGCTTCGACAGAGAAATGTTGGCAGCTCTGTTAGTCCTCTCGTTGCCGGGGATGCCGACATGGCTAGGGATCCAGAAAAAGATAATTTTCTTCTGTGAGGAAGAGAGAGCGTGGAGTTTGTTTAGGATTTGTAAGATGAGTGGATTAGACCAGAGCATGTAGAGGATGCCAGTAAGAATTGTTTTTGAGTCAGAGAAGATGACGAAGCGGGGGCGGAAGGAGAGTTCTGTGAAGTTTAGAGCTAGGAGGATAGCCTTTGTTTCAGCAGAGTAGATGGAGGTTCCATCAGGTAAACTTGAAGAAAGAGTGAGGCTGGGACAGGCAGTGGGGACTGCAGAGGAGCCTTCCTCTTCCGAGTGGAGCTGTCGGTGAAGAGAAAGGAGTAATCATGGAAGTGTCTACTGAGTTGGCAGTATTTAAAGTGAAAGAAGGCTGTGTTGTGAAGAGCTTTTGTGTAGGAGGAAAGGCCAAGGAAAACTTGGGGAGGAGGGATAACCCAAGAGGGAGTAGGAGTGGGAGGGATAGCGTGCCTGCCTATCTAAAAAATGTTGATGTTGGCTTTGGGGAAATGAGAATGCATGCAAGGTGGGGGATGTGTTTGTTGAGAGTGAAGAAATTGTTGAAGGAAGGAAAGTGGGTAGAGTGGAAACATGGGTTCTGTGGGTCAGTGAGGATGCGAAGAGAGAAGGAGAGACCAGCCCTGGTACACTTCAGGTCAAAGGGGAGTTCATTGGCCTCAACATCAAGAATGGTGACAGGGGTGGCGCCAAGGCAGAGCCTTAGGCGGTGTTTTCAAAGACCTTGATGTGCCTCAAGTAACTTTGCGGGCAGAGACGTAGATAAAGTTGCCGTAGTCCAGCTTAGAGCTGAGAAGAGAGCGATAGAGGGTGAGCAAGGTGAGACGAATGGGTCCCTAGTCGGTGCTGAAGAGGACCTTGATGAGATTAAGGGTTTTGTAGTAGTTGGGTATCAGGCTGTTGATGTGGAGGGAGGTAAGAGAGTTTGGAATCGAGAGTAATTCCAATGCAATGAAACTGTCCTTACTAGAAATGAGGGAAAATTTGAGATGGAGATTGAGACGGAGGAAGAAAGAGTTGCTGTTGTTGAAATGAATGAGAACAGTTTTGTCTTTAGAGTAATTGAAGCTTTTAGTGTCACTCCAGCAAGTTAAGTTGTCCAGGCATCTTTGAAGATTATTTTGGAGAGTTTGGAAGCATGGAGAGGACGAGAAGATGGCAAAATCGTTGACATAGAGAGAACAATTGATGTTGGGGGAGAGAGCTTTGGTGATGCTGTTGACTTTGAGGATAAAAAGAGACAGAGAGAGAATGCTGCCTTGGGGACACCCAGGTGTTGGGTATACCTTTGAGAGTAGGTGTTACAGATGCACATCCTGAAATGGCGAGAATGGAGATAATTCTGGATGAAGGTTGAAAAGAGACCTCTGGGACCAGAGGGATAAAGATCCCTGAGGATACCATACCGCCAGGTGGTTGCAAAGGCCTTTTCGAGGTCAAAGAAGATGGCGACAGTGTAGTGATTCCTGATGAAGGCTTCACGGACATAGATGGTCAAGTTTGAGGACATGGTCCAGGCAATTCCGATTTCTCCTGAAACCATTTTGAGATGGGGAGAGGATAAAGTTCTTCTCTAGGTACCAGCAGTGTCTGTAATTGACAATATGTTCCATTATATTGCAGAGGCAGGATGTGAAAGCGATGGGATGATAGTTAGTGGGAATGGATCTGTCTTTGTTGGGCTTGGGGATGGTGATGAAAAGAGTGTACAATCATGGAGCTATTATTTGAAAGGGAGACAAAGCACTGTACACTATTTCAGTACAATACAAGTAAAAGTAACTTATCACGGACATACAAAAATGGAATCCTTAGAAATTCAAGAACATGGATGAAAAAAATTACTTTTAAATGATGTCAAATAGACATAATCATTTCTGTGGACAGATCTAGGTTTAATAACATCACTGGGTATTCTTGTCCAAAAAGTGGCAACAATATTATGTTTTAAGAAAGATCTGAGAAGAAAAAATTACCTACGTTTTTACAAAGTGTCCTGATCCCCTTAAAAGTGTACTCGGTACGTCGGTATCGGAGTACCTTCATGCGGCCGGCCATCACTGAATGGCAGCAATCACAAACACAGCTGTCAACAGCACAACTTTACTCCAGGGAGTACTACATTTACTCCAGGGAGCACTACATTTACTCCAGGGAGCACTACATTTACTCCAGGGAGCACTACATTTACTCCAGGGAGCACTACATTTACTCCAGGGAGCACTACATTTACTCCAGGGAGCACTACATTTACTCCAGGGAGCACTACATTTACTCCAGGGAGCACTACAGTATCTCCAGGGAGCACTACAGTATCTCCAGGGAGCACTACAGTATCTCCAGGGAGCACTACAGTATCTCCAGGGAGCACAACAGTATCTCCAGGGAGCACAACAGTATCTCCAGGGAGCACAACAGTATCTCCAGGGAGCACAACAGTATCTCCAGGGAGCACAACAGTATCTCCAGGGAGCACAACAGTATCTCCAGGGAGCACAACAGTATCTCCAGGGAGCACTACAGTATCTCCAGGGAGCACTACAGTATCTCCAGGGAGCACTACAGTATCTCCAGGGAGCACTACAGTATCTCCAGGGAGCACTACAGTATCTCCAGGGAGCACTACAGTATCTCCAGGAGCACTACAGTATCTCCAGGAGCACTACAGTATCTCCAGGAGCACTACAGTATCTCCAGGAGCACTACAGTATCTCCAGGGAGCACTACAGTATCTCCAGGGAGCACTACAGTATCTCCAGGGAGCACTACAGTATCTCCAGGGAGCACTACAGTATCTCCAGGGAGCACTACAGTATCTCCAGGAGCACTACAGTATCTCCAGGAGCACTACAGTATCTCCAGGAGCACTATCTCCAGGAGCACTATCTCCAGGAGCACTATCTCCAGGGAGCACTATCTCCAGGGAGCACTATCTCCAGGGAGCACTATCTCCAGGAGCACTATCTCCAGGAGCACTATCTCCAGGGAGCACTATCTCCAGGGAGCACTATCTCCAGGAGCACTATCTCCAGGAGCACTATCTCCAGGGAGCACTATCTCCAGGAGCACTATCTCCAGGGAGCACTATCTCCAGGGAGCACTATCTCCAGGAGCACTATCTCCAGGAGCACTATCTCCAGGGAGCACTATCTCCAGGAGCACTATCTCCAGGGAGCACTATCTCCAGGGAGCACTATCTCCAGGAGCACTATCTCCAGGAGCACTATCTCCAGGAGCACTATCTCCAGGGAGCACTATCTCCAGGGAGCACTATCTCCAGGGAGCACTATCTCCAGGGAGCACTATCTCCAGGGAGCACTATCTCCAGGGAGCACTATCTCCAGGGAGCACTATCTCCAGGGAGCACTATCTCCAGGGAGCACTATCTCCAGGGAGCACTATCTCCAGGAGCACTATCTCCAGGGAGCACTATCTCCAGGGAGCACTATCTCCAGGAGCACTATCTCCAGGGAGCACTATCTCCAGGGAGCACTATCTCCAGGGAGCACTATCTCCAGGGAGCACTAGCTCCAGGGAGCACTAGCTCCAGGGAGCACTAGCTCCAGGGAGCACTAGCTCCAGGGAGCACTAGCTCCAGGGAGCACTAGCTCCAGGGAGCACTAGCTCCAGGGAGCACTAGCTCCAGGGAGCACTAGCTCCAGGGAGCACTAGCTCCAGGGAGCACTAGAGCACTAGCTCCAGGGGAGTACTATCTCCAGGGAGTACTATCTCCAGGGAGTACTATCTCCAGGGAGTACTATCTCCAGGGAGTACTATCTCCAGGGAGTACTATCTCCAGGGAGTACTATCTCCAGGGAGTACTATCTCCAGGGAGTACTAGCTCCAGGAGTACTAGCTCCAGGAGTACTAGCTCCAGGGAGAACTAGCTCCAGGAGCACTAGCTCCAGGGAGCACTAGCTCCAGGGAGCACTAGCTCCAGGGAGCACTAGCTCCAGGAGCACTAGCTCCAGGAGCACTAGCTCCAGGGAGCACTAGCTCCAGGGAGCACTAGCTCCAGGGAGCACTAGCTCCAGGGAGCACTAGCTCCAGGGAGCACTAGCTCCAGGGAGCACTAGCTCCAGGGAGCACTAGCTCCAGGGAGCACTAGCTCCAGTGAACACTAGCTCCAGTGAACACTAGCTCCAGGGAGTACTAGGACCCTACTAGGACCCTACTAGGGCCTCTTTAGTGGGCATCTGGATCCATGTTGTTTAGCACACACTTTACATGTGTAGTGCTGCCTTAAGCAGCACATTCTCAAGGTCGACACGATGCTCTCATGGACTTGGCACATACAAAATCTGTTCAAAGAAAACAAATAAATCTAAAATCTGGGCACTTTTTCTAGTAAATTGTGAACCAATTAACAGAACAAGTATTTATCATTTACTCACACTAAAGATTTGCCACTTCAAGTTGAAAATGAGCTAACTTTTATAATTATTTCGTCCAAAGGCAAATTGTGCACTAGGCTACGATACTGTAGGTTTTAACTCCTTTGCTATAGGACGGTTCACTTTTCTAATGGTAAATTCCAGATAAATATAAAATCTAGGTTTTTCACAGAGCTGAAAGCTTCATTTAATTGAAAACGTAGACAAGTGTATTAAAACGTTAGATTTGTTGACCTTTGCAAATACTGAAATAGTAGCTGGTTGCCGCTCGTGAACATGGTTGTTTCATCATTGATACCTGGATTACCGACCTCAAAAATTACAGTGTTGAGGTTGTTTCTTATGCCACTCTTGTTATCTTTATCTCAACTGTGCTCCTCCCCAAGTCCCCAAAACAAAATCTATGGCAACGCCACTGGTAGTGGTACTGTAGGTAGATTTGGAGAGCAGCGCCATTTGGGTATGACAATGACACAATTTATTTCTAGCAAATGATAAAACATATGTGTAACAGATAAATTATATACATCCTCAAATTAACAAAACATATTTTTTTTATCTTTGTCTTGTGTCTAATCCGTAAATTATTGCATAGAAAAGAAGAAAACTGAAGTGTTATACTTATAAACTGTTTTTCCTAAAACATTATTTCAACATGAATCGGAAAAAATTGTGATAAAACAACATAAATGTGTACAAAAAGATACAATAAGAAAAACCTTTGAGAACAAAAATAAAATGATAATTAAAAAAAAACAATAAGAAAAAGAAATAATAAGATTAGAAAATTACACACTTGCACAATTTGATTACTGAAAGTTAATCTTGATACACCTGAGATTCCAATAAATTTTGTTTGTACTTTTGTTTTTAACAGAATTACGGTTTAACATTTTTTTTATACTATCATCAAGTGAGTTCCAGAGTTTGACTCCTGAGGTGGAGATGCACAATTTTTTCCTTGTTCTTACATACTTTTGTTTGAAATTTTTGTTTGGTCTTGTGTTGTATCTATCATTGGATACCAATTAAAAAATCTTTTGTAAGTCTCTGGTAATGATATCTGATAAGTTTTAAACATAAATACTCCTGTATTGAAGTCTATAATATGTGATAATCTTAATGTTTTTATTTTGTAAAAAAGTTTGCTAGTATGGTCTAAATAATTAGCATTACATACAATAAGAATAACCTTCTTTTGTTTTATGACTAAAGGAGTAATATAAGAATTATATGTATTTCACCAAACTTCAGCACAATAATTGAGATAAGGTAGGAAAATTGCACAATATAAAGTATAGAGTGCATCTCTATTTAAAACTTAGCTGGCTTTACTTAATAATTGCAATACTTTTTTAATTTTTTTATTTGGGTAAATTACCAATGTGCTCTTTCCACTTTAGATTATGATCTATATACTGTATACACCACAAAACTTTGTCACATACACTCTTTCAATATTAACTTCATTAAAAGTAATCTTCAAATCAGAATTTATACGACGGTTGGTAAATAAGATATAATTAGTTTTGGCAACATTAAGAGATAGTTTATTAACTGCAAACCATACATTTAAGTTAATAGAGCTCATTACTTACTAATCTACATAGTGTAGTGTATAAGTATCCTCATGAGAGCAACAAATGTTTGTGTCATCTGCAAAGAGTACAAATTTTAACAATCTGGAGACATTACAAATATCATATAGAACGAATAACTTTGGCTCAAGGATAGACCCTTGTGGTACTCTGCACACTACATTACAAAAATCTGAATTTAAATAATTGATTTGGACATTATTGCATTCTATTGGTCAAATAACTAGTCAGCCATTTATGAGCTATCCCCCAGAAACCATAACACTCTGGTTTCTTGAGTAATAAATGATGGTCTATAGAATCAAATGCTTTTGTTAAAGCAACAAAAACTTCAATGGTTTGATTTTTTTAATGTCCAATGACATGGTGATTTCTTCAATAAATTCTCTAATAATGCCATAGAAGTAAAATGACCAGACCTAAAACCGTACTGACTCTGGTAAGGAGATTAAATTTGCAAATAAAATTATCTTGTCTTTTCTCAAACAACTTTTCCCAAGTATTTTTGAGAATTGTGACAACAATGATACCGGCCTATAATTATTGAACACATTTTTTTCACCTTAAATAATGGTATTATCTTAGCAATTTTCATACCGTCAGGAAATGCCCCAGTAGAAAATGATTCATTACAAATAAAAGTGAAGGGTTGTATAACATGAGAGATAACATTTTTTACTAATGACATGCATATGTCATTGCAATCAACAGTTGTTTTGTTACTTAGATTTGTAACAACATCTTGCATTTCAATTTCAGTAGTATCTGCTAAAAACATGGAATGTGTATTCATGTCATCCAGATAATCGTATATTGAGCTGATTTGTTCAGGTATAGCTGCAGCTAAATCAGGTCCAGCATTAGTAAAGAACTGATTAAACCCGTGTAATATGTCTTTACCATTCACCTTCCTATTATTGTCTATAAAAGTATTAAAGCAGGGAGTTGTCATGATCAGGGTAAACACTATTGGTCTTGTACTTTTTATTCATAATACCATGTAATACCTTCAATGTTTCTTTAATATCATTTTTATGGCTTTCCAGAAGTTTTGTGTAATAATCCATTTTGCAGAAACTCAAAACAGAAGTCAATTTGTTTTTATACCTCTTATAGTTTTGTTTACATTTCAATGTTCTGTTTTTGAGAAAATTTACATAAAGTATATTTTTCTTTTAACAAGCATTTTTCAAACTATTAGTCATCCATGGCTTATCTCTTTTCCTACTTTCTAGTGGCTATCTTCCTTATCGGACAACATTCATATATACAGTTTACTAATATACATCATTAGCTGTGTAAACCAGATCCCATTTTTCCTGCTTTAATTTTTGTTTGAATAATTGTACAGATGTATCATCTTTGTTCCTGATATATACAAACACCTTCTCATTTGTTCTATGAATGCTATAATCAATAACACTAAAGACTGGAAGATGGTCACTTAGATCAATTATAAGTAATACACTTTTCAAATCAATATTCATGACATTTGTGAAAATATTATCAATCCAAGAAGCTGAGTGGTCAGTTATACGACTTGATTTATTTTTTAATGGACAAAACCTAAACTAATTATTACATCTTTTCTCAGAAAAGGCTGATGTACAGGTATTCGCTGATTTCTTCTCATCTGTATTTACAACTGAATCTGACAGTGAATTGCCAAAAGTAGTTACCAGATGTAATAATAAAGTGGGTCATATATTGATTACACCTGGGACTGTGGACAAACAGTTAAGGAATTTGAATATTTCAAAATACCCAGGACCAGACAACTTCCACCCCCAAGTGCTGAGTGAGCTAAGCTCAGTTTTATGTACGCCATTATCTGCAATATTTCATGCATCGGTTAATTTAGGTTCAGTGCTCGATGAATGGAAGCATGGTAATGTGACTGCTTTATTTAAGAAAGGAGATCGTAAAGTTGCTGGAAATTACAGACCAGTTAGTTCAACGTGTATCACTTGTAAAGTCCTTGAATCCATTGTTAGAGAACATATTGTTAATCATATGAAACAATAACCTGTTTAGCAAAAAGCAAGTAGGATTTAGAAGTGGCCGATCCACAGATCTTCAGTTAATTCAAGTTCTTGATAAGTGGACAGAGATTCTCGATTTAGGATGCGTGGACGTCATTTATTGCGATTTCATGAAGAATTTCAACAAGGTACCACAGCCCTGCCTAATTCACAAGCTGAGTATGTATGGTATTAAGGAATCAATCGCAACTTGGATGAAATCTACTTTACTGGGCTGCAAGCAAAGAGTTTCAGTGAATGGAAGAATGTGAATGTATACCACAAGGAGAATGTATACCACAAGGATCTGTCCTACTGTGGGACCAATCCTATTTGTATTGCATATTAACGACCTCCCTGATGTATACTGTAACACACTTGGATGCTGGTATTTACTTATTTGCAGACAATACTACCAAAGTATTCAGAGCTATATTTAAACCAGATGATTGTGACGAGTTGCAAGAAGACCTGTACAGTATGGAAAAGTGGACAGATAAGTGGTTGTTTTGCTTTCACCCAAATAAATGTAATGTTATGAGGATAGGTAAATCTAATACCGGTCAACATTCCTACAGATTAAAGGAGAATGGCAATGTACTACAGTATGTAGATTGTTAAACAGATATTGGAGTTACAATTGATAACAAACTTTCTTTCGACAAGCATATCTCAGAAAAGGTAAACAAAGCAAACTTAATTATGGGGCTTATACAGGGGACAATGGAGCATATATATCATCATTTAAATTATTGTACACTGACTTGGTTGGACCGCATCTTGAATACACAAACCAGGTTTGGTGTCATTTAGCAAAGCATATCAATCAGCTTGAGAATGTACAATGTAGAGCTACCTGGAATGTCAAACTTAATTTATTTGCAAAGGCTACAGAAAATTCATCTTCCTACCTTAGCTTACAGACGTGTTCGTAGTGACATGATTGAACTATTTAAGGAAAAATATGACCCGGAAGTATCAAACTTCATACAACTCAAAGGGATTTCATCAACTAGGGGACATGAATAAAATATCTTTAAAATCTGGCTTAACATCAGGAAATTCTCTTTTGTGCACCGTTCAGTTGACATATAAAATAGTTTACCAAATTCAGTTGTAACATCTAAATCAATACCCACATTTGAGGCAAGACTAGATAGACATTGGAAAAACCAGTCCTTATACTATGATTACAGAGAATGCATCCAGATTAAACCAACTAGACAAGATCAATTCTGCATAAATACAAGCTTTGAGCTAACAGAAGAGGATACAGGAGAATATTAAAGTCAGAAGAAGATCTGTGAGTACAAAATCTCTGGTGCCTGTATGATTTTCGTAGTTAAGGAGATTTATTTTAAAGTCACCACATAAGTACATATCAGATTTGTTGTGCTAATACATCTTTTCAATGCTGTCAGTCAAAATATCAATAGCAGAACCAGGTTGTCTGTAAATAGGGCCTACAACTAACAGTAATATTCTTCTTGTATCGTAAACAAAGTACCACAGAAATACATTCAAAAAACAGTATTGTAATGCACGTCCTATCTATAACCTCGTACGTAATACTTGAGGTCTCATACTAGACGTATTTTATAGAAATTCAATTGTAATCGACCTCCAACTTAGCCTTCTCTGAGATTCATTTTCGTAGAAAACATTTCCCATTAACAATTTGCCTTCAAAACATGTACAGTATGCCACTGGCTTACATGTTTTTCGTGGAACTAGTTCATGTACCTTCAAGGTCACATAATAAAAAGTGTTGTCAAGTCGGCCTCATGACTCAGCTTCAGTGCCTACTCAGAGTCAGAATATAATACTTACCTCTTATTATTATCGTAAGATTCAGTACTTCTTCCAAAATTCTTACACTTTTAAAGCTACCTTGACTTCCAAGGGGAAAATTAAAATTATAAATTAAGATGAACACATATGCATTGAATATTAACACAGGACAAAACTCGGGCCTTTGAGGCTTGGATCGATGTCTAGGGCGGCCATTTGGGCAATAAACAAGAAAAGGGGATTTTCTTATATAAAAACATAACATTAAACAAGAATATATCAAACTATAAAATCAACCGAACTTAAAAGTTTAACAAATGTATAACGCTTAAAAATAAGTGATAGAAGGGTAGGAAAAAAGACAATGCAAAGAAAATACCCAATCTGAAAATAACTAAATTTCACTCATTATATTAACTTTGAACGTAAGTAATAATTCAAATAAAAAAGAAACTGGAAATAGAAGAAAAAATTATATATAAAAAAAGAACTTGAAGGTTATTATTAAGTAAAACTTAACAAGCCTATGCTCTTACATAATTTCGAGAAGGTTCGCTTTTGACATGATTGAATTGGATTTTATTTTCGATAGGTCTACACTTAATTTCTTTAATTTTGGTAAAAGAATTACATGTAAGCTTTGGACCGTGAATGAATATGGACCTTTTATTCAAACAATAGTTCGATGATAAACAACGGTTATTCATGTCCATCTTTCAAAATAACAAGGGGGTTTGCATGGGCGGCAGAAGCGCACCCCCCCCCCCCCCCTCCCTCTCCACGTTTCTTAAAGGTTTATTTTTCAGAGAGAAAAAGTGCCCTTTCAAAGAGGGGAAAATGACAATTTTCAGAAGAAAAAGTGCCCTTTCAAAGAGGACAAGTTTTCAGATGAGGAACAATGAATGACCTTTCAAATATCAAAAAACTTTTTCTTCAAAGATCTAAACTAGGCCTATATATATCTGATCTTTTCACTAAAGAAAGTAAAACAAATATCCCCCTAAAAAGATTAATATTGTGAATTTCACGGGCTTCGCGCGCATACACTATCCTGAATTTCCCCTAAAAACAAAGTTAGATGCCAAACAGCCCTACATATTGAACTTTTTCAATCTTAAAAGTATAGTACCTTTGTTTTCCCAGCTTATGATTCATAAAAACTCTCAAAAAACTGACTATTTGGACCATGACATTGTCATGACATAACATCTTCTTTTTAAAGTTTAAAAGGTGCCCTATGTTGAGATTTGAAAGAAAAAAAAAGTGTTATTTACAATAATATTTTTAGTCTCCTTATTATAATTGAAGAAATCAACACAAATATCAGGCAAAATATTACAAATTTCACTCATGGAGCGCCTTTAATTTGGGTTCTTAAAAAAAAAAAAAAAATTGGGACCCTTGGCCACTGACTTGCAGTGAAGACTGGGTGTGAATATTGATTATCGAACTATCTCCAGCGTCCGTATAATTGATATCCAAGAAAATGATGGCCTCCTGAATAATTCTAAGGGCAACTTATTTGCCTGTTTGCTTTTTCACCTTATTTTAGAGATTAAATATATTTCGATTCATGTAAGTCTAAATCCCTTTGATTTCAAGACTTACGATTTATAAATTGTTCACCTCTTGTAGATTTCAGTATAAACTTTTGTTATATTTTACCGAATTATGGACCAAGGTATCTTGAACTTTTGACGCTGTAAATTTAAAAAAAATGAAAAGAAAATGGGTCAGCAGTAATTTGTGGATCGATAATTTCCGGTGGGGAGGGGGGAGACTTGACATTATGAAGCTATGTTCTACATGCTTTGAAAATGCGACAATTGGAAAGCTGTGCCCCCAGGTGCAAATATCTTCGACCGTCCCTGGGGTACGTCAGGGCTGATCTCTGAGCCTTACGCCTTAATTTATCATATGTGCAGAAATTTTGGCTTTAAAAATGACAATCCCATATTTTAAGGTATTTCGTTTTCTAGCACTCATGCTACTTTTGCAGGTCGGGCCTATAACAAACATATCGCTCGCAGTGTCATTGCTCGGGACCCCCAAATCTCGATTTTTGATTGGGACCGTTTACCTATCCTATTGTTGCACCACTGCTGAAAGACAAATCTTCAGATTAAATTATAACCTCAAAATATCTCGTTAAAAAAATTAGTTTACACTTGGTCAAACGTGACCTGGCGGGTTCACATTTTAAGCCTAATGTAGGAAAAATGCATGCGAAATATTGGTGCAACAGAATGATGAAATTATTTTCTCCATTTTCACCACGGCAAATTTTACTTTTACTGGGGAATAACATAACATAACAAGATTACGGGTTAAGAAGTGTTAGTCACCCCATAAAAAGCCCAAACTAACAATACCACCACCACACACAAATCAAAATCATAGACGCCCAGAGTTAGTAAAGAACTTATCAATGTTGACCTTTAAATTGTGAACAGAATTGGAGCTAACTACCCGCTCAGGAAAATCATTCCACTCATTAACAACTCTTTGCAAAAAGCTAAAACGTCGAATATCTATCCGTAAGAACACTTTGGTCAACTTCAAACTGTTACCACGTGTCACATGAGGATTAGCTGAAACATGTAAGAAATAATAGGAAGTCAAAGCATCACTACCAGATAGGAACTTAAAAACCTGAATCATATCGCCACGTACTCTTCTCAACTCAAGCGTGGTCAAACCAAGAATTCGCAACCTAGATTTATAAGAAATATTCCTTACTTCGGGAATAAGTATAGTGGCTCTTTGCTGAACCTGCTTCAAGATGAACTTATCCTTCTTATAAAAGGGACTCCAAGCCTGAATAGCATACTCAAGGTGAGGCCTGACTAACTGCTTATACAAATTAAGAACAACCTCTCTACCAAGAAAACAAAAAAATCTTCTAATCAAAGCAAGCATCCTATCTGCCCTTGCAGCTGCTAAAGCATATTGTTTAGAAGGTTTCAGATTGCTAGTAATGGCAACACATAGATCCCTCTCTTGATCAACACAACCAAGATTCGAACCATTCATGCAGTAATCGAAAGTCAAATTGTTCAAATTGTTCGGCATTTATAAGAAATATTCCTTACTTCGGGAATAAGTATAGTGGCTCTTTGCTGAACCTGCTTCAAGATGAACTTATCCTTCTTATAAAAGGGACTCCAAGCCTGAATAGCATACTCAAGGTGAGGCCTGACTAACTGCTTATACAAATTAAGAACAACCTCTCTACCAAGAAAACAAAAAAATCTTCTAATCAAAGCAAGCATCCTATCTGCCCTTGCAGCTGCTAAAGCATATTGTTTAGAAGGTTTCAGATTGCTAGTAATGGCAACACATAGATCCCTCTCTTGATCAACACAACCAAGATTCGAACCATTCATGCAGTAATCGAAAGTCAAATTGTTCGGACCAAAATAAATAACTTTGCATTTATCAACATTGAAAGACATCTGCCATGTTTGGGACCAAGAAACTAACTTATCCAGATCAGTTTGCAAAAGTAAAGAATCCCTATAGCATCATCAACAATCCTGTACAGCTTAGTGTTATCAGCATTTTTACAAATCCTGGAGCCAAGGGAAATATCAATATCATTAATGAAGATTAAGAAAAGAAGCGGATCCAATACAGAACCCGGAGGAAGACCACTTGTAGCCTTCAAGTTCTTCCATGGGATACTTCACCATTAACAACAACTCTTTGTGACCTGTCAAATAACAAAGAATTTATTCAACTAGCATACTTTCCCTCCACACCAAGTGCTCTTGTTTTCATCATGAGCCTGCCTAATGGAACTTTATCAAATGTTTTTTTGAAATCTAAATAGATAACATCCACATTATGACCAGAATCAACTAGTTTAGTAACATTATCAAGAAACTCCAATAAATTAGAAACACAAGACCTTTTAGGCAAGAACCCATGCTGGGACAAATTTAACAAACCATTGCCCAGTAAATGATCTAGTACAACATCCTTAACAATGGACTCCATGACCTTGCACACAACACTAGCAGACTCACTGGCCTATAGTTACAGGGCAAACTGTGGTCACCCTTTTTAAAAATAGGAGTGACATTAGCAATTCCCCAATCACTAGGAACAACACCAACATCAAAACACTTTGAAAAGATAATACTCAGGGAACATCAGAACACTCACGTAAGACAGCAGGATGTATATAATCTGGACCGGGTGCTTTGTTTGAATTCAAACCCTTCAACTTCTTAGACACAACATCAACTGAAAAATCAACAGTCTTAATGGACACTGGAGAGTGCACACTAAGATAATCCACAACATCATCAACAGGGGACTCCTTGGTAAAAACAGACACAAAGTCATTTAAAACCTCAGCCATATCCTTACCACTATTGATAGTAATACCATCATTACAACCTCCTTGTTGTTTTGCTTTGAGCGAAGATACGAGTGAAACGACTAAGGATTAATCTTACCCTCTTAGGACAAACGTTTTTCAACAAGCACTTTAGTATCTCTTATCAAACCCTTTGTGAAATTTTCATGATCCTTATACCTAGCAAGCTCCGCAAGACACCCACTACATTTATAACAACGCCACTTCTTCTTTTTCAAAACAGCCTGCAAAACCTCCCGAGACGTACACACTGGCCGACTACGCCTACATAATCTTAAAGTAATATTTAGAATTAATTTCAATAGTTCCTGAAGAGTGAATTTTAAATCCTTAGTCACTAGCTAGCAAAAGCTCAACTTATAGAAGAAAAACAAGTTCCAGAAATATAAATTTCAGTAGAATTTCAATGTGTACAACTTTAGAATAACAGAATTTGAAAAGCAAACATAATTTTAACGGCTGAAATTTTGAACAGTTTAAATTATGGTTACTGCGAATGTCTCTTTCTCCCGATCAGGAGATCTCCTGATCGGGTGTGTGGACCAGACTGGTGAACTGACTCCAAGTGGTTGAAGAATTACTATTTTGAAGTCCCTTGCTATTTCTCAAGTTATATTTTTATTTAAAATTCTTCCCAATCCCGCACATCATTTAAATAAGCATTCAGAAAATGTGATTTTTAAATTCATTTGGGGAGAGAAACCAGAAACAGAAAAAATAAAACGTCAACTTCTTATAAATGATATCAATTAGGGTAGCTTAAGAACTATTGATCAGTTGATGTTCAGTTTCATTTGCAGTTTGAAATTTTTGACCACTATTTATGTAATTTTGGTAAAGAATTTCTTTGTAAATGCAATTACAAAAAAATACTTTGAAATTATGTCGCACTTCCAAAATAAATGCTCTAATGTTAACGCCATGACGTTTTATTTTCCATATTCCTTTCTGTTACCTGCGGGATATTAAAACTACGGTATTTCCAATACCGCTTACTCCACAAAATAATATGAAAACAAATATCTTAATCCTTTTTAAAATGCAGCTCATCGAAAAATCCTTATGATCTTTTTGCAATGTTAACATTAGAGCATTTATTTTGGGAGTGCAACATAATTTCGAAGTTAATTTTAGACGTGGAATTTACAGTCGCTGGCACTCAGTTTATCATTTCAATGGTTTCAAAAATTTCATTTTGGTTTCAAGTCTTCCTGAATCTGATCACCCTTATAATTTCCTCATATTTTCCACAAGAAGAGAGCAGGTACTATCCCAAATGTAAAAGATTTTTTATGCAAATGGATTTTTTTTTAATCCAAGTCGATTCATTCATAAGCAACAAACAGTCAATTCAAGAGCTGATGCGGTTGAAAAATGCTTTAAAACATTGTACTTACCTTTTTAGCTAGCAATTAGCATTCCAGTTGAATCATGTGTTAAGTTTTCCTTAAACGCTTATGTTAATACAAGCATACGGTTTTGTTTTTACGTTGTACAGTTTAAAATATTGTACAAGAGTCAGATAGTTATTTGTCGGGACACAACAGCTGTTTAATCGTATTTCAAGGAAAAGTGGTTTCCATGCAAGTTTTAAATTAGTTTTCGATGGTTTGAACAATTCGTAGCCTATATCACCAACACTAATTAAACTATTTAATGTATGAGGATTCTTGTAAACAATTTCAAACCAGTCCCCGTAAATTTGCCAGTTCGCCTCTGTCATTCAGATTCAGGATTGAAACTTTTACATTGGCCTCCTCCCGCCTCGTGCGGCCACGCCTGGGACGTGAATATTGTATCATTTCTTTAAAATCTAAACCTTTTAGAATAAATAACTTAAAAATCTGAGCAATACTTTTCTTTAATTTTTTAATACAGTAATATACTTATTTATACCAACTGCTTTCAGATTTAAAAGAATATTCCTGTAAATTTGCATGTTCCTATATACAGCAGAGTTCTGAAAGAAACAAAATCATATATATATATATATATATATATATATATATATATATATATATATATATATATATATATATATATATATATATATATATATATATATATATATATATATATATATATATATATATATATATATATATATATATATATATATATATATATATATATATATATATATATATATATATATATATATATATATATATATATATATATATATATATATATATATATATATATATATATATATATATATATATATATATATATATATATATATATATATATATATATATATATATATATATATATATATATATATATATATATATATATATATATATTACTTTGTTTATGAGTTATTGCACTTCAAAAGATTTCACCCTGCAGTGAAAAGTGTGATTGCAGATTCAATATTCTATTAAATAAATGTTTATTTTTCCTTTCCTTTGATTGTATGGTATAAACAGGATCAGATGGTGAGCAAAGCATGATGGTCTTGTAAAGTGTATGTTATACCATCTCAATAAGAAAACAACAAATTCCAATAATTTATAAACATGGAATTAGTTTAGAAAAAAAAAAACTACATGAAAATGGTATTGGATCTGCAAGTCGCACTTTGGGGAATATCAAAACTTGGAGTTTGCAATATTCAAGAAAAGTATATCTCATATTCCAGTGTAAATAAGTGTTTACGGTCAGTTTTGAAATGTTGACGGCATGACCCACAGTTTTACAGTCTTAATAATAATAATAATAA
Source organism: Chiridota heheva (assembly GCA_020152595.1). Classification (NCBI taxonomy): domain Eukaryota; kingdom Metazoa; phylum Echinodermata; class Holothuroidea; order Apodida; family Chiridotidae; genus Chiridota; species Chiridota heheva. The sequence goes on from JAIGNY010002138.1 coordinate 505,661, forward strand.
TAATAATAATAATAATAATAATAATAATAATAATAATAATAATAATAATAATAATAATAATAATAATAATAATAATAATAATAATAATAATAATAATAATAATAATAATAATAATAATAATAATAATAATAATAATAATAATAATAATAATAATAATAATAATAATAATAATAATAATAATAATAATGATAATGATAATAATAATAATAATAATAACAATAATAATAATAAACAACAACAACAACAACAACAACAATATATATATATATATATATATATATATATATATATATATATATATATATCTACATATATATATATATATATATATATATATATATATATATATATATATATATATATATATATATATATATATATATATATATATATATATATATATATATATATATATATATATATATATATATATATATATATATATATATATATATATATATATATATATATATATATATATATATATATATATATATATATATATATATATATATATATATATATATACATAAAAGATTAAAAAAAAAAAAACTCCTGGAGGCTTTTCAAAAATATAAGCCACTAAGACGGAATAGGATTGCTTTTCATAGTGCGTTATGTGCACCATGCAAATAAGATATACAAATATTGTTATTGCAACATATTTCATTTGAACTGAAACAAAGGGAGGGGCACATTGAACACAAAAGGGTGGTGGAGGTCATATTAAAACTTTCATTTCAAATTTGTAAGTAAGAGTTTGAAAGGGGTCAGAATATCATTTAAAAAATGCTTAGAACACTAAAAACAGATTTTATCAAAGAATTGCTTTCATTATGGCCGGGGTAGGGTGGGGATGGGAGGGTGGGGGCTAGTTTCTCTAGTAAACTGCATGATAAAGGATATTTTTGTAATTAAAAAGGAGGGCGGAGGAGATATCTTCCAGATAGGTGCACCTGGTTCCTCTAGGCAATGGTGTGCTTTAAGCAAATGAGCTACAAATGTTTCTTATATAGCAACAAATTATATGCTAAGTGAAAGATGGGAGTAGGAAACCGCAAGAGCAGGATCATTTAAAAGATTTTGTGTAAGAAAATAAGAATTGAAAATGTTAAATTTTAAGATGCTCAAAAAATTATAATTTTTACAATGCTCGAGCAAATAACATAGCATTTTGGCGTGAATTTTTTTGTAAAGGAACATTTTGAATAGAAAAGGGGCATTTTCTATCTAGAAAAGGGACAGTTTTTATCTAGGAAAGGAGCACTTTGTTTTTAGAAGAAAAAAAGAGGGCCGGGAACGTACCCTCGTATACCCTGATTCCTCCACTGATCCCCAGTGATATCACTTTCATCATTAAGGTTTTAGAAATAATAAACTGCTGGGATTATATGGTATTGTTCAGAAAATATAGAAACTTCCCCTTTCTGGAACAAAAAAATAAAAAAGACTCCAAACCTAATGTTTTTATCGTAAATTTTATTGAGTAAATTAATTAGTTCCGTGCTACCTTTACGCGTACGTCGCTTTACGATCTTAAAGTTAAAGTTAAAGTAGAACTGAAAGTCAACAGATTTCAAGATATTCATGGTTTAGAATTGATAAAGAATAATGAATTCTATTCTTTCGAGGGCAAATACAATATTTGCATTTACATTGAGTGTTCTTGCATTCCTTACCTTTTCTTGTTTCCTTACTACGGCGTTCAACACCAATGAAACGGACGTTTATGTTGAAACAGCTGGGGAGGTTGTGTGAGTGTTTAATGTGTTAGGCTAGGGAGTAGCGTAACGTTAGGCTCTTTATTACGATTTGCAGCAGTCAACCTAAGTTTAACAATAATATTACAGTTTAGGACTAACGGTCTACTGTCACTGACACAGTGGCAGTCTGCCAGTATTAATCCAGTTAGTTAGTCTTTAAGCTAAACCTTATGAGCCACCATGTCAATACAGTGCTATGACTGAGTATAAGCCATTAACATCATCGAAATAACAAACTTTATGCCCTTGTCAGTTCAGAGCTATAGGAGTTACTCCCCCTAGTTATTTATTTATTATACACATTCCTCAGTACGGGTTGGGATTGCCGTACATGTGTTGTTAGAAATTAGGTAGTACTCGATCCCCATAGTATTTGTTTGTGCATGATCCTCCCTTACGGGAACTCGGCAAGACTCCTATATGGAGCATAGACGCCAAGCTATAGCCTGCATAGCAGATGCCAGTCTCATGTGACTGGGACGGAAGTGGATGAACACCGGGTTTTCACTCTACTCTTTTCGAGAAGTGTTCAGAGAACCAGGTAGGGTGTGACTGTCCTACCATCGGGAATGACGGCTTAATGTCCCTTCCGAAGGATGGCGAGCACCATTCAACCATTGTCACTTCTCTTAACAGCTGAATGAGGAGCAGGAGCTGCAAACGACGTACTTCCGCTTTGATGATCGGCGTATCTGTCTACATAGCTGTGGAAAAACTGATTAGACCTGTCAGAGGCTTGAATCGGGTTTCTCCAGCATCTCAGTCGTGTGCTCTACCAACTGAGCTACCTGACTCCAGTACCATTGGACTGATGCCAGCCGTATTAGTATGGCTGCCATTGGTGATGGCTGGCTGTCCGAGGGTTACTAGTCTTATATTCGGTAGAATAAATGTTTGCCCGGTAGGCAAGTTCTTTTAAAATTGAGCTGCGTGGACAAGTTTTTTGGTTGCCCCAGGCGTCCGGACAGGTTGATTTGTTGAACACTGGTTATAAGCGTTTCACGATTCTGAAGAGAAAAAAATTGTAGTCTTTTTTTTCTTCTTCAAATTTCGACCATTTATCGTTTTTATTTCTTTCAAACTTATACAAGTGTGTTTAATTTTTCAGTAAGAAGAGGTTTGATTTTGACATCAAAAATGAAGGCTCCCAGAAAAACCTTGGAACTTTTTTTTGAGAAGTGGTTAATCCCATTCACTTTTATTTAGTGTGTGGCACAACTTTTTCAATAAAGATGGGCACATACCCTAATTTGGAGATCAGAAGATCTGCTCTGTATGAGTATGTGGACGCATACTAGGCTAAACTTAAACTTTTTTAATACCATTTGCCTGTGGAGGTGAAGATTGATATTTGCTGGATCAGAAAAACCTCAAATTTTGTTGAATTTTTGTTTCTCATTTAAAATTTCTCGCATTCTTGGTCAGTGGCCATCAAACTCTAAAAAATTAAAACAAGGTAAATTCATGAAAAATCTATTCCCAGCAAAAAAGTTCAAAAACATTATTCCTTAGGCCTTGAGAATAAAGGTTTCAGAGTTGCATCCACTTCGCACATGCTCCAAAAACCCCCACCAAAAAAATTCAATATTTAAAGTGTTTCAGAACGTTTCACGATTTTGAAGAAACAAATGTTGCCTTTTTTTCTTTCTTTCAAAATTTTACCATTGTTTTTATTTATTTCCAACTTTTACAAGTTTGTTTAATTTTTTAGTGAGAAGGGGGTTGTTTTTGACATTGCAAATAAAGGCTCCCAGAAAAAGTTCATTATTGAACAAATTTTTCATTATAATGATTTTTTTTTTACATAGTACCCGCATGCAGTAGCCGCCAACAACTTCAATCTTCACACATCACAACCTCCGATGCATGCATCCACTCTTGACTCTAGATTGCAAATTTAAAAAAATTGTTACATTGTGGAAGAAGCTTTATATTAGAAATAAATAATGAAAAAAAAAAACCCTCATTCCTTTTGACAAATGTATGGAATCAAATCTAAAGCTTTTGTTCTCCTAGCTTTAGGTGCAAAATTGGGGGAAATTTAAAGCTAATCGAAAACCATGTTGAGTTTAAAACATCTGTTTAGGTGTTTGTTCGCAGCCTATATCAAATACATTGAGATAACTTATTAGTAATTGATAATTCAAATGACCAAATAATGTTCAGTTAACATATTTTTGGAAGGGTACAGTACTCAGTCTCACACTAAAATTTCAGATTTGTTCATGATCAAATATAAATTGAATTAAATTGATTTTGCTGATGAAAAAAAAGCTTTAATTTCATTTTGATGGCACATGAGAATTCTCAAAAAGTGTCATAAATTATCCTTGGGTTCATGTTAACAAATTTTTGAGGGTATTACAAAATTATGATCGATATTCACATTGTACTTGAGTGCAAAAGACAATATTTGTAGTACATTCCCATCCCATTGCACGCGAATTCCAAAAAAAAAAATGGAAATATAGTCATTGAAAGTTTATTTCTAAAGAGTATGCGTCCGTTCCATAGGCCTTTTCAAATCTAGCTCCACGTATCCAAGCAACCCTCCCCGTATGTATGTTTATACTGTACTTACATACTTAAATTTGAAATCATTGAAATGTAATTAGAAACTCCAAAACGGAATAAGATATATATTTTTTTTTTAAAGACTAAATTTTCTTAGATATTCATTGCTTTAAGCTTGATTTCTTATACATGTTTATTCTTTGCCAGGTTTTATTATTATTAACAAAAAAATATAAAGTAGATTTCCAGATAAAATAGACTATTCCACGACTGAAAAAAAAAAAAAAATGTAATTTCAAAGCAAATAGATGGCAAGTTATATGTACCTGAAATGCAATTCTTTCTTGTCAATCACTAACAATATCACCTTCCCAACCTTTTCCACATGATTTAATCTCCCCACACCCCCATCCTTTCCTATCTCACATCCATCTTCTCTCCTTCTTGTCACCTTTTCTTCTACAACTTAATTCCTTAAAAGAAATTCACTTCTCTCCATCCTCTCCTCCTTTTCCAATCATCTCTTCTTTAACCTTTGCACCTTAAATAATTAACATCCTCTTGGCACATTTGACTCCGACTGTTGCGGTGCCATTTAACCCTCAAGAAACGAAATCAACCCTCAATCACTCTTTTCTTTCAAAAGGTATTTCTCTGAAGATCTTTGAAAGTTTTCACATAAGGTGATATTTAAATTCAATTAAAAGCAGCTCCTATTTGCCCCTTTAGCTTATGTGACAGTGACACAACAAATTTTCCAGCAAATAATACATATGCATGTGTTACAGACAAATTATTATTACATATATATATATATATATATATATATATATATATATATATATATATATATATATATATATAAAATATATATATATATATATATATATATATAAATATATATTTATATATATATATATATATATATATATACATACATACACATTAATAAATATTAATAATAATATATATATACACACATTGATAAATATTAATGATATATAATATATATATATTAATAATATATATATATATATATCTCTTATATATATATATATCTCTTTATATAAATCTTTATCATGAGTCTGATTTGTAAGTTATTGCATGGAAATGAAGAAAACTGTTCATATAAGGACATAATACTATAGAATAAGATTAAGAGAAAGTGTCACTATCACTTTCCTGGTTAAAGCAGGGAAGTTTGTCACCTGCTAAGTCATTCAACTTGATGCAAATCAAAGCAATTGGGATTCGGAAGTTATGATATGGGGCTTATGTGGGGCTTATATGACAGCTTAAACAGTCTACAATATTACGAGCGAATACACTTAATCATACGATGTTCTTTGATTCTATGTCTTTTGTATGCGGTAGTTCTAAGTGTACGCACAATTTCAACGTCAGTCACAATTTATATTTCTTTGAGGTATCTCAAAATTTAAAATCATATATACTGTGTATCCCTTTTGGTGAGGATCATGATTTTAACCAGTGTTCACCTACAGGCTCCTGGAAATTCCTAGCTAAACAAACTTTTGCCTCCTGAAAATACCCTCTTCCTCGGGAACCTCTGATACTCGTGATGACATGATTATCATTTCAGTAAATCTGGTTGAACATAACAGGGGGTGGAGATTATCATGTACATATAAATCCAATGTGGATGTAGACTTCAATAGATATTTTTCCAGACAAGTTGCAAGGAATACAGCTAAAGAAATCCAGTTTAGTGAGATGATTACAAGATTAAGGGAAGGTGGGCAGTGAGGGTAACAAGATTTTAAACATCTCACAATCATATGAAGTATCTTACATATACACCTTCATGTACAATGTTCATTATTTCCATCTTTAGAACTAAAATGTCTTGCTTGATAAAATCATCTCCTTCATCATGCTTTCCTCTACAACCATATTTAGTACTCCTCTCCCACCCCCCTCTCTCTACTATTTTTTCTTTCACCCATGCACTTCTTCTCTCGATCCCAGCTTTCTGGCTTTTAGTTCCAGTGTGTGTCTCTCAATTTCCACCTGTTTTCTTTTATTCCTACCTCTGGAATGATCTAACCTCTCACGCACAATTTGACCCTCACTGTTGTGGTGCCGTTAAGCCCTCATCAAACAAACAAACTCATTAAACTTTGTTTAGCTGACCATAATTTTCCCTGCCATTCAGCTGGAGTTGTTGGAGAAAAAGGTGGTAAACAACAATGTGTGTATGTATTACTTTCATGTATAATGCATGAATGATTAGCGTTTGAGAGCATACGCTTGGTCCCATACCGTGCGTGAATTGTGCAGATGGGCAAAAAAACCCAGTATAAGCCTGGTCCATAAGAATCCCCCAGTATATCATTGGTCCATTATGAATTTTGACCAATGTCATTTATATTAGTTTTCTGGAAATTGTTGCTTCAGATTTGAAAAGGTCTATAAATATAAATTCATATGCTACTTTTCTCCAAGTCAACATGCTTTTAATTTTTTTCAACAGAAGAAACACATTCACCCCATATGGAGAAAGGGTTGATCGGGGCAGTTTCAGCTTCAGTTTGCAATCAGACCTCGATAAGATTTTCAATTGGAATACTAAGCAACTCTTCATTTATCTCACAGCTGAATATAGAACAAAAAGCAATGTAAGTACACAAATTCCAGCATAGCGGTACAACTTTGGCAAAATGTATTTATTGTAATACAACTTTATTCCATTATCAAAATAAATACAAATACAAATTTTAAAAATTGAGGGGGTTGATTTTATAAATTTGGTTTAAATGTAACTGAAAATATTCTTGTTAAATTTTGGTGTTAAACATGAAATTTTAATCCAAGAAATATACTGGAAAAAATAATTTAGGAATGCTAGTGAACATACTTCATTTGACTCTATATAGCAATTTACCGCTATACCAGGATTTTTCCAACCGTATCCTCACAATTACACATTTCATTTTAAGTACTAGTAGCAATTTAAACTCAATTGGAAGAAAATATGCTTTTAAACTATGAAAATGGCAAAGAGTTGCATCAAAATAGGTTGAAATTGATCATTTTACAGCATGCGAATTTAATTGTTTGCCCTTTCTTGTGGAAAATTGAAGGGAAGGGCGGGCGGCAAATTTTTTTTTTTTTTTTTTACAATTTGGACCTTTGTAAAGATACCGTTTTTATCAACAAGTAAATGAAGAAGTTAATAGTAAACGCTCGACACAAGAACGCCGCTTTTTCTGGTCTATAAAGACCATTATTACACTGTTGACCAACATCTTTTCTTTTTTATTGAAATCCGATCAAAGGCGAGCCGCGCATTAAAAAGAGGAGCCATCAAATTGTATCACGTGGCTCGTGTTGCCTAAATAGTTTCCTACACATATTGTATTATTATGTAATATGGTAATGCAAAAGATTTTTAAAAATTTAAAATATTTAAAAAACGCCGCCCATGTTTTTTCCTGTGAGTTAGGGGTGGCGGAGGAAGGCAAACAAACAGATTTGTTTTAGGCCTTATCATAAATTATGCAAATGTTTATGTAAATTTGTGACATCAGAAATAAAAAACATGAATTTCTTTATGTGAACTAAGTGTACCTTGGCTTGCAATGGAAATGTAACAGACAGAAAGAACTTTATGTATTTTTTTCATACATTTGCGTAAACTTCTGTAAATACACTATTTCCTCCTTTTTCCTTATAGAGCCTAAATCAAGTTGTATTATGGGATAAAATAATCCAGCGTGGAGGAAAGTCCAACTTGAATTTGAAAAACATCAAGCTAAAGTATCCATTTTTCGATGATGGAAATGGTCTGAGGTAAGTACAGGATGGTGGTCCCTTTAAGGGGCACTGAAATGGACAAGGAGGTCATATTATTATGGGGTCTCGAATGATTTTATGCTTCTCTTGCACAACATAATACTGAAAGTCTCTCTTACAAGGGTTTTCACTTCAACTTTATGCTTGTACCTCTTTCTGCTTAAAGAGGGAAATTGTCTTAAAGGATTAGTTTAGGGTCAAGTAAGTCTTATTTTATATGAAAGAGGAAACAAAATAGTGAAGAAAGCTTTCAAATTTTTATTCCGTTAAGGAGATCTCTAAATTTAAATTCTGGTATCATTTTTGTAGAAACGACTGAAGTTGTAAAACGACTATTTGTGATGTCATAGACTCTGAGTTCTGAAAGTCTTTCTGTATTCTATCATATTTTGTCCTGCAATTTTGTGGCTTAAAACCATGAAATATGTCAAAAAGTAGTAAAACTGAATCTAGGAAGGGTATTTATAATATACCACCCAAGAAAGTTTGAGGGAGAAAAAATTAAAGTGTAAAAAATGTAATCAACTTTCTTTAAAATAAATAACAATCGTTAAGAATGTGAGGATGAAGACGCCAACCTTCCATTGAAGACTTACAACACCAGTTCAATGCAGAAAAGACAGCTTTAAACTTGAATATCTCCAAAATGGAATAACATTTTTGAATGCTTTCTTTACCAGTTTGTTTCTTTTGAAGTCCTCTTTCATATAAGATGGACATACTTGGCCACTGAACTAATCCTTAAGAAATTTGCTTGACCCATCACCAATCGGATACATACTAACAACGTCACTTCTGCAGCGGTAACTGATTGGCTTGTTGATTGTGTAAATATTTCAAACATGCTTTGCCAATCTGGTCATGTACCTTGCAGACCTGCCAACTAGTACGATTTTGCCGTATTTAATACGGGAAAATGATAAGAATACGATTGTATGTTGTTGTTGTTTGTTTTTTATTTGTATTTTTTTATTTTTTTTTATTTTTTTTACTCATACTTTTTATGCTCGGTTGGCGTTCATGTCCTCTTGAAGGATTGATTTTGCCGACTTAACCGATTCAGATTCGTACAATAAGAGAAACTGAAAGTACAGTGGTAATCTTTTTTCAGCCACAGTAAACCTTTGTTTTGTACATTTTGTTTGAAGAGTACAGTTTTTTTTATCAAAAATACAAATTTTGTAGTTCCAGAATACAGTTTGGTGATCCTAAAGGTTGGCAGGTCTGACCTTGTACTTTAATTAAAATGAAAATATATACTAAATGTGACGTAAAATTGCACCCCTTTATAATAAGCGCCCATGCTCGGCGGTCGCATAGAATGTGCTATTCGAACTGCCCTGTACATATATGTAAACTGATTTAATACTAGCTCCACAATAACCAACACAAATACATCGTGAGCATCACATGCAAAATAAGCAAGGAATGTAAAAAAAAATTTGGAGTATTTTAAGTCTTCAAATTAATCAAATGAATTATGTTATCAGTCAAAAAATGTTGGGTGGGCGCTTATTAGGGCAGGAACGCTTAATACGTCGAATACGGTATTATGTTTTGAAAGAAAAATTGCTTGGATCTGCGATTATGACATCACACTATACTGCACCGATAACTTTTCAACCTTTAAATTGTAATAATACCAATTTAAATGGAACAAGATATCAACATGGTTTTTACATTGATTTGTTTCTTTAATAGTCCTTTATCATTTTACATGAAAACAAAAATTCATGGGAATATTCAAAATTATCTCCTTCCTTCATCATGCCTCCCTCTACAACCATATTTAATTCTCCTCTTCCACCCCCTCTCTACTTTGTTTTTGTTTCAACCATGCACCTCCCCTCTCAATCACAGCTTTCTGACCTTTTGTTCTTGAATTTCTCTCATTCTTCCCGTTTCCTTTCCTTCCTACCTCTAGAATGATCTGACCTCTCAGGCACAAATTGACCTTCGTTATCGTGGTGCCATTAAGCCCTCAACAAACAAACAAACAAACATAAAGCTGATATGCATTCTTAGACAGATTGTTTCAATTAAAAAGCAGTATCATATATTCTTTCTTTCTTTCTTCTTGTTCCAGGGGTAATAAAAATATAACTCTGACATTATCTTGGAATGTGGTACCAAATGCTGGTCTGCTACCTCGGATCGGCGGAACAGGAAGTAGAGTTGTGACATTCCCAACTGAGTATTCGAATCAAAGGTGATAGCATTTCATGTTAACATCTAACAGGATACGGTTTTTACTGGTATTTTTTGTCAACACCAAGTTTTTGTAATATGATAAGTTCATCTTTGTAAAGGGGAGATTGCTTCCAATGTTAAACATTGAGTTTCATGCTGTATTCTTTAGTTGTTATCATTCTGGAATTACATTAATGAAATTAATGGCATAGACTGTTAACCCAGGGATGGACAAAATCACTCTTTTCACTGCCAGGAAAAACGGAAAATCATATTAGGGCAGACCTACTTTTCGATACATCTGCCCATCAGACAACCTGTTTTCTTGCTACAATTTGTGGTCTATGTGTATTAGGGCAATATAACTTTCCTTCATATTAAAACCATAAATGTAGAGGTCATTGTCCAGTGGACAAGTAACTTTCAGATTGATTTGCCGAACCCTGCTGTTAAACATGAATTTAATAGTCATGAATCGTTTGAATTTGATGAATTTTCTGCACTTTTTGTTTTCTGTAGTAATAATGTTTTTATGTGGTGGAGTTGCTAGCCCCATGCACAACCCTCATCCTTTTCAGCCCCCTAGACTTGGGACCAGGCATCGATGAAGAACTGATAATTAAGAATAATAAGTTGAGTTAACCATGCCACTCACTGTAACATTCAGACTATACTGTGCAGGCTGCTGTATATCATAATGATTTCTTTTCAAGGTCAATGGACATGTAGAGCCATTAGTCTCTAAATTGATTGAAAATTTATCAGAAATAAGCAAACAAATTTGGTTAAAACTTTACCATTTACAGGCCCTCGGTATGTAAATTTGTCAACTATTTCTGTTGTGCAAATCCATCGTTTTTTTCAACCTCTGCCACAGTTTTCTGGAGGAGGCAGCTGGCCTGGACAAAATGGATTTGAATTTTTACAATACCCTCAATAAATATTTAAGCTGAAGGTCAGAATTTGTTTACACTACTTCAAACAATTTTGATAGACATTTAAAAAACAAAGGATTTACAAAAGAAAATACAAGGTTTGCCCTGTAATCAGAAAATTTGCATAAAACACCTAAACTGATGCCTGAGATTTAAAAACACAGTAAACAGTCAGTGTTTAATCGATTTTGACAAATATTTTTGCAATATTGATGGCCTTTAATAGGCTTTTAAGTAATTTAGCAAGTTTTGCCTCTACGCATCCATACACATATGTACAAAATGCATGGGTTGTACTGTTAAGTCACTCAAATTTGTATAGTTTTGTCGTAGTTCTATAAATAGGTATTTATCGTTGTAAAGGTCGTAAGCATTTGGTATTTGGAACGGGTTTATTTGATCACAAGTTCAAATAATGTTGTCATTTGTAATGCTTCAATACATAGCTTAAGGGCTTTAAACGTAAACATACATATGGTTTAGCTGTATGTGGGGTTTATAAATGGGGTACAATAAACTTGTAATTGGATTTACTTTGTTTTGAAAGGGGGAAACTATCTTAACAAGATATATGGACAGCTGAGGTAGCAGCAAGCTGAACTGAAATGGTTCAAAATATATAACAAAGTATACCATTTTACAGTATTTTAAAATTAGATATCTAATTAGCATAAATTGCACACTATTTTGTGACCACAGAATGGGACAACTAGAAAATTGCGTATGTTAACTTATTGTGTTTCTATCTATCCTCCGAAATATGTAGAATGGGAGAATTTGGCTATAGTGAACAGGAAATTACAGTAGATATAATTGTAGATATTATTATAACCATGTCCCAGATTTAGCAGTATTTAAACACAATTTGAGAACATTTGAAATTTGGAAAAGAAATCCAAAGAGTAGCATAAACAGAGTTTGAGCTGTATTCCTGTTCATACATCATCACGTGTGCACGCTGAAATTATTGACAAACTTTGATTTGTCACAACTTAAAAACTAAAGTGCAATTGTGACCATGTAATGACTGTTGTGCTGAGGATTTGATGCTTTTTGAGCTGGATAGATATTCTGTACCTAGACTGGTTGCTGGGTATATGTGTGTGTTTGTTTCATCTACAATTGTTCTTTATCACATACAATTCAGAAGACTTTTGGTATATTAATGTTGTGCACCTTATTTTGTTGTATTCTTGGGGTTGTAATACATGATACAAGCACACATTCTAAATTGCAGTGTCTGTTTATTTTGTTATCAGAAAATGTCAGCTTTATTTAAGTTTTGAAATAGAAATTTCATCTTTAATCAGAAAATGTATTCAAATCTTGTGGTTAAAGGAATATTCCCATTATTTTCCATTTCTTTGATAGAGAGGACTATTAAAGAAACATAAATGTTGATATCATATTCCGTTTAGTTTTTGCACTGCAAAGATTTCAGCAGTGTGTTGATAAGTGACCTTGCAGTGAAAAGTCCAAATTGCAGATTCAAAATAATTCTTTATGTAAATTGAATTAATTTTTCTTTCATTTATAGTGCAAGGTACATGAGCAGATGGGCAAAGCATGTTCTTATAAAGTGCATGTTATACCCTATCTCAATAATTAAACAAATGTTTCCCGTAATCTAGAAAGACACAATTGATTTTCAAAGAGATACATAAACATTGTCTTGGATCTGCAAGTATGACATCACAGTGTGCACTTGCAACGCCACTTTTCAAAACACTTGAGAAATTTTTAAAGGCAGTAACTCCTAAACGGAATAAGAAACCAACATAGTTTTTTCCCCATAAATGTGTTTCTTTATCACTATCATATATATGAAAATCAATATAGATTGAAAATTCATAAGAATATTCCTTTAAGATGCAAATGACACATACTAGGAAATTTCTTCTCAAGTGAGAGAGCAAATTCTTACAAGTAGAGAAAGTTTTGTTTCAAAACATTCAAAGAAACTTTTTCTGCTTCTGAGTTATGGCTTTCATCGGCTGATCATATTTTGGTTTGCATGCGAATCATAATTCGAACCTATGTAATGGTGATTTCGTCCGTCCAGTTTTTCCTGAGATTTCCTCAGAAATATCATTTTTTTTTGACAATTCCTCAGAAAATGTCAAAATTTCTTCAGAATTCCTTAGAAAAAAATAAAAGTTTCTTTAGATATTCTTATGGAAGGTTAGAATTTCCTCACAAAATGTTAGTTTTTCAGAGAAATTTAAGACAGATTGAAGACTAATTTCCCTAAAAAGTCTACAAAACATTTAATATTTCCTTAGAAGATAACTGTAAAATGATATAATTTTCCAATATTCTTCAGAGATCCTCAAAGCGTCTCTCTCGTAGCACTGGAGATTTAAAATCCTTGAAATTCTTCAAAATATTTGGGCACCAATGATTGTATCAGGCATGATTATTAAACTCCGCCTTTATTATTGTGGTCATTTGCATAAAGTTGCTACAGTATGTGAACTGACCAGACTTTGATTTAGTATGCTCAGTCAGGGAGTGTGACAGGACGTGACTGCATATGGACATAGGAAGGGATGCCATGGATGGAAGACATTCGGGACATATGATATAATATATACCATGTGGTATACACCAAGTGCTATATCAGGCATAATTATTTGATTGCATTTTTTTCTTTTTCAACAAGTCATTTGCATATAAGTTATTTATATGAACTGACACTTTCATACATAGTATACTTAATCAGGGACTGTGATAGCTAGGATGAGACTTCTTATGGAGCCTATGGGATGTCATGTGGGACATGGGGTGGGATGCCATGTGGAACAGGGTGGAATGCCATGTAGGATATATGGTGGAATACCATGCGGGACATGGAGTGGAATGCCATAGGATGGGATGTCGACATAGGGTGGAATGCCATGGGATGGGATGTCATGTGGGACATGGGATGGTATGAGATGTCATGTGGGACATGGGGTGGGGACATAGGGTGGAATGCCATGGGATGGGATGTCATGTGGGACATGGGATGGTATGAGATGTCATGTGGGACATGGGGTGGGGTACCATGTGGGACATGGGGTGGGATGCCAGGAGTAACAAGAGTGTGATATAGGTTTGGATGCCATGTGTGACAGGGTAGGAGGCTATGTGGGACATAGTTAAGGAGGCCATGGGATGTGATGTTATAAAGTAGGATTATTATTATTATTATTCACAACTTCTACAGCGCCAAATCCAAAAAAGGCTCTTGGCGCTTTACAAAAGACAAAACATGAAAGACACAATAAAAGCTTAAATACAGTAAAACGATACAAGGGCCTAAACAGTATAAAAACCTTAATAACTGATACAAGAGCCTAAACAGTATAAAAAGGTATATACAAACTATAAAAGCAGTAAAAAGCGAGGTAGAAAGGTATAAAACTGGTAATGTAAAAAAAAAAAAAAGAACTTACAAGTAAAAAACAATCAAAAGTACTGAAAATAGCTATGAGTTAAAAGCAGCCACAAACAAGTGAGTTTTGAGGAATTTCTTGAAAGTTTTGACATCAGGGGCACATTTTATGAAAACGGGAAATTGTTCCAGAGAGTAGCAGCAGAGTGACTAAAAATTATATCTGAGTAACGGGCAGTGTTGGTTTTGGGAACAACAAGTTTAGGATGTCATTGGGAGGGATACCATGTGGAACATAAGGTGGGATGCCTGGTGGGAAGCCACTAATGCAGGACATACGGTGGGATGCCATGGGGGACATAGGGAGAGATGCCATGTGGGACACAGGGAGGGATGCCATATGGGACATAGCGAGGGATGTCATGTGGTACATATGGTTGGATTAATGTGGGACATACATGTAGGATGGGATCTAATTGGGACATAGGGTTGGATGCCATGTGGGTCATAGGTGGGATGCCATGTGTGGGACATGGTGGAATGCCATGTGAGATGTACTGTATGGTAGAATGCCATGTGGGAAAAGGCATGAGATTTGATGTCATGTGGGACATGGAATGGGATGTCATTTGGCACATGGGATGAAATCCATGTGGGACATGGTGGAATGCCATGTGGATCATTGGGTGGAATGCCATGTGGGTCATAGGGTAGAATGCCATGTGGGTCATAGGGTAGAATGCCATGTGGGTCATAGGGTGGGATGCCACGTGGGTCATAGGGTTGGATGCCATGTGGAACATGGTGGAATGCCATGTGGGACATATGGTGGAATGCCATGTAAGACATACTGTATGGTGGAATGCCATGTGGGAGATATGGTGGAATGCCATGTGGGAGATATGGTGGAATGCCATGTGGGAGATATGGTGGAATGCCATGTGGGAGATATGTTGGAATGCCATGTGGGACAAGGCATGATCAGTCACTGTATGGTGGAATGCCATGTGGGAGATATGGTGGAATGCCATGTGGGAGATATGGTGGAATGCCATGTGGGACAAGGCATGGGATGTCATGTGAGACATGGGGTGGGATGTCATTTGGCACATGGCATGGGATCCATGTGGGTCATAGGATGGGATGACATATGGTGGAATGCCGTGTGGGATAAGGGATGGGATGTCATGTGGGACCTGGGATATGATGCCATGTGGGAGATATGGTGGAATGCCATGTGGGACAAGAGATGGGATGTCATGTGGGACATGGGATGTCATGTGGGACATGGGATGTCATGTGGGACATCATGTGGGACATGGGATGTCATGTGGGACATGAGGTGGGATGCCATGTGGGAGATATGGTGGAATGCCATGTGGGACAAGGGATGGGATGTCATGTGGGACATAGGGTAGGATGCCATGTGGGACATAGGATGCCATGTGGGACTTAGTGTGAAATGCCATTTTTATAATTGGCCGAGTCATGATATGGGTGTCAATTTGCATGGGCATGCGAACCATGACAGTATTTACCATTCTGTCTTGAATTTGTTTGGCATGACAATTGAAAAGCTGTCAAATGACAGAAATTTGTCTTAATGGAATAATTTGTGCTAATCTATTAGTCTCGGCAGTCTTTAACATCTGAAGATATCAATGGTGATATACAAGCAGTGAGTCACACTCGTACCTTCTGCCAGAAGGGGTAGGGTGCCATTGACCAAAAAGGACACTTACAAGGTAACAATGGGCATGCAACAAGAGAGATCAATACAATATACCTGCCTCCTTGTATATTGGCGAACTGCAAACACCATAAGAGGATGTGTGAGAAAGGGGCAGGGTGGAGGTAAGAGGCAGGGTGGAGGTAAGAGGCAGGATGGAGAGAAAAGAGGGACAGGGAGGGAAAAGAGGGACAGGGAGGGAAAAGAGGGACAGGGAGGGAAAAGAGGGGCAGGGAGGAGGGACAGGGTGCATCACCCCTCTAAAAAAGCTTTACCAGGGTTCTGTATAATGTCATGAAAGGCACAGCAACAGTTGCAGTCAATGTTGAGGCAAACCCACATAATTTCAGCAGCTCCACCTCCCCCATTTAAAATTGTCTTTTTTTAAGAAAGCTTTTGAATTAATACAATTTTGAAAAATTGATCACTAGGGAGTGGAGATTTGTCTCCACTACTTTTTGCCTCTGCTCACGGTGACCTCGCCATCTTCTCTGAACCTCTCTTCACCTTTGACAATCTTATCTCTCTGACACAATTTGACCATCACTGCCGTTAAACCTCACCAGCCAACCAACCTGATTCTTGTTTAAGGATAATAACCACAAAAAGGAACTACCCATGTATAATCTATTATTTCATATTCTTATAAAAACCCAATCAAAACAGTCTATTAAACATTCGATCATCCATCTTATAAGAATAAACTAGCAGGGACGGTAAAAAATTGATTCCAACTTGATAACCTCAAATTTGAATATATTTTAATGTCTGTATTGTTTTTGCCCACTCTTCTGCTTCAGTTGTAAGGGAAAAAAAGCGAAAGAAGAGAGGAATTGGAAGTAATAAATATCTTAAGGTCCCGAGCTTGCTTCACAATTTGTTTAACAAACTGCCATGGACATCTCTTTATAACTGTAGCTGTTGAGAAAGTTTGTTTGTTTGTTTGATGAGGTCTTAACGGCACCACGACAACGAAGGTCAAATTGTGCCTGAGAGGTCAGATCATTTTAGAGGTAGTAAGGAAAGAGACCAGGGGAAGAATGAGAGAAATTCAAGAACAAAAGCCAGAAAGCTGTGATCGAGAGAGGAGGTGCATAGGTAAAACTAAAATCAAAGTAGAGAGGGGGTGGAAGAGGAGAATTAAATATGGTTGTAGAGGGATGCATGCTGAAGGAAGGAGACTATTTTATCTGGAGGATTTTTTTGGAAGAACTCAGCAATTGAGTTGTGGGGAGCGAGAGAAGCTCTGGGAAGGTTGTACAGGGGCAAGCAAGGAGAACGTGTTGGATTGTGAGGATGCAGTGGCAATTGTTACAGAGGGGTTGGGGAACCAATAAGGAGGTGGGAGTGAGTGAGGTGGGTGTGACCAATTCTAAGACGGGTAATATGAACGTTGTCGATACGAGAAAGGTTGTTGATGGTGGATTTGATCGGGATTGTGGGCTGGATAACATGGAGTTTGTTATCAATTTGGAAGTTCCATAAGGTTTGCCAGCGGTCACGAACAAGAGAAGCGATAAGCGGTTTGATGTCAGAGAGGGTTTTGGGAAAAGGGAAAGGGAGGAGGTTAAGGGCAAGCTTTAGCGGCTGTATCAGCCCTGTCATTGCCAGGGATGCCAACATGGCTGGGTATCCAGAAGAAAAGAACACTTTTCCTGCAGAGGGTGGGAGAAAAGAGTTTCCGGAGGAGGAGGTGGCAGGTGAGGTTATCCCATTTAAGATTGAGTAATGAAGTAAGAACAGCCTTTGAGTCAGAGAAAATGGCAAAGTGACTAAGAGGAGAGTACTCAATAAAGTTGAGGGCGAGGAGAATGGCCTTAGCCTCGGCTGAAAAGATGGATGAGTGGTCAGGAAGTCTGCTACTGAGGGTGATGTCTTGGATGATGGCAGCAGCAGCTGTCTTGTTGCCTTCCTTGGAGCCATCAGTATAGATGGAGGTGTAATTTGAGAGTTGGTCTTTGATTTGGTTGTGGAGATTGATGAAGAGATTAGGGTGAGTTTGAGTTTTGTTATAAGTGGAGAGGTCTAGGTGGACAGAAGAGAGGTCTAGGTGGACAGAAGGAAGGGGGGTGGCCCAAGGCGGAAAAGTGGGCCAGGAATAGGTGCCGAGAGTGGCGGGGTTGATGCCAAGTTGAAAGAGGTCTGATTTAATGCGTAAGCTGAAGGGAGGCGATAGGGTTTTAGTCCTATCAAAGAGGGAGGAGAAATTGGGGTACCTAATGAGGTTGTAAACAGGGTTCTGGGTGTTGGTGAGGACTCTAAAAGCATAGGAGAGGCTAAGCTTTTTACATCTAAGTAGAAAGGGGGGTTCGTTGGCTTCAACATGAAGGCTAGTGATTGGGGAGGTCCTGTAGGCTCCTAGACAAAGCCTGAGGGCTTCATTTTGGATGGTGTTAATGTGGTTGAGGTATGAGTTGTGAGCGACACAGTAAACAATATTGCCATAGTCAAGCTTGGCATGAATGGTGAGCCTGAAAATTTTGAGGAGAGCATAGCGGTTCGCTCCCCAAGTAGTGTTGGAGAGCAGTCGGAGGAGGTTGAGGGAGCTATTGCATTTTAGTTTCAGGTTGGTGATGTGTGGCTTGTAGGTGAGCTTGGGGTCTAGAGTTAGACCAAGGAACTTTGTGTTTTCAACTTTAGGGATGCGATTCCCATTGAGCACAAAGTTCGGGTTGGGGTGGAGGTTGTTGAAATGACAAAAGTGCATGCAGACCGTCTTGTCTTTGGAGAATCTAAAACCGTTATTGTTGCTCCAGACTTGCAGCTGATTGAGGCTGGTTTGGAGCCTATTTTCAACAATAGGAAAGCTAGGGGAGGAGTAGAAGATGGTGAAGTCATCCACGTAGAGGGTACGTTTGATGCTGGGGCCAAGGTCATTCCCGATATCATTAATGCTCAGGTTGAAGAGAGTGGGGAGAGGATGCTGCCTTGGGGACGCCCTCTTCTTGGGGGTACGGCTTGGAGAGGGTGTGGCCAATACTGAACTTGGAACTGCCTGGGTGAGAGGAAGTTTTGAATAAAGATGGGGAGGTGGCCTCTGAGGCCAATGGTGTGAAGTTTCCGGTAATGCCGTATTTCCAAGTAGTGTCGAAAGCTTTCTCGAGGTCAAAAATATGGCAATGAGGTGTTCCTTTTTGCAAAGGATTCCCGGATGGCGGTGTCGGCGTAATTAACTGGTCTAGGTATTGCGACGTTTTGGAAGCCGCTTTGGTGAGGAGAGAGGATTCTGTTGGTCTCGAGGAACCAGTTTAGTCTCTGATTAATGATCTTTTCCATAATTTTACAGAGACAGCAAGTAAGGGCGATGGGTCGGTAGCTGGTGGGGTCGGTGCTATCCTTCCCGGTTTAAGGACGGGGATGACAATAGCTGTCCTCCAGATAGGGGAAAGGAGTGTGAGGACCAAATGTGGTTGAAGATGGTGAGTAGGGTAGTGGTGGCCTTGATGGGGAGGTGTTTCAGAAACTGATAGGGGATGTTATCTGGGCCCTTGGAGGTGCAGCCAGCGTCGCTGATGGCTTGGTTTAATTCAGAAAGGGTGAGAGGGGTGTTGTAGCTTCGGAGTTGTCAGAGGGAAAAGTGATTCTCGGGCTTCATCGCAAGCTTTTTGATTTTGAAAGCATTGGAGTAGTTGGTCGAGGACGAGATGTTGCTGAAAGAGGCGGCGAGGTGGTCAACGATGTCTTTTTTTGCGGTGAGAAGGTCTCCATTCCAAGAGAGATGGAAGATTTGCCTACTCTGCCGTTAACCATTCTCCAAATCTTCTTAGTGGGGGTGTTGGTGGTGAGAGAAGAGATAAAGTTGTTCCAAGTGTTGGTTTTACTGTCCTTGATAGTGCGTCTGGCCTTGGCACGGCTGATGCGAAAGAGGTTAAGGTTATGGGTGGTCGGGTTAGTTTTAAAGTTCCTGAGGGCTCTTTTCCTGTTCTTGATGGCGGTTTTGCAGTCATCTGAGAACCAGGGGTTGGGGGGATGATTTGGGGGTTTGGAGGTTTTGGGAATTGAGCAGGTGGCGATGTTGATAAGGATATTACTGAAGTTAGACATGGGATCCTCATTCTCGAGAAGATGGGGGAGAGGTGCGAGTCACAGAGGGTTTCAAAAGGGACCAGTCAGCCTTGTCGAGGTTCCAATTGGGGGTGTGCTCAGTGGGGATTTGAAGATTGGAGTGTATAAGAAGAGGGTAATGATCACTACCACAGAGGTCAGCAGTGACTCTCCAACTAAAATCAGGGAGGAGGTTAGGGGAACAGATAGACAGGTCAATACAGGTGAGAGAGCCTGTGGCAGGATGAAGGTAGGTCGGGGAGTTAGTGTTCAGTAAGGACAGGCTGTGCTGACGGAGAGCGTTTTCGATGAACTTGCCTCTAGGGGTGGTGGTATTAGAGCCCCACAGAGGGTTGTGAGCGTTGAAGTCACCAAGAAGGATGAAGGGGTGGGAAGCTGAGAGATGAGGTTGTTAAGGCTGGTTGGTTGAATGTTGGTGTTGGGAGGAGATAGATATTGCAGAGAGTGAAAGTTTTGTGGAGGGAGATAGAAATACAGATGGCCTGAAGGTCGGTGTGCACACCTAACAGGGCTGTGTGGGATATCGTGTCTAACGAGAATGGAGACGCCACCACAGGCCCTGTCAGCATCCACTTGATGTTTGTGATAGCAAGCAAAGTTGTTAAGGGAGTAATGGTCGGTGGTTTTCAAGAAAGTTTCTTGTAGGCAGAAGACGACCGGGTTGAAGGTGGAGGCCAGAAGGTCGATTTCTTCAGAATTGGCCTTAAGGCTCCTAATGTTCCATTGTATGATGTTGTGGGTGTTATTGTAATTGTTTGTGGTGTATGCCATAAAGGAGGCGGGGGGTTATCTGGAGGAAGATCTGCTGGGTCTGAGTTGGCTTGTTTTTTCTTTGGATCTGTTTCTTTGAATGTAAAATACCCATTACCTAATCCGCCTACCTACCTCAAAAATTAGTTTCTACAATAAAAACATGGGCCGAGGAGAGGGGGGGGGGGGACTTTTCCCCAAATCATTAGTAGGATGACCTACAATTTATTTGACTGGCAAACTTTTATCTTCTTTTTTTTGATGCGAAGGGGAAAGGGGGCTTAAGAAGTTGGCAAAGAACCAAAGAGATTAATTGTTTACTAATTCCCTGACTGCATTCTCAACTTTCAGATCAAACGTGTGTGAGACCCACTTGAAATACTGCTTTGGGCCAATGAAATTTGTGGTCATGTGTGTGCACCTCAAATGATTGAGAGCAATAAAATAAAGAAGAAAATTCAAAATCTTATTCTGTTCAGGAGGTATTTAAGTTTATAATTTGTGTAGAAATGACTACTTGTCATGTAACATTCCTCAAAAGACCTATTTTATTGAAATATTTTCTGTGATTTACAACCATTAGATATGCCAGAAGAACATGAAGTCTTGTAAAGTTAAGAAGTCTCTACACCAAGAAGAAAAAAATTCACTTAGTAAAAAAAAAGTTCAAAATTTATTTTTAATTCATTACATTAATTGAGAATTGTAAGTTACCGAAGTAATAAATGTCATGATTCTCATGAAATCTTCTCTTAGTTAAAATATTTCAGAAAAAAGGCTCACAAAAAGAAACACATCAATTAAGACAAGAATGGTTTACATTGGGGATGCTAAATTTTACAATTGAGAGTTTCTTTCAGAACAGCTAGCTCATCAGGAATCAAGGAGAAAATAACATTACCATTCCCTAAAATTCAGAATCCTCCCCATAATACCAATTAAAATGTCTTTTTCATCCTTTTGAGCAAAAAATAATGAAGCGGTTTGCAACGTATTCATGATTAAACATCTGACAAATTAAAGTAAAAAAAAAAAAATCAATATGTTTCTATTTATAGAAAGTATGGTATCTGGAGTGACATCATGTTTCTATAAGACCAGTTATTTCTTTACTGTCTGTCTGTTCATGATCCTCCAAATGGGAACTCAACTACACCAAGGTATAGCAGACGCTGGCTGCAGCAACTACTCAGTCTCTATGATTTGGGATTGCAGATGGGAAACTGCAACCCAGAAAACTAGACCACAATTTTGATGTCGAAGCTGGACTCGAACATACGACCTCGTAGTTAGGAAGACGGAGATTATACCACTGACCCACACTGCTTACAATGTAAGCTTTATTCAGTCTTATCTACGAAGAACAAGACAAGTACTTCCTTTTCGATTACATTTCTTTTGTTTTATATTAAGATCATATTCAAAATTATGGGCAGATTGTGTTCCCACTTTATCAGACATTAAAATAAATAACACCTTAAATTAAATGTCCGTAGTAAAATACTGTTACATAATATAAAATGCTGAAAATTGCAGAATCTCTGGGCACTGACCCCTGAGCTCTCAAGCCCATGATGCTTGATCTTCAAATTAAACAAACATTTAGGCACAATAATGAGACTCAAGTTTAAAAAACCTTGCAAACCTGCTCCGTGGGAAACTTACAACTTCACAGGAAAATAAGTACATCATGATCAATGGGGTTCATTACAAATAAATATTAAAAAATATCCCTTAGCAGCAAATCACAATTGTCAGTGCGGAATATGTGCCAAACGGGATATCGTCTAAAATATCACAATTGGGATATGATTTCCAAAACGATATATCAAAACTATCATCATTCCATTCAGGCTTCAAGTTTGTGCTTTCTCTTTTCATAATTTAGGCATGATTAAAAAAAGTCAAACTTAAATTTTTAACTTAAGTCTCATTAACAGAAACTTTTAATCTATAATGAAATTTCAATTTCAGACTTTCTACTTACTCTTGAAATGGAAATTCCCCTATTTGTGAGCAAATCCATTCGATTAATTCATTCTCAGAGCACTGAAATATTCAGGTTGATATCCTAATAGGGATATATTTAGAATCCCCTATGGGAATATATTTGATATCCCTAATGGGATATTATAGCCCATCTGGATATCAATGCAGATAATTCGATTGGGAAATAATATCCCAATTGGCAGTAATGCTGCACTGTTTAGGGCTCCTTATTTCACAACCACCCTGGTCCCCCCCTGTTGTCAGGGCACTTACAAATTGCATAAGGTATATTGGCTCCATAAACACAAAGGGAAGAAAAGTACCCAATATTTCAGAAGGGATTGCAAAATTTTCTGTCCCTCATGAGATTTGTCTCTCGCAGAGCAATGGAGTGATGATTGATGGCTTGTCACAAAATGTCATGTCACAAAATTTCAAATTTGCCACAATTATTGGCACCTTTAGAAAGAATGTCACATCAGTTTTGCCTTTGTCACATTTGATTGGCATAGATTCACACATGACCAGTGATACTCACTGAAAGGATCATTTGGTTATGTCTGTTTCATGAAAAATGGAATCCACCATTAAAGTGCAACATCAAATTACCAATGAGTGTGAGTAAAGGGGTAAAACATGTCATAAAATGTCAGACAAATTTTAGTACATCTGTTCATTTTCATTTTGTTACAAAATTTTCAAAATGTCACAGATGCTCCATTCTCTGCTCTTGCTCTCCAGGAGTTGATCCAAGCACTTCGGTAAATGATCTTTTATTGCAGTCATCCTGTGCAAGACCCTGTATCACCTAGAAACAATATTTGTTACACCTGTTGATTTTGCAATCAATAAAATAAGAAAAGATTCCATCAAAATTAGTCGACCATTTCTTGAAGTCTTAAATAAGCTTATTCAAGAGCACATGCAATTTTTTTGTCATAAATTGAATTGACCTCACTAGGTATGGAAATTTGCCACACCCACCATAGCAACGTGATAACTAGATGGGGCAAACAAAACCTCAAATCCGCAATTATGCATCACCAACACATTTGGATGTTTATGTGGCCTGTGGCAAGTTTTGATCCTTTCATGGGACTTCTCCGGATCTTATTAGCAAAAGGAATAAACAAAATTCGTTTTGCTAACCATTCTGGGTAACGGGAATCGGATTTACAAAGCCCGTAAGCGCAATTTTTGTTCAACATTTTGTCTTCATTCAGTTTGTGTGTGCAGAAATGTTTTCTGCAGTTTATCACATTGACTACATGAGCATACGCTGTTAACTAGCTGTACTATACCACGTAGCTTTTTTGACCCACTTAGTTACGCAGATTTTATTGCTCGGCGAATTCATACGGTGATTGGTTGAAAAAGCTGTCAATCATCTAAGTTCAGAGAGGTTTATTGCAAATTGCCTCTAAATATAGGCAGTTGCACACCAAACCCAAACACTGCGCTGTGAGCTATTTTTTAAAACCAAATTGGATGAAAAAGGGACATATAAATGTTTGCCTCAATGCTTGTTTTCGAAGAGAAGGCATAAATAATCACACGGCCTTTCAGATGAGAAGTGAAAATTGATTCAAGGGGCATTTTTACGCCCACTTAAAGCAAAATAGGTGATGTAACAACAACAAAATTGCACCCACTAAAGTAAATTTCTCTACTTTAACAAATACAACTTTTGAGTATCACCAGAAAGCCTCAATAGTAAACCTAATTATGTGACAGTAAAAAGTCAAAAACTATTTCAAATATCTATTTGATGATTTATTTTCAAAAAAAAATCGCTTTTTGACATACAGTGGCCTTCAGATTTTTTTCAAATTTCAGCATACCAATCAATTGATGAGATGGATATTCTAGAGTTGATCAATGCCTGACCTCAGAGAACACAATTTACACCTAAAAATACAGAAAGATCTTGGACATGCCATCCATCTTACTATAGCATTAAGCGTATAAACAATCCTTGGAGAATTGATGAGCCTTAAACCCTTAAGTATTTGTACACAATTTGGAAGCCGTTTTTTCTCTGAATTTACTTTGCTTCTCTTTGTAAACAAAACACTGTTGATGCTCGGGTTTCACATCAATGTTTAGTTTGGGACATACCTCTGCTTAAAGATTTATGGATACGTAGCAACAACTTGTGCTTAAATAGGAACTTCATGCTATAAATCATGAAAAATAGCAAAAGATATCACCAACTTGGTTAAAAATGGACCATTTTACAGAAGTTTAAATATGGTGTTATAACAATAAATTATGCAAAGTTTATTCAAATATTGTCATATCGTAAAAAGGAAATTCATCTTACTATATCCTTAATATAGCATATCAAATATCCTATGAAATTTGAATCACCCTTAACCCCAAACCTAGATAATTTTTTTTACAAAATTTGGATAGGTTTCGACTTAATTTATTTCTCTTTGTAAAAACTAAGCTGTTAGCTTCTACTCTCTAGATTGTTAATCCGGGCAGTCACTACTGTGACATATTTCACACCAGTAATTGTAATATCTCTGGCCAAAACGAACCCATAAAATAGCAAAAATATCATCAAAATCGGTTAAAAATTGACTTTTTATTATAGCATTTTGAATTATGCAAATTTATTTAAATTGTGACATCACACAGAAAACTTATGAATTTCCTTATGTTAACTTATTGTTTTTCAATCCTGCACCAATGTTACTTAAATGGGAGCAGTTGAATATGACCAAAAGGTTTGTAAAGAGGTGATGTCGTCTCAAAACAAATCACATGACGTCGGTAAAACTTACACCAACATCAACGTATTACAAGTGTCTGCGTATATTATACAGTGTGTATGGAGATTAGTACATACACGTTATACGTACAGTATGTAAGTATTGCAACAGCATGACACTGCTGAGTTGAACAGAGCTGTACAAAATCGTCGTTAGTTTAATCATGGAGCTATTAACTGAAATTAACCCAGTTAATAGCTCCATGTTTTAATTCAAACGAGGGGAACAGACAAAGAAAAAAAGTTGCCTTGACGAAATTCAAACTTGTTACGATTGGCACAAAAGCAAATCCGAAACCCATCGCCCAATCCATTCAGCCACAGCAATGCTGAATTGATATTGTTGCTGTATTATTAATATAGTGCAACATATGATCGAAAGAGGCGAATAGCCATTGGTTGAAATTTCAACCAATTAGAAGTGACTGTCCTTATGCCGGTATCGTACCTTTAATCTTCATCATACCCTCAACCAAGTAGGAGAACTATTGCAAAAATTAAAAATTCTTGAAACTGTTTTAACTCAAGACTATAAATGCTTTTGATGTAATGTAACAACTATTCTGTTCAAAATTGTTAAGCTCTTTCTGCTGAAAAAAATCTCTACCCATCTACATTGACATGGGCTTATGATTTTAATGTTAGATTTTTGATTTCATATTAAGCAATCGTATTATATTTTTTCTCAATTTTCCAACACTAAACTATTACAATCAGTTTTAATGTCACCTTGATTTAATGCAGGGATCTGTCATTTTAATTTTAATTGAAGAAAGAAAAAAAATAATACAACTATCTTTGATGAAAAACATAACGGTAGCAGCCTCTAACTAAACTACAATGATTTTCAATCCTAAAAGAGGAGTAACTTTAAAATTACTACAACAAATAACAAAGAAGGTGCAAGTTATACCAGGAATAACGTAATTTTATATTATCATAAATCTGAATTCCTAAAGGTTGTAGAAAATTATTTTGGGTACCATTTATACACAAAGATAGAGACTGGTTGGTACTCTACAAGGCTGGTAGATTGTCAGTGCTTAAAGCCAAATCAGGCCAAATTATACCTAAAAAAGCCAAACTGTAATCAAGACAATTCAAAGTTTTGAAAGAGATCAGCCACTGACAGATCCAGGGGCATTTCTAAGCTAAATCCATTGGATCGATCAGGCTCATGAAGCCGTTACTTATCCCCGGTTGCAATGGTGCAAGCGAATAAGAGTATATAACTCCCTCCTCCCTCTGGAGGGGACGCCAGTCCATTGCAGATTAACTCCCTAGCAGTACTGGTACTCATTTTACAGCTGAGTAGACTGAAGCAAGTAGAGTAAATTGTCTTGCTTAAGGACACAATGCAGCACTCTAACAGGAATCGAACCTGGAACCTTTCGAATACGAGCATAACTCCTCAACCACTGCACCTCTCGGGGGAGGGGGGAGGTTTAAATAGACTGAAAAGCAAAACAATGTTATTATGTAACTTCTAAATATTCAAAATATCACATGGTTCAAATGTTATCAAAACAATTATTTTTCAATTTCATTTTATTCTCTATCAAAACTTTGAGAAAAGGCCAAATTAAGCCATATAAGATATTTTTGTGGCCAAATTACCAGTTCAAGTTTTAATTTTGGTTTCCAAAAATCCAATATGCCAACCCTGGTACTGTCATCAAAAACTTACTGTAAATATCATTTCCTGCCCTTCTGCATGTACAAGGCTGGCAAGCAAACAACTATGTAAGCAAAACATAGGGAGTACTAGGACACAATGTAAGTGCATATTTTTCTGGAGTCTCTAGATTATTTGGATCAACTTTCTTGTATGCGATATTACTAATAACCTTTCATATACATTTGCAAATCAACCATAAACATTTTGTAATTAATACTGAAATAATTTTCAATAGTACGAGTATTATAGATGAGACCTGCCTTATTTCAAACTTCAAATGAATAAGCAAAAAAGAATGTTTTCAACCAAAAGTTTTGTTAATGACATAAAGCCCATTGAGACGTGAAAAAGTAACTAATTTAAATCCAAAATTTCGGGTTTAAATTGTTCTCCACTTCTTGACCTCCACTTTTATGGTTTTCCAGAAGGTCATTCTGAGTATTGGTTGAGTCTATGTATATTACAAACTTTACTACAAGTAATACAAACTGAAAATCAGGTTATTATTGAACAGACTCGGCAAAACCTACATCTGCCTGTCAGTGGGTGTGAATTTTGATTTTGAAAATCTACTGGATAGATATCTTGTCAAGCTGCCTTCAGGAACTAAATCTATTTTGTTTGTGTTACGGGTATTTGCCACTTGACAATGAAAGATTTTGATCAGGCTAGAAACATGCTATTGCTAGTGACCCAGACAAAAAGATACTCCTGCTTCCACCAAAATACAGTCATGTAAACACTTTCTGTGACTTACTTCCCAGCGGAGGGAGGAGGGGGCACTTCCAGATGTGAGGTAGGTATGTATGTGTATATATATATATATATATATATATATATATATATATATATATATGTGCCCGAGTGAGCAGGGTTTCTGCTTTTGCACCATTCTCAGAGTGCATGTGTCTTAAAAATACTAATAAATACAAAATAGTATTTACTAAAAAAAAATACTAATTGTCTTTTTTTGCATCATTTTCGTAGTGCAGGTCCCAAAAATTGAGGTTTTACTGTGCTAATTTTGTACTGCTGGTCCAGTTTTGCAATATTTTTATTGAATACTCATAATGCAAGTATCAAAATTGACTTCTTTCATACTGCGGGTATCAAAATTGTATAATTTTATACTGCACTTACCGAATAATCTGTCATACTGTGGGTATGTTTTTTGGTTGGTGGGCTGAACAACCCTACCACAATTAGTATGAAGTGCCCCCTCTCCCCTCCGGCTTAGTTCCTCTTTTAATAAGGCTGATGATGTTGCTTTCCTTACATTCTTGAGGCTACATTCAGTGGAGTGGCCAATTTTATCAGGAAATTCTGTTAATAAGGCACCTTCCACTCACTTTTTTGGAGATTGATTTAAATCATGGTTGGACACCACTACTTATTGGATGCTGGCCACTACTATTGTCAAGTGTAAAAACTTTATCAAAATTCAATGCAAGGTATAGGAGGCCAACCATCTTATTTATTATTAATTAATAAGACACTCTTGCCTTACATTGTACAGTATAACATTTATGAGATGTAAACAGATGTTTATGAATAATATTTCATTACAGCCAATGACTGAAAACAGTCTAACCTATTATATGAATATTAAATATTGCTGCAACACCATACAATTGTCTTGCGATAATGGTCTTGACTCAAACAGTATAGAACAGGTGACCGGACACAAGGCATCAGCTTGAATGAATCATCTGAAGCTGCCCTTCGCCAATCAAGAACCTCTGAAGACTGAAGAACTAACCCCCTGATAACTTTTCTTTCTTTATACACTACTCCACATCACACATCTTCATCTATAAACATCCACAATAAATAAAAATGGCGGCCAATTCTCCTCCAGAACCACACATTTCCTTCATTTTCCCACAAATCCCTCACGTTGTTTATTGGTTTGGTACAAATCCAATGCGATTCCAATCTCTATTCCAAACACTTAACACAGCATTACTGTTCCATTTACCCATCTACTCTGTACGAGTAAAAGCTCATTACGCATCTGGTAATGTTCGTCCTTGTGAGAATCGTTAAAACAAACACGAGAAGCAGCAGGAGACACGGGGGATACAATAGGAGTATTGTTCTCTTCAAGAATGGCAAAGCTGAAAATGATCAAACAACAGAAAATCATTTCAATCATATTAAAACAACTTTGATACCAGTTCCGCTAAAGAAATTAATTTTCAGTTTTCACAATTGCGCTTATTTATTTACTCAAATAAAATCAACAATTTCCATTTTTGACTTAGTTAAGCATGGAAATTGGAAAGCTATCAGCATTCTAGCCTCCAGATCACGCATGTAAAGACAATCCCTTACATAACAAACTTGTTAGCACCTGCTTTGCTACCTTTTGCTATATTTCGAATGATGTTCTTATCTTCACAAAGATTGATTTTCATATCATTTTCAAGCTAAATCCTTACCTCCATCTATGAAGGCATATTAGGCACGTGCTTGCACTTGATTTCCGTGTTGTAAGCGGATGAGAGCACACGACTCCCCCTGGATAGGACGGCAGTCCATTAGAGGTCAACTCCCCAGCACTGCTGGTACTCATTTTACAGCGGAGTGGACTGAAGCAATCACAGACAACACAACAGGAGTGAAACCCGGTACCGTTAGTATACGAGTATGACTCCTTAACTACTAAGCCGTTGCACCTCTCAATATGACTCCTTAACCACTCAGACTTTGCACCTCTCAATATGACTCCTTAACCACTCAGCCTTTGCACCTCTCAACAT
Organism: Chiridota heheva; assembly: GCA_020152595.1. Classification (NCBI taxonomy): domain Eukaryota; kingdom Metazoa; phylum Echinodermata; class Holothuroidea; order Apodida; family Chiridotidae; genus Chiridota; species Chiridota heheva. The sequence goes on from JAIGNY010002138.1 coordinate 536,007, forward strand.
GACTCCAATAACCACCCAGCCTTTGCACCTCTCCATATGACTCCTTAAATATCAGCCTTTGCACCTCTCAATATGACTCCTTTACCACTCAGCCTTTGCACCTCTCAATATGACTCCTTTACCACTCAGCCTTTCACCTCTCGATATGACTCCTTAACCACTCAGCCTTTGCACCTCTAAATACGACTCCTTAAAAACTCAGCCTTTGCACCTCTCAATATGACTCCTTGACCACTCAGCCTTTGCACCTCTCAACATGACTCCTTAACCACCCAGCCTTTGCACCTCTCCATATGACTCCTTAAATATCAGCCTTTGCACCTCTCAATATGACTCCTTTACCACTCAGCCTTTGCACCTCTCAATATGACTTAACCACTCCGCCTTTGCACCTCTAAATACGACTCCTTAACAACTAAGCCTTTGCACCTCTCAATATGACTCCTTTACCACTCAGCCTTTCACCTCTCAATATGACTCCTTAACCACTCAGCCTTTGCACCTCTCAATACGACTCCTTAAAAACTCAGCCTTTGCACCTCTCAATATGACTCCTTAACCACTCAGCCTTTGCACCTCTCAATATGACTCCTTAACCACTCAGCCTTTGCACCTCTCAATACGACTCCTTAAAAACTCAGCCTTTGCACCTCTCAATACGACTCCTTAACCACTCAGCCTTTGCACCTCTCAATATGACTCCTTAACCACTCAGCCTTTGCACCTCTCAATATGACTCCTTAACCACTCAGCCTTTGCACCTCTCAATATGACTCCTTAACCACTCAGCCTTTGCACCTCTAAATACCACTCCTTAACCACTCAGCTTTTTCATCTCTCAATATGACTCCTTAACAACTCAGCCTTTGCACCTCTCAACATTAGAAAAGGTATTTCTTTCATATTCTGACTTCTTTGATTTGGTTTATGAAAAATTAAAATAAAAATGATAATTTTCATTTTTTGTAAAATAAGGAACCATCCAAAACCATGGTTTAAGTAAATTGGTTTGAGTTACAAAACCAGTACACCGTGCATCCTTAACAAAAAAAAGACCAATATATTCGGATAAATTTTTAGTGTGAGATGATAAATGAACAACTTACCACTGTAGCCAAGAAAGGTTATATATACATAATACCCACAAGCAACCAGCCACAGGGAGTTCGATAGAAAAACTGCATGGAGGGAAATGGAATTCAAAATAGCTGCAGATTCAAGAAAGAAAGAAAGAAAGGTCAAGATTACTATCCTCAACAGTATAGTCAGTGGATGCCCACATGTTAGTGGCCTACTTAAAAGGTTAAGTTCAGTGGTCAAAATCTTATATGAAAGAGGCCTTCAAAACCAACAAAATAGTGGAGAAAGTATTCAAAAATCTTATTCTGTTCAGGAGATATTTAAGTTTAAAGTTCTGTATCATTTGTGTAGAATCCTAAGATTCCCCAAAGTCTTTATGTATTTTATCATATTTTGTCCTTCCATTTTGGGACTTAATCCCATTGGATATTTAAGGAAAGTAGTAAAACAGAATCTAGTAAGGGTAATAAAAATTTAACACCTGCAGAAAGTTTGAGGAAAATGATTCAAATAGTAAAAAACAACTATTTTCTTTAAAAATACATTAGCACTTGTTAAGAATGTGACATTGAGGGCACCAACTTTCCACAGTAAACTGACTACAATAGTCATTTCTACACAGATATTAAGAATAAACATGAATATCTCCTTTAAAAAATTTGAGATATTGCAGGCCTCCCAGTGACTCTATTAGAAAATAAAGGTTTTTTTAAAGGTTGGAAAAGTTGAAATAAAGGTTTTTAAAGGTTTTGGTTTTTTAAATAAAAAGGTTTATAAAGATTAACTCATGGAATAAATTTTCATACAATGAGCATATTCTGGGACAAAAGGCAGTTGGTGGCGCCAAAAGTCCATTACTTATGTGAAGTTGGAAATTTTATTTTGGTCCTGCTACTTTTTAAATGTGTGTTGAGAACAGATATGCTACTAAATGGATGTGTTTACTTACCAATGAAGCTAAAACCTTGGCACTTGAATAATTTACCTTACTTAACTTTGAAAATAAAGGTTTTTAAAGGTTTTAAAGCTTATTTTGAAAGAAATAAAGGTTCAATTTGTCAATAAAGGTTTTTAAAGGTTTTAAAGGTTTTTAAAGGTTTACCGGAGCCCTGATATTGAGGTAATTTCTTAATTCTATTATATTTCTAATATAAACGTCCTCTTTCATACTGTATAAAAAAACTTGCTTGATAATTCAACCAATGTTGAAGCTTAATGGGTTTTTTTAAAGGAATATTCCTGTGAATTTTCAAATATATGATAGGAACAAATTTTAGTCTTTGAACAGAACATCAATGATGTTGAAGCTCAATGGGTTGTTTGATGTGGTGTACTAAGGGGTTTTAGTCTTTTGAACAGAACATCGATGTTGAAGCTCAATGGGTTTTAGATGTGGGTGTACTTAGGGTTTTAGTCTTGAAACAACATCAATGATGTTGAAGCTCAATGGGTTTTTTTGTGGTGTACTATGGGCTTTGTCTTGAACAGAACATCAATGACTGAGCTCAATGGGTTTTTTGTGGTGTACTAAGGGGTTTTAGTCTTGAACAGAACATCAATGATGTTGAAGCTCAATGGGTTTTTGATTTGGAGTACTCCAGGGGTTTTAGTCTTTGAACAGAACATCAATGATGTTGAAGCTCAATGGGTTTTTGATGTGGGAGTACTCAAGGGTTTTTGTCTTTGAACAGAACATCAATGATGTTGAAGCTCAATGGGTTTTTTGATGTGTGAACTCAGGGTTTTAGTCTTGAAACAGAACATCAATGATGTTGAAGCTCAATGGGTTTTTAGATGTGGTGTACCTTAGGGTTTTTTAGTCTTTGAACAGAACATCAATGATGTTGAAGCTCAATGGGGTTTTTGATGTGGAGCACTAAGGGTTTGTCTTTGAAACAGAACATCAATGATGTTGAAGCTCAATGGGTTTTTTGATGTGGAGTACTCAAGGGTTTTAGTCTTGAACAGAACATCAATGATGTTGAAGCTCAATGGGTTTTGATGTGGAGAATTATGGTTTTTGTCTTGAACAGAACATCAAAATGTTGAAGCTCAATGGGTTTTGATGGAGTAATTAGGGTTTTAGTAATTGAACAGAACATCAATGATGCTTGAAGTCAATGTTTTTCACAAAATTCTGGCCAAACCTTATAGCTAGATACATCGCAAAAATGGGCGACAAAAGTTAACAGATTCTTCCCACTTTATAATGCACTTATCAGTTGTATGACTCTTGCCTACTACTCCCGGCAATGCCGGGGGGTCAAAGGTGAGTCATTGACATAGGAAGTGAGACTACATGTGCATCATTAATTGTACTAAATTGTCAGTCACCAGAGTGACTCTGGGGTGGGTCAATTTACTTCAGACCCATTGACTTTGTACATGGGTGATTGATCTGCAAGTCATTTCCTAAAATCGTCAGTCACCTAAGTGACTGAGGTGCGCCAATGCCATGTTTTGTCCACCCACTTTGGTGCAATGACTCACCTTATCTCAGGAATGTAGGGGTGATTGGCACACTATTTATTAAGTGCACAACTCAAAGACGAATTGTCATTGAGCTAACAAAGTAACACCAAGGTCACCAGGTTATACATCACTAATTCGCATACAAATTTGTATAATTATGTCTGAAAATCAAAAGCTATCAAATTGCCAGTTATACAAAAGATTTTGCTTAAATGTTGTGCCTGTTTAATAGCTTTAATAGATTTCAAATCAATTCAGTTCTTACACCAACGAGACCTTCAAGGCTTCTGTGCTCATGGAGAATATTAATTTTCAGAGAACTACCGGGTTTTGTGACTAAAACTGGTTTTCAAGAAAAACCATTGTCTGATTCATACTTTTATATAAAAACAAACAGAAGTACCGAAATAACCAAATCACACATAAAACTACAACTGTCGGAAGGACAGTATGCTTGACTTATCAAAACTAGTACAGAGAATGGGCTATAGAGGGAAGTATATACAGAAATAGGGGTAGCAGGGGCAGATGATTTCAAATTATTTGAGCTTTAAAGATGCACCTATATTTTCATTTGCACTACAAGTTTCAAAATATCTTGAGTTTTCCTAGATATTTAAGACAAGAAAAGCCTAAGGCTTACCTCACCCAGTAACTTAGAAAACATGTAAAACCTAGTAGTCTTTATAACTATAACACCTCCTTTAGTTTTATTAATTGAATAACAAAGAGTGAGAGCCCTGACTTGCCAATGTCAATGAAAGAATGCCATTCAACCTCCTTTCCAACCTGTACCCTCCCCAGCCCCTACACATTCACAGAACTACATCCTGATTGTAATACAACTTGCAGTTTGGGAAAAACAAATGAAAAGTCAAGCAGCATGAAAATGTACAATAATATTAAAGCAAAATTAGGCTAAAACAATATTAACGATGACAAACTACAGACATTGAAATGATACAAATCCTCACCGCTTAATGAAGTATATTCCAGACTGTCCCACTTTCCATCAGAACCTGTCCCAAATGTCATCCCACATCTATATTCCATGCAATCACACCTGAAAACCAGATACTGTATGTCATTCCACCACTTGCATGACCCACATGCCATCACAACTGAAATCCAGATGACATCCCACCACATGCCATTCTGTCCTGTCCCACATGCCACTCCACCCTGTTCCACATGCCAACCCACCCTGTTCCACATGCCAATCCATCTTGTTCCACATGCCAACCCACCCTGTTCTACATGCCAATCCACCCAGCCCCTACAGTACATACAATTCCACCCTGTCCCACATGACCTCATCCTAATTTCTTCAGCTACTTTATCATTATGTTATCTTCTACCCACATTCTGCTTATTGTTTATATTTCCCAAACCCCTAATTTAACATTCTTTAGAAGTGAGAAACTTTTATTTGCTTTATTCATGGTAAGACAAATGTTTTAATTGCTATTCAAGTGTCAGAAATGTCAATATCATAACAAAACTAGAAATGTGAAGTTCTTAAGTCCTAAGCCATATTTTTGATCTCAGGTCAAACATATTGCAAATGCACACTGTACTTTACCATTAAGTGTGAACAATGCTCTTCACATATATTGTATGATCATTTGTTTAAGCTAAAATCATCATACTCCACTTTAATTCAAAGATACCACATATACAACATTTTCATTGCTATGCAAATATCCTAATTATTATGCACACAACAATCCCCCCAACCATGCGAACTGAACAGTACCAATGCCTCTACCACTGAACCAAATAGTAAGTTATTATCTCAGCTAAGTCACATGAATGTACAACCATTCATAAGTTATGAAACTTTTGACCAAAAACTTTAAACCAAAACTTTAACCTGACAAATATTTTCATTGTAATGCAAACAAGCTAGTTAGTAGGCACACACAACCTCCAATCAAGCTCAATTGATCAGAACCCATGTCCTCACTCCTATGCCAAGTCACATGAATGTACATCATTCATTACTTGTTATAAAAACTTTAACTCAAAACAGCGACGCCGACAGCGATCGCCGGGAGCAGCGGCGCAGCGACGACAGCGACGCCGACAGCGACGCCGACAGCGACACGACAGCGACTGCCGGCAGTTTACAGCAACGTAGTAGAATAGCTGTATTCTTTGAATAGTCGAACTCAAAAATTACAAAAGATGGTTTTATTTCAATGAAAAGAAAGTTCATGCTTTTGTAGTCAACATGTTTTTGTAGTATCTTTTAATGTGTCAACATGTTTTCGTAGTATCTTTGATATAGTTGTGAAAATATGTGATATCTATACAGATTTAATCAATAAATACGATTGGGAATGTTTGGAAATGAATAGTCATAATGTACCTGTAATAATAACAGGTCTCATGATGCTACCCAGATAGCAAACATTAATGGTCTAGCGGCGGTCCACTAGCTTACACACATCGGGCGGCCATTGGCAGCAAACACCGTGGTCCGCCGCATAAATGTCTGGTCGACCGGCCGGTCCACCAATGGCACTTAGCAGTTGGCCAACGAGAATCCACCAATGGTCCTTCAAGGTACAATGACGGCACTTTAGCATTTAACCACCGAATCCACCAATGTCCTTCGGGGGTCCACTGATGGCACTTAGATTAGCCATCGAGAATCCCACCAATGGTCCTTGGTCCATCTGCCAAGTACTTCCAGCGTCCACCAGCTGTATTTAGCAGTTAGCCTCCCAGAATCTGCCAAGTCACTTTAGCTGTCCACCAGTGGTATTTAGCAGTTAGCCACGAGAATCTGCCTTAAGAATTGGCGGTCCACCAGAGGTATTTAGCAGTTAGTCACCAAGAATCTGTCATACTTCGGCGCTTCACCAGCAGTATTTAGCAGTTAACCTCCAAGAATCTGCAAGTACTTCAGCGGGTCCACCAGCGGTATTTAGCAGTTAGCCTCCTAAAATCTGCTAAGTACTTTAGCTGTCCACCAGCGTATTTTAGCAGTTAGCCACCGAGAACTCAAGCCAAGTACTTCGCGGTCCACCAGAGGTATTTAGCAGTTAGCCACCAAGAATCTGCATACTTCAGCGCTCACCAGCAGTATTTAGCAGTTAACCTCCGAGAATCTGCCAAGCAGCTTCAGCGTCCACCAGCGTATTTAGCAGTTAACTCCGAGAATCTGCCAAGTACTTCAGCGTCCACCAGCGATTTAGCAGTTAAGACCGAAGAATCTGTCAAGCACTTCAGCGCTTCACCAGCAGTATTTAGCAGTTAACCTCCGAGAATCTGCCATACTTCGTTCACCAGCTGTATTTAGCAGTTAGCCACCAAGAATCTGTCATGCAATTTAGCGCTACACCAGCAGTATATAGCAGTTAGCCACCGAGAAGCTGCCAAGTACTTTAGCGGTCCACCAGCAGTATTTAGCAGTTAGCCACCAGAATCTGTCAAGTACTTCAGCGGTCCACCAGCAGTATTTAGCAGTTAGCTACGTTGATCATCCTATTAAATATTCATAAGTGAATGCCATGTGTTAGTAATATCACTTCCGTTTTCAATTTTTCTCATTGATTGCAAGAAATCTGTAATGTTGTCGTATAACACATGTAGGCCCCTATGTTCGGGTCCAGGATGATGTGTGATCGATAACATCCCATATTTCTCACAATCATGGAAAATAGAAAACCTGAAGTGACATTACCAGTATGGCAGCATTCACTTCTGAATGTATGCATGGTGCAATACCTATGCTTTAAGCTCCACAATGGTCATGTTTGCGATTTGCAATACTCCTGTTACCTGTATCACACTTTACCCATCATTTTTCCACTACACTTCTTAAAATGAAATATCTAGGTGCATTGATAGTAGTGCCAGAGCATTACAGCAGGGGAGGGGAAAAGAAGGGGCAGCTGTGTTATGGAAGGATAACATATGCCAATAGCATGAAATAGTTCTAGACAAATTTAACCTACAGCAAAGCATCGCTTATGAGAGGAAATCACCTAGTGTCTATACTTGAGTACCCAAAATATCCGGTACCCACCGAATAAGCAGTTACCTGGTTCCAAAATACAACCCTGGTAGGGATTTTCATAATATTACCAATTGCAGACTGTTTCTGTTCAGAATTGTATGTTAAAAAGAATAAATCTAACTTACAAGAATTATAAAGTATATATTTTTCTATTCCAAAGCATACAATAAAACGCATCACGAAATATTGTCACAGATCGTGAGAAAAGATGTTGAACGAATGTGGATACATGTAGTAATTTGCGTACGCTTAGTAGTACTACATGTACTAGTAGCACAAAACTTAAACTCTCTAAACTTCACAAAAAAAAAAATATCCAAACCAGTGCGCAATACAGTGTAATGTTGTATGCTGTAGAAAAAATATATTGCAGTTGTATTACACAAACTGTTTTGAAAGCGTGTCTGCTATTTGCTGAAAAAAAATTGTACTACCTATTATTAACCAATCACAAGTTGTGTTTAAATAAAATTGTTACGATGTTACTGAGCGTCACGTAACAGAGAGTCGTGAAATCAGTCAGTAATTCCCAGCATAGCGTTAATGAGGTGGAATCGTGTATTTAATAAATAACAAGTGACCTGGCCCGTGAAATTTGGAGGAAGTGCGATATTATTATTTTACGGTATTTAATGAAGACGGTAAATAAAAGACAAGAAACATTTGTATTCTGTTTTTTATACACAAAAACAAAGGTACGATTGAAAAACAAGAAATATCACAAGATTTTACAAGGTACATTGTTAGATTTTAACACATATACTAGCTTCGCAAAAAAATATTGAAAAATGCTTTGTTGGTATGTCCGATACCTGGCCGATAATGCAGGTTGGGTACCCGGGTCCGATTTTTGGACCCGTGCAAACACTACACCATCTTTCCCTTCTTTTATCAGTGTGTTTATCCTCACTCAAACAGAGTGCATCTTTTACTTTAAGAGTGTGTATATCATTACTCTGAAAGTGTGTATATTTTCTCCCAAAAGTGTGTATATCGTTTTCCAAAAGTGTACATCTTTACCTCAAAAGTGTGTATATCTTTACTTCAAAAGTGTGTACATCTTTACTCCTAAAAGTGTGTATGCCTTTGCTCCAAACGTGTGTACATCTTTACTCCAAAAGTGTGTATATCTTTACTCCAAGTGTATATCTTTATTCCAAAAGTGCATGTATCTTTACTCCAAAAGTGTATATATCTTTACTCCAAAAGTGTGTATATCATTACTCCAAATGTGTGTATATCTTTACTCCAAAAGTGTGTATATCTTTACCCCGGGATATTTACTGGAAAGAGTTATACTTACCTTCCATGCTATAATATGCAATCTGGTCACATGACCTGATTCTAACGCACTTCTAACTTAAAAACCTAAAAACGCAGTAACCAGCCAAGCCCTGACCTCCATAATAATAGACTCTGTACCACCTCACCAACATTCCACCGAGGCCTGAACGAGGGGGGAGGAGTGGATGCATGGAAGGTGGCATAACTCAGAAATATCCCCGCCACGCTTAGCGGGTAAATTTACTTCAAGTTATACCTTACCTTCCATGCTATAATATGCAATCAGATTGCAACCGAGGATAGGAAGGAAGGGAGTTCAGATCGCCGTGATTTTTTTTTTTTTTTTTTTTTTTTTAATGGCTGGTACGCAAAAACTCACACGAACCGAATCCCGCTTAAAGGACTAAATCCTTCACTCGAAGGATGAAAGACCTCAAGAGTGGGAGGAACTAAAACATAGGAAACCACGGCGAGGTACAGTCAAACCGAACAAGGCACCATTCGTTGACAGTAACGGAGGCAAACTCGAAAGAACCTGAGCGTAAAGCCCAGAAAAACAAGCCAACCGAAGAGCGCTTGGACACAACTACAGCAAAGTGTCCACAAAAACGCCATTAAGCCACACCGGATTCGGCCCACAGACAGAACCGCGAGGAAACTACGATTGGGAACGGCGTGTACCAATGAAAACGAATTGAAGAAATCCCGACAAGGGAAAATTCGCTAGCGCATAACGCGCGTAAGAGCTAAAGTTAGCGGGGAACATTTAACGCCGTAAAAGTGAGTCAGACTAAAAACAAGAGAAAAACCGCAAAGCAGTTTCAACGCCGCACGAGATCCCGTGAAAAGAGGTTATGCCCCAACCCGAGTGCATACCGCGCCGTCTATGAACAGTTCAGACTACTTTAACAGAAAGCCACTGGATGATCTATCGGAGGAAAATGTCACATGACACACTACTTAAGAGATCTCCCAGAACTCACCAGTGGTCGCAAGTCAAAGATCAGAGACCCCACCGAAAAACCCTGGTGGATAGCTGCAAGGTATCCCAGAGCTCATGACGGAACTATGACAAAATCGCCCTGACCCGAGGCTCGTGCACGTGAAGCCTGCAAGGTCTCGAGCAGCCAAAGTTCGCCCTGCGCCGAGACGAAAAAAGGGGCCGGCACCGCCCAAGTTTCCGACAGAAGGGGTCACAAGAAAAGTGCCCGACCTTGATCGAGAAGCCCTGGCCGCACCGACGGTGATATCTGACGGGTGAAAACCGTGAGCAGTTGCGGGACGCTGAGCTCCAGGCCACGCCTATCAACAGCTAAACTTGTCTAAGAAGTTGACTGGAGAAAGTGTTAACGCATTTCACGATAGTAACAACCTTGAAACCGCTGGAGCCTACGGCCACGGGCGCCGAGAAAACGTCATCAGATGTCTGTACGGGCAGTTAAGTAACAGGCCGTGAAACCGCAAGGAAGCAGCTGTAAGGTGTTAAAGCATGGAAGGAACCATACGCGCGTTGTTGGTAATAGCTACCCCAAACGTAAGGTTGTCTACCAAAAGGCCACCTATGGTCAAGAAAAATCTCCTTCATGGAGGTAATATTGACAAGTAGGGGGTAACGTATTACGCCAACCGTATGAGTCATAAACCCCAACACTGGGGTAGAAATCACGAAAGAGGTGACGCCCTGTGTATACTACACGGACTGCTAAACACCCTGCACCACGGAGCGGAAAAGCGCGTGGGCTACTGGGGGACTTACGCCGCACAAAGTACGCAACCCCGTTAAATATAATAGATCCATTATGGGTCTACAAAGGCGCCAGCATGACAAGTAAAACCACGAGTCCACCGGGCTAACGATGTCGCAGCACCACGGAGCAAAAGCTCGTGGCTACGCCGAGGGGACAACTGGTACTGGTACGCGGTCCCGAACGGCAGCTATCAGTACCAAAGGACCGCCTAGGTCCACGATAGCGTGAACGCATTTACACCTGTAACGTGAGTCGTTATCTCATTATACCTCTATTCACCACGGGCCACCGAGCAAGTGGCGACGCCGTGAGGGAAGAAGAAGTACACAGCACGCCGCCCGCTGAGAATAGGTAAAATATATATAAACTGAGGCCGTAAGAAATACGGAGGAGTTCACGCGGCCACGCAAGCTATACGAGTCGTGAAACTGAGTTTGTTCCATCACGGAGCTACGAAACCGTAGCTGCGTGGGGAAGAGGGGACGCACCGCCGACTCAGCACGCGGTCCCGGTAAAGAGAAACGCCGCGAACGCAGTAGTTCATGGCTACTGGTCCTCTACCACACAGCCGCCCGCTGGTATAGGCCGTTAACTCCGCTTGTATAAAATCACACGGAGCCGCTGGCCGGGCGGCTACGCTGCGGGGGGACTGCCGCCAACGCCAAAAACGCCCCAGCAAGAAAAACGACCGCGAACACTGCAACACGCGCTAACGGTCGCAATATCCCGGTTCCGATACCCGGTTTATCGACATTGCACGTGAAACCGCGCTAATATCTGTAGAATGTGAGCCGAGGGTCTCGCTCGACGCAAGAATCACATTCAGGTATGCCTCCCGTAAAGAAGGAAATCTTATCACCCAAAGAAGCGCCAGGCCTCGAACCCGAGCAAGCGCTAACACGCGACGATCCTGGGAGCGTGACGCATCGACAAACGGGACTCGCCCTCGCGGTCCATGAACTGGTGAAAACTGCGCGGAACCGCGGACGCTCAACGCGTAAAAATCTCACCAAGTCAGCTCACACGGACGGGGATCTCCAAACTAACGGGTGTGACGACGCTGTACGCTACCTTGCTGTAGAACCAAGCAGCACTACAGACCCAAACGCCATCCCATGCCCCGGACGGAGCCGCTTGTTGTGTTACGGACCCGCACGGGCAGAAACAAGCCCGGGGGCCGGGATGGAACCGGACATCGAGCCGCACGGACCCTAATGGACCCGCAAGGAATCCAATGGCTCTACAACTAGCCGTAAAAAGGGGACTAACTCACGAAGACCCCGTGAGGGCGCCGCCTAGTTGGCCGACCGTCCCAACGCTGAACCGAGGACCACAGCGTGTACACGGGTTTGAACAAGTCGATAACACCAAAGCGCAACCTAAGAAGCGCCATACGCGACGCATCGCAGGACAGTCAAGGCGCAGAACGCACCGGACACTAGGGACCTGCCCGCCGCAGGTCGATGATATAGGCGCAAAACATCGCGGAACTGTGACGCTCAACGCGAAAATCCTACAGAGGCAGTTCACACGGCCGTGGGACAGCGTAGCTATGACCAAGCAGCTTCCTAGCTAGCTTAACTCAACTCGGGTTCATCGCAGTGTACGTTATCCCGCTGCAAAACCCGGTCGCATACAGGCCCGCACGGCCCAGAGAAGCGCTTGCACGCTATGCAAAGCGGACCTCTGAGGTGCGTAACGATCGACGCACGGAGGCCTGTCCTCCGCGCCTACGATACTGGTGAAAGTAATTGCGGAAATGTAACGCTCAACGCGATAATCGATAAATGGTGTTCACATGATCGTGGAACCGCGAGCTAATGGCCACGGAACCATGAATAGAATAGCTCACGGCGCTTATACTACTTGTGAAGATTATCACTTGTCACCTGGCCACATAGCTCGAGCTAGCGGGTGCATATCCGGGTAAATCGACGTGTACGATATCCCGCTACAAAACTACGGAGCCGACGCATCCAACACCGAGCCACGCGCTCGGTCGCACCTTGAAAAATACCGTCGCGTGGAGTCTGTGCTCCACCACGCCGCTGGAACCCAATCGCTGCAAAGAGTACCACGAATGGACTCGCAGAGCATAATCTGCACGCCGTAACGCTGGCGGAGATGGATGTGACCGAGCGTAAAGCAAAGAAGCGCTATCACGCTATGCCGGGTCATCAAGGGTGTGTAGAGCATCGACGCCCGAGGACCTGTCCTCCATGTCCATGATACTGGTGAAAATAATTACGGAACGGTAATGTTCAACGCAGACAATCTTAATTGGCGCTCACACGAAGTCGTGGAACTGCGAGCTAATGGCTACGGGACCAAGAAGAAAATAGCTGTCCTGATGCTATACTTCTTGTAAAGAAAGTCATCTGTCACCTGACCACGAGCGAGTAGCTAGTGGGCGATAACCGGGTGAACCGCATACAGTGTACGTTATCCCATTAGAGATAAGTTCCGCCACTGGAGCCATCCAATGGAAGCGAAGGACCCGTAAACGCCGACCGTGGACTCGATGGAACCGCACGGACCTCAGAACACGGGCCGCGGAACCGCCCAATGGAACCGCACGGACCGTAGAAACACGGACGTGGAACCGCACGGACCCCAAACATGGGCCGTGGGAACCAGATAACTGTCGTGAGCCGCTGGCTACGGGACCAAGAAGAAAAATAGCTGTCTCAATGCTATACTTCCGATGAACCGCACGGTGTACGCCTTTTCAAGAGGCGCCCGCCAGGAGTGGGCGGCGCCCCGCCTCCCTGGCTTTGGACCTGGGTGGCGGTGGGGAGACGAAGAGGGCTCTCAGACCGCCGCTTCTCCACTTTCTCCGCCGCTTGAAAGTACCGGTCGCGGTGGAGTCTGTGCTCCACCACGCCGCTAGATCCCAATCGCTGCAAAGAGTACGGGATTTGACTCGCAGCATAATCTGCACGCCAGAACACGTGAGATGGATGTCACCGAGCGCATTTAAAGAAGCGCTTGCACGCCACGCATCACGAGACATCCTGGGTGTGTAAAACATCGACACTCGGGACCTGTCCTTCATGTCCATGATACTGGTGAAAATAAATACGGAACTTGTAACGCTCAACGACAGTCTTAATTGCGCGCTCACACGAGCCGTGGAACTGGCGAGCTAATGGCTACAGGACCAAGAAGAAAAATAACTGTCAATGCTATACTTCTTGTCAAGAATGTCACCTGTCACCTGACCACGAGCTAGTGGGCGATAATCGATTAAACCGCACGATGTATGCGGAACCCGTTAAATACGGACCCGTAAACACGGGCCGCGGAACCGCCCGAATGGAACCGCCCGCCCAGAATAACGGGCCGCTGGAACCGATGGAACCGCCCGCCTGAATAACGGGCCGCTGGAACCGCCCGCCCAGAATAACAGGCCGCGGAACCGCATGGATCACGGAACCGCCCAATGGAACCGCCCGCCCAGAATAACGGGCCGCGGAATCAGATGGACCACGGAACCGCCCGCCCCAGAATAACGGGCCGCTGGAACAGCATGGATCCCGGAACCGCATGGATCCGCCCCCGAACCGCACAATGCCCGCACATAGGGCTGCGGAACCGCCAGGGATGGTCCAACGGAACCGCATGGAACCGCCGGGCAGAATAACGGGCCGCGAACCGCATGGACCGCCCAATGGAACCGCCCGCCCTGCAGAATAACGGGCCGCTGGAACCGCATGGAACCGCCCAATGGAACCGCCCGCCTGCAGAACAACGGGCCGCTGGAACCGTATGGAACCGCCCAATGGAACTGCTTCAGAATAACGGGCCGCTGGAACCGGATGGAACCGGCCCAATGGAACTGCTTCGCCCGGGTGAATAACGGGCCGCGGAACCGCATGGAACCGCCCAATGGAACTGCTTCGCCCAGAATAACGGGCCGCGGAACCGCCCATGGAACCGCCCAAAGAATAACGGGCCGCTGGAACCGCATGGAACCGCCCAATGGAACCGCCGCCTGCAATAACGGGCCGCGGAACCGCATGGAACCGCCCAATGGAACTGCTTCGCCTGCAGAATAACGGGCCGCGGAACCGCATGGAACCGGGCCCAATGGAACGTCGCCTGAACAACGGGCCGCGGAACCTTATGGACTCACGGAACCGCCCAATGGAACCGCTCGCCTGAATTTTTACGGGCCGCGAACCGTATGGACTCCCGAACCTTATGGAACCGTCCCCGAACTCACAACAACCGGCGCCAAGCGCGTTACAAGGGTTGTGGAGTCGACAGGGACTGTCCAATGGAACCGCTTGGAACCGTGTTTACAACTTAGGCGACGCTCGCTAACGCCCCTAAGAGGTTCTCTCTCTCTCTCTCACTTACCTTTACGGAACCGCCCAATGGAACCGCTCGCCCCGTAACTTTTACGGGCCGCGGAACTGCATGGACTCGAACCTTATGGAACTGTCCCTGAACTCACAACAACCGGCGCCACGCGTTACAAGGGTTGTGGAGTCGACAGGGACTGTCCAATGGAACCGCTTGGAACCGTGTTTACAACTTAGGCGACGCTCGTTAACGCCCCTAAGAGGATATCTCTCTCTCTCTCTCTTATCGTATCGCTCTAGGCGCAACGCCTAAGAGCGTAACCTTCTCAGTGAATCTCTTTATATATCTGAAAAGAGAAGAACATATATCCATGCGCATACACAAATACGGCAAAGTAAGTATGATCTTACGGACACGCTAAAGAGAGACGAGGCCTAGCAGTCTAAACAGAACACCAAAACTCTCTTAAACAGAAAAAATTTTACTGAAAAATAAATTTCTTAAGAGAAGAACGTAAGTCCAAGCGCATAAACCTAAACACGGCAAAGTAACTATGATCTTACGGACACGCTAAAGAGAGACGAGGCATAGCATTCTAAACAGAACAACAACACTTGCTTTAACAGAAAAAATTTAAAACCAAAAAATTTTCTATCTGAAAAACTTTAGAAACCCGAGAAAACGATCCAACGAATGACTTTACTAGCGCCGGGTAGCGTGGGAAACACCAACCACTGTGTACTTGAGGTCTGTAAAGATAAAAAGGAAAGATTATTTTCCTGTAATTAGGTCGCCGGAGAGACTCCACCCACGGTCTCTCCGACACCCCAAGTTCAATCCTGAAAATTAAATATTTTATCTCCAAACTGTGTGAGAAAAATAAAATATTCATATGCTGTTAACGTGAAAACGAAAATAAGCTCGCTAGTAACAACTGTAGCTCCCTAGAGTTGTTACAGGGCGATTCCCACATTTACCCAGCGGTGACTAAGACCCAATGCGCATGCGCCAAAATCGAAAAGGAAATTGGCCTAATGCATACGAAGAAGGTGTACTGAAATATCCTAACGTGTTAAACACTATACATAGTATAACGCTAGGGTCACCTCGAGGCGGGTGGGGCTAAGGGAGAAAAAGACTAATTCCCGGGGAGAGGTCCCCAGACAGGCACAACCTGTGCTCTAGGACCTAAAACACCCACCACGAGAGTAGGACGCCTCAGAACTCAGCCACTCGCTATGTACGAATGGAGACAAAAACCCGCTATCCTATGTAGGCTACACGGGTAAAGTCGGTAGGTCGGCCAAGAAATCTCGACTCCATGGCTATCTCACCCTTCTCTCGAAGACTTGAAAAGGCGAGCCAGATGAGAACGGGCAGCGTAAAACCCTTCAGGTAGAAGCTGCCAAGAGAAAAGAGTTAGAAAGGTTAATTAAAAATAAAATAAAAGTGACCAGTTTTCAGCGATGTTGTGAAACAAACGCGCTGAAAAAGAGTGAGGTGGTACAGAGGTATTATGGAGGTCAGGGCTTGGCTGGTTACTGCGTTTTTTAGGTTCGGTTAGAAGTGCGTTAGAATCAGGTCGTGTGACCAGATTGCATATTATAGCATGGAAGGTAAGGTATAACTTGAAGTAAATTGCATAACTAAGCAAGTGTAGTGGCTCAGTGGTTAAGAAGTCATGCTCATATTCAAAAGGTACCTGGTTGGATTCCCATATTGATCACTGCATTGTGTCATTAAGCAAAACACTTTACTAACTTCAGTCCACTCAGCTGTAAAATGAGAACCAGTAGAGATGGGGAGTTAATCTGTGATGGACTGGAGTCCCATCCAGGAGTAATGTTTTCCTCTAATTGGCTTGCGCCATTAAAATTTGGGGATAAGCACCAGCTCTATGATCCTAATGGCTCGAATAGATTTAGCTTTTGTAAGCTTTGCCTAACTAACTTGATCACAGATGATCGATCTGCATTCACATTTCTCATGGGTGGATCTGAGCCTGCTCTAGATCGTGATCCTACCCTCGACTAGGATCAAGAGCAAGCGACTGTGGTCAGATCTGGTGAGCATTCTAACAGTAAAAAATAGATGGATCTGTTCGCCTGCTCTGGATCATGATCCTACCCTCAACTAGGATCAAGATCAAGTGAATGTGGTCAGATCCGGTGAGCATTCTAACAGTAAAAATTAGTGGATCTGTTCGCCTGCTCTGGATCATGATCCTATCCTCAACTAGACCAAGATCAAGTGAATGTGGTCAGATCCGGTGAGCATTCTAACAATAAACTAGAACGGTAAATACCGTCATGGTTCGCATGCCCATGCAAATTGACACCCATATCATATGACCTGGCCAATTATAAAAATGGCATCTCACACTAAGTCCCACATGGCATCCCATGTACCACATGGCATCCCACCCCATGTCCCACATGGCATCCCACCCCATGTCCCACATGGCATCCCACCCCATGTCCCACATGACATCCCATCCCATGTCCCACATGGCATTCCACCATATCTCCCACATGGCATCTCACCCCATGTCCCACATGACATCCCATGTCCCCCTGACATTCCATCATATGTCCCACAGGGCATCCCATCCTATGACCCACATGGCATTCCACCCTATGTCCCACATGGATCACATCCCTGGTCCCAAATGACATCCCACATCATGTCCCACATGACATCCCATGCCTTGTCCCACATGGCATTCCACCATATCTCCCACATGGCATCCCACGCTATGACTAACATGGATCCCATTCTACATGCATGTCCCACATTAATCCAACCATATGTACCACATGACATCCCTATGTCCCACATGGCATCCCTCCCTGTGTCCCGCATTAGTGGCTTCCCACCTAATGTTCCACATGGCATCCCACCATATGTTCCACATGGCATTCCTCCCAATGACATCCTACTTTATGTCCCACATGGCATCACATTCCATGTCCCACATGGCATTACATCGCATGTCCCCATGGCCTCCTACCCTATGTCCCACATAGCCTGCTTCCTATCCTATGTCATACATGGCATCCTACTTTATGTCACACATGGCATCCTACCTTATGTCACACATGGCATCCCAACCTATGTCACACTCTGTGTTACTCGTGGCATCCAACCATGTCCCACATGGCATTCTACCGTTCCACATGGCATCCCACCCCATGTCCCACATGATATCCCATAGGCTCCATAAGAAGTCTCATCCTAGCCATCATACCCTGATTGAGCATACTATGAATGAAAGTGTCAGTTCATATAATAACTTATATGCAAATGAGTTGCTGAATAAGAAAAAAAGGTGGAGTCAAATAATTATGCCTGATATAGCCCTTGGTGTATACAACATGGTATATATTATATCATATGGCCCCCATCCATGTCCCACATGTCATCCCTCTCTATGTCCATATGCAATCACATCCTGTCACACTCTCTGACTAAGCATACTAAATAAAAAAGTCTGGTCAGGTCATATACTGTAGCAACTTTAGGCAAATGACCACAATAATAAAGGTGGAGTTTAATAATCATGCCTGATACAACTTTTGGTGCCCAAATATTTTGAAGAATTTTAAAGATTTTAAATCTCAAGTGCTACAAGAGAGACATGAGGATCTCTGAAGAATATTGGAAAATTATATCATTTTGCAGTTATCTTCTAAGAAAATATCAAATATTTTGTAGACTTTTTAAGGAAACTAGTCTTCAATCCTGTCTTAAGTATCTCTGAAAAACTTTAACATTTTATTTCTCTCTCCCATGGAATTTCATTTGATCTACCTACTGTGGTGTAGCGGTTATCATACCTGTCTACAGACCACGAGGCCCCGGGTTCAATCCTGGGGTGGGTAGACACGCCAGTGCACCACAACTGGTCATCAAAGGCCGTGGACATTAACTTGGTTGTCAATGTTATGTCTGTTCGTACGTCATACCTGTGTTCTCGTCCGGGTCGTATTGAGCGTTTCTTGATAGCATTTGTACTATCATAACGAAATACGCAGGCGACGACCCCGTCATTGTAATTGTGTGTTCAACTCTCTCTCTCTTGACATTTTATAAGGAAATTCTAACCTTCCATGAGGATATCTGAAGAAACTTTAACTTTTTCTGAGGACCTCTGGAGGAAATCTCAGGACAAATCTGTGGACGGCCGGATGGTTGGACGGCCGGACAGACGTAATCACCATTACATAGGTTCGCACAATGCTTCGCATGCGAACCAAAAATGGGTAGATCTGATCACCTGTTCCAATCATGATCCTACCTCGACTAGGATCAAGATCAAGTGAAGGTGGTCAGATCCGTGAGCATTCTAACAGTAAAAATGGGTAGATCTGATCACCTGAACTGGACCTGATCGTAAGCCCATAATCAAGTGAAAACACGCTTAAATCGTTTACTTAACATGTCCATGTATCACTTCAGAAGATATACTTACCAGAGAAATGTTGCAACCAGCAGCCCAGCTCCGATGCAATCTATTAAGACAGTCCACAAGAGGAACTTGATAAAACCCATGAAGTGCAAACCCAAGACAAGGGCAAACCCAACAGATGATCCTGGCAAAGAAACAAAGTAGGTATTTAATACTAAAATTTCCCGCGGTTTCAACTGAATGTGTCCCAAATCTTCCCACGAAATATCGCAGAAGAAAAAGTGCAATTAACTTTTATTTCCTTTTATTTTAATTTTTTTCTTCTTCATTTTTTTGAATGACAGAAAAACGTGGAAGTTTGTAAATATTGAATTCGTTGGGTTTGTTTTGTTCCCTTTTTTCTTGTTTTATGAATAAAATATTTCTTCCTGCGAATGCTGAATAACCGTCAGATCTACAGATGTTTTTCAACTCTGCAATGCAACTTGTTTTGTCTGTAATTTGCATCACAGATATGTGACCTATTTGGCTATTGATGTGGATATTCATTTTGGTTAACTCCTTGGATCTTACCTTTATACTTTTTCAGTTTCTTACCTTTTTTTCCTTTTTTTTTAACACCCATCTTTTACCCCAAGCACACCATTCTTCAATGTTCTATGTTATAAAATATATGGTGTGACTTAATATGTTTTTTTATTTGAAACTATATCAACTTTACATCAATTGTATCATTCAGTTGTATATTTTTTCTATATTGTACACCTGTTGCTTCCTCAAATGGGGATTACCCTACCCCCCCTTCCTTAGTATTAATTTTGATTGCAAAACAGATAAATAAACTGTTGAAATAAAATGATAATTATCAGAGTATTGAGGTTTCAACTAATTATACAAGTTTTTATCACTGTGAATTGCTCTTGCAGAAACCAGAAATCAATGGAATTCAATACAGAGTATGCAACTAAGTAGCAGTGTATTGAAAATAAAATAAATAAGGGGCTCTGCTTAATCAGTGATAGATTTAGGAAGAGGTCCATGATCAAATATGTCAATATTTTGCCATAAAATAAATGTAAAAATAATGTAAAAATAATCATGATCAAGTATTTAGATTGGGGCTCTGAGAAAATCATATGAATAAATGTTGGATTGCATTAAAGTTTGAAAAAAGCTTTCACTGTCTTGTTCTCACAAATGCAAATTTTGAGAGCTGCTTTGAATTCTACCCCTGACACACAAAACAACAAATATATTTTTTGAAATATTTGTAAATATTGAATTCGTTGGGTTTGTTTTGTTCCCATTTTTCTTGTTTTATGAATGAAATATTTTTTCCCGTGAACGCTGGATAACCGCCAGATCCAAAGATTTTTTCCAACTCCGCAATGCAACTTGTTTTGTCTGTAATTTGCATTGCAGATATGTGACCTGAAAACAAATATATTTTTCGAAACTTTTATCAAGCAGTGTTGAGCCCCATACAAAATATTATGGAACTCACTTCCACAAGTAAAGCAATTAGAGGCACTTACCACAGAGCCAGATACTGAGAAGTACCAGAAAGGCAGGATCATCTCGTGCCCATTGGTCCTTTGTGTCTGCAATGGGGAAAAACAGTTATAAAGTAAGTTTCACTGTAATACGTGAAGGGATGCGGCATAATTCACATTTTATACATCTATGGACATGTAGCAACAAATTAAGCTTAATTGGAAGAAATTCGGCTCTAAATCATGAAAATAGCAACACTTTCTTTTTTATCAATTTTTTTAAATCAAATTCAATTCAAATTGAATATTTGATAGCATTTTGAATTTTCAGGCCTTTATTATAATAAATTAGACACATTTTATTGTTCTTTTGTGACATCACATGAAGAAAACCTATCAATTTCGCTCTGTTCATTTATTGTTTTCCATCCAGTCTTCCACAAATGTTAGTTGAATGGAAGCAGTTGAATAAGGCCAAAAGGTCTTGAAATCTCCATCATATGAGTAAAGTTTAGCAGGAAAAAACAATATGAAGATTTTCAGTGACTGAAATTTCGGACAGAAATATAAAGAATTACATTGAACATTTCTTCCATTCATCACAACTTTTGCATTCAATACAAATTCTTTAATTCTTAGATTAGTCATAACTAGGACACCTCAGGTGCTACTGTCGTCATTTTCTTCTCTTTCATACATCACAATGTTTCCATACATTACAAATTCTTCAAACTTTGATTTATAGCCACAATTAATTGCCTTTGACATAATTTGAAGACTTATTGAATAATTTGAAGACTTATTGAATAATTTGAAGACTTATTGAATAATTGAAGACTTATTGAATAATTTGAAGACTAATTGAATAATTTGAAGACCAGTTCAGGAATTAAAGCTCTTTCTGGTGAATATAATATGTTTACCTGTCCAAATACTTTCATGAAAGTTGATGAATGTGTGTCTTTATTTGGTTCAAATACTTGCTGAACTTCTTTTATATTGAAACTATATTATATATGTTCTTTTTTATTTAGATTAAATCATAAAATCACGATGCACCTTGATCCTGTTATGTATAACCTTTTCCTGCACTTAATTCAATGCTTCACCCACCAGACCCTTCTTAACAATCCTAAAGTTTATAGTGCAAATGTCTAAATTTACATATTATCAGCAGGTTTATAGCACAATGGGAGAGCACCCATTTGCTCACCAGGAGGTCAAGGGATTTGTTTGTTTATTTATTTATTTATATTATTCATTTTGTATATATTTATTTATTTATTTATTTATTTATTTACGTATTTATTTATTTATCTTTTTTTAATATTTTTTTTTTTATTTTTTTTATTTTATTTATTTATTTCCAGTATAAATTAATATACAATACAGAACAATAAACAAAAGGAAAAAATGTAGAAAATGAGACAATAAAACGATTAAAGATATGAAAATGAATACAAAATGATAAGTAAAAAAGGGTTATAACAAGGGCTCTAAAATACCAAAATGATTCAAAATTGCAGCTTTATATACAAATCAATTTTTAAAAACTGTTGTTCTAAAACTTGGGATGGTGGCTGGATTTCTCAGATTATAATTTGTTTTATCGCACATGGATGTTATTTCCAAACTTAATGGGTGGTCTTTCGTTAAAACTATGTTTTGGGAAAGTCTGCCAAATTCTTTCTTTGCTGCATCGCTGACTTTATTTATAAGTAAATCACGGTCTAAACAAAATTTATTGGCACAATATCTCAAGAAACTTTTAATTCTATTTTTATCTTTTACTTTTTAAAAATGGTACCAAACTGGGACTGCATAAATAAATGCCCGTTTGAGTCCTACCAAAAACTGCTGTCTCGCTTGGAGCCCAAGGATCTGAGCAGGGTAATGATAGATGCTTGTGCGCCATTGTACAGTTTTAAGCCCCAAACGCTTACAGGCCCTACTGTGAAGCACTTTTGAGTATGATTACATAAGAACTAAGTACTATTCTTATTATACAGCAATTAAAAAAAAATTCATTCTTTTCTGTTTCTGTAAGTATACTTTCTCCTTCTGTAAGGCCAGCATTAAAACTTATTTGCTGCATCCCTGAAACCCCATCACAAAATACAATCCTCCCTATTCATATACTTCTTTCTCTTTGGCTTTAAATATTAATGGTTTAATGTTTAATAGGGATACAAGAAATGTTAATCTCCTTGTTAACCTTCCCATTGACCCACAGTTTTTGTAGTAAGTTATGTGAAGTAAACAAATAATACATAAAGCATGACCAAAAGGTGGGAACTTGAAACAACAATTCCAGTGAAATTCTTAGGAAAGTAGAGTATGTTCTAGCTAAGATCTTTCAATTACCAAAATACTGATATGAAATATGTGCCTGGACAATAGAACTTACGTTTTCTGTACTGAAAATTCCTATACCTGTAGAAAAGCATATGGAGAAAGGTAGACCAGTTAAATCATTTTAAACAATATTACAGAAAATCAAGTCCAGTAAAATTATAAGCTGATGGGAGGGGGGAGGGGGGTTGGTAAGGGGTCTGGAGCCCCCAATCACTTTGTCAAAGAGCCCTTGAAACCATTAATTTTTCATAGATAATGATATCAAGCTTCTTTGAACCACCACCTGACCCATCCTCAACAGACCCCCTAGCGTTGTTGTTTTACAGGGGCCCCCTGCCTCCTGGGGGTCTGCCCTACCCCCTGGGGTCTGCCCTGCCCCTCATGAGAATTTGTTTTTTAAAGGTTTTTTTGTTGTTTTTTAAAGATTTTCTTTAAACCTAATAATCTTAATTAACCTCATAAATTAATACCTTACATGTATACTTAACACAGAATGCATAGTAAGCAATTGTCCTGTTTGGCTCATGAATGGTCTTTATTTTTCAGAACAGTTTCATTCTAAGGTATGATTATAGCTAAAATCCCAGAGCTTCTTCACCATGGGATTGAGCTTAAAGGGGGCCCTGGACTCCACGCCGTAAAAGACACAGTTCTTGCGCGTGCATTAATGTGCCACTCAACAAGTCTAGCACCCTGCCTCTTTTTTAAATCAAGCTAGGGTCTGCTCAACTCCCGCCCCCAATGTTAGTGATACCACTGCCCAAAACAAGTGCCACTTTATTCACACAGCTGTTAGAAAAGAGTAGAAAACTGCTTCCTGACAGACATGCTTTTGTCAGCCATTTGTCAGCATAAGATATGCCTGATCCACTCATGTGACAGGTAAAACATGAATGAACTTGTTTTGACCCTTTTAAAATTGGCAAGAGCTATTGGGTTAAAGTTAAATCCATCCGAGCCATTAGGGTTATGATGAGAGCACATGACTCTCCTGAAAGGGCTGTTAGTCTATCGACATCGCAGGTTAACTCACCAGCAATGCTGGTACTCATTTTGATTCAATATCCTGACAGGCATTGTACATGTACAACCTTAATCAACATATCATTTCTAGTACATGACTTTAGTGTTGCAAGTTGCTAAAATAAACAAATTAAGGCAAGCAGGATATTGCCTTATCTAAGGCAACAACATACCTGTTCAACCAAGAATAAAAGCTTCCGATTACAATTAAAGACTCCTAACCACTGAACCACTACATTCACTAAGATTGGCAAGACCCTGACATTTTCCACAAGTGTACTTACACTTTTTGCGGTGCTGTCATCAGATAAACCATCTGCCATAATGCAAACTCAAAATCCATCTGCTTGAATCTAAGGAGCCTTCTGAAGTACTTCTGCCTTTTTGCTTGAGCTGTATGTCGCCCATCGTGATGCATAGGACTGTCTCCGGGGATAGGACTAGTCGGAGGGGAGGTTTTACCGACAATCACACCTGTCAGCATATTGACTGATGTCACTCTCAAACAGCCAATCAAACTGCTTCCTGAAGCTCTACACTGCTAAAAGTGATAATTCTTTCTGTGAAAGTGAAGTTGAGAATATTATAAATATGCATGGTAAAATGAATGACAAGTCCACAGGACAATTAAAGGTTAGAATAATAAGGCCTTTTCATTCTAAACATACAGAAATTGTTTGTTTGTTTGATGAGGGCTTAACGACACCACAACAACGAGGGTCAAATTGTACCTGAGAGGTTAGATCATTCTAGAGGTAGGAAGGAAAGAAAACAGGAGAGATTGAGAGAAATACGAGAACTAAAAGACAGAAAGCTGGGATCGAGAGAGGTGCATGGGTAAAAAAAAAGTAGAGAGAGGGGGTGGGAGAAGAGGACTAAATATGGTTGCAGAGGGAAGCATGATGAAGGAAGGAGATAATTTTATCTAGAGGATTTTTCTGGAAGAACTCAGCAATTGAGTTGTAGGGAGCGAGGGAAGCTCTGGGAAGGTTGCGCAAGGGGCAAGCAAGGAGAACATGATGGACTGTGAGAGTGCAATGGCAATTGTTGCAGAGGGGGGTTGGGGGAGCCAATAAGGAGGTGACAGTGAGTGAGGTTGGGTATGACCTATTCTAAGATGGGTAATATGAACATTGTCAACACAAGAGAATGTGAGAATTGTACAGAAATTGATAATTGTATGGTCCAGTATGGTTTCTACATGGAGAAATCACTTAATTTAAATATCATAATGTCCCAATGATAAAATTTGTATACTTGGGTTGTGAATACTGTAAGTTCACACTCAAAATTCCAACCATAGGGGTATTTAGTACTGTACATACAAGAAACATCATATTATGTTCTTCTTTTGTTTCTATCTATAAGTAAAATCTCTCCCATCCCTGGTCATGAAACTCCTGAATATTGTAAGATCAATTCCTTTCAAACCTATTCCCAGCAAAAAAAGTTCAAAACATTTCCTCTGTATGGCTCTTAAGCAAAAAAGGAAAACTTTGAGACGCATGTCTTCAAAAATTGTTTTTACGGTGATTTTAGTTACTTTTATCGAAGTATTTACTGGGCAACTTTTTCATTCGAAAAAATCATCTGACAAGGTCTCAACGAACGGTCAAAGTTTGGAACACTGCTATCATGGGCTACAACATTTTAGCTGGGGTAATATGTTTCAAATTATTTGAGGAAAAAAAATAAAGATAAAAAGTACAATTATAGTCTACAAAAATTTTGGGGTTTTACTTATTTGTTTTCGCAAACAGTTTTTTATACTAAAACTATTTAATAAAATTACATGAACCAAAAAAATGTTGTCAGTGAAAAATTAACCTGCTGTTCAGTGAAACATCTAAAACTTATGCACTTGTCAGTTGTATGACTCATTCCTACTACCCCCGGCAATGTCAGTCAAAGGTGAGTCATTGACATATAAAATAGTGACTCACATGTGCATCATTGTACCAAATTCTCAGTCACTAGAGTGACACTGGGATGGGTCAATTTACTTCAGACCCATTGACTTTGTACAGAGGTGACTGATTTGGGGTAAGTCATTTCACAAAAAATGTCAGTCACCTAAGTGACTGAGGGGTGCGTCAATGTACATGTTTTGTCCACCCACTTTGGTGCAATGACTCACCTTGTCCGGTGTGGTGACTAAGAAAGATGGTGACCAAAACATCGAATCGGAGAACTTTATCCCGTCATGGTGCTAATCAGGTAAAGATGTAGGAAAAGTTGTTTGGAAAAGTGTAATATTTAATGTTGACTTATTAGTATAAGAATATCCAAAAAGTAA
>JAIGNY010002133.1:0-18575 GCA_020152595.1 Chiridota heheva
ATTATTCATATCATAAAAAATTTAAAAAAATTAAAGGATTAGTTTAGGGTCATGCAAGGCTATCTTATATGAAAAAGGACTTCAAAAGAAACAAAATGATGAAGAAAGCATTCAAAATCTTATTTCGTTAAGGAGATATTTAAGTTTAAAGTTTGGTATCATTTGTGTAGAAACGACTGAAATCAGACTAGTTATGTCATAGCTTCAGATTCCTCAAAGTTTTTATGTATTCTATCATATTTTGTCCAGACCTGTGATTTTGTTGTTAAAAACCATGGGATATGTCAAAAATATAGTAAAACTGAATCTAAAAAGGGTATATATAATACACCCAAAGAAATTTGAGCAAAAATAATTTAAAGTGAAAAAATTAAATAAACTTTCTTTTAAATACATAAAGACTTTGAGGAATCTGAGGCTGTGATGTCACAACTAGTCTGATTTCAGTTGTTTCTACAGAAATGATACCAAACTTTAAACTTGAATATCTCCTTAACGGAATAAGATTTTTGAATGCTTTTTTCACCATTTTGTTTCTTTTGAAGTCCTCTTTCATATAAGATGAACATGCTTGACCACTGAACTAATCCTTTAATTTATCACTAAAAAACAATGAGTAATGACAGAATAAAAACTCACTGGTACTTCCTCATCAACAGACATGTGCAGCTGCTCCGCTTGTAGGTCCATAGCAGGTGTTTCTTCCACTACTCGCTGCACAGACATTTGGATAAACTCATCAAATGAATCAAGCTGTTGACGAACCAAGCCCTTCTCATCAAAATAGGAGCTGATAACAACCCAACATGCTTCTTGCCACCGATCAGCGGTGACATCGTCATCATCATCAAAACCTCTTTCTTGACCTGTGAACAATACAAACATTTTACAGTAATCATAGGCTTAATGAAATGGACTAGATCCTTTCTGCCGGATATCAATTGTCATTTTTTTTCAAATAGTACCCTAGTTTTACTGTTTCAGAGAAGTGGCCCGTATGACCCTGCCCCACCGTTGGCCCACCCTTAGGGTACACCCCACCGTCATCAGAAAGAAAAAATAATAATAATAATAATAATTTTTCTAAACTTAACAATCTTTAATTAATCTCAACAGTTTCATTCTGAGGTATGGTTATAGCTAAAATCTCAGAGCTTCACCAAGGAGTTTTCCTTAAGGTGACCCCTGACCCCACGCCGAAAAGGTGCAGAGATTCACACACGCTTTAATGTGCCTGTGTATGAATGTGCCCCTCAACAAATTTAGCACCCTACCCCTTCTTAAATCAAGCTAAAGGATTGAATTGAACAGAATCAATTAGGAATTAACCAACATACCACCAGAAAATCAAAGGCTTTGAGGTTTCGATGCCCACCATATATAATAATGATATCGAACCTGTTGACAACATAAGCATGTACACAATAACTAATAACATTATCATCGAAAGTATGACCCAAACATTTGGCCAAAACGTACATCCTTGGTCATTTATCACTATTTCAAGAACCTTACATAAAGCCCTGCCCACTCAGTAATATGCATAACATCAACACGAACAACAATTTTGACTGAACAATTTTGACTATCTACTGTATAGACTATGTGTCTGTGTGCCATATACTACATGTGTCCCATGTACTGTTCATGAGATTCCATGTCTGTCTTAATGTCCCCCCCTAACTGTAAAACCATGTGACCATGTAGGCCTATCAAACAGTCAAACTATAGTATACTGTAAATTGGTAATGCAATTGTAATTATGTCAAAATCCATGAACTTGAACAGGAGGCTTACTAGTGCGGGGCTTATAGGATGAGGGAAAGGGTCAACGGTCAATTTTGGACCAGATTTCCATGATTTTAATCATAAACAAATCTGAAACTTGGGATGAAAATACCCTTCTAAAAATATATTGACTGTTATTTAGTTATTAATTATGTCAATGAATTTGATACAGGTTTCAAACGATGGCTGTTTTAAGTCTATAGTAACATGGCTTTCAGGATAGTAGCCTCAAATTTCCCCCCAACGGAGGAAGAAAGCTTTTGAAATTTGTTGGCTGGGAATGGATTGCTAACCAACATATCTTGCCATTCTTATGAATTTCTTGACCAGGGATGAGGGAGTTTTAAATTAGAATAACATTTTAACAAAATTTGAAGTTTTTCCTACGAAGCCTAACACTAATGACCCTACAGTATGGTTGCAATTTCAAGTGTAGCCACGCGATCCAAAAACGCACCAAAATGTGTCAATCATTTTTCATGCAATAATCCTCTCCGCATTGGTTGGAAATAACATTTGTGCATACTAATTTTTTTCAAGACGCTCATATATTTTGAAAGCATACGTTGAAGGCCATTGACATTCAGTTTTTAAAAGTGATTTGTCATTTCTAAATGGTTTTCACAGCAATTAACATTTAAAATGACCGTTTAAAGGAGCTTGCGTAACACTAGAACAACAGGTTTTGTCAAGCTCACACCTCTTGCAACCATTTGCGAAACAATCTCCGGCGACAATGTGGGCAAAAAAAAAAGTAAAATGGTTTCGATTTTATGAAGATCTTAAAACTGAGATTTTCCTATACTTTTAACACCTCACTTAAAACAGTACAGGAGGGTATAGGATTTTGTAGTACCCTCGGAAGGCCGGCTATCACCAACGGCTGCGCACCATACTAACACGGCTGGCATCAGTCCGACGGTACTATGGCCCGGGGAGTAATAGTAGTGGCTATAGCGTATACTGCTAGTCAGATGTTATCTGACTAAGATATTAGCCCCGCTAAAATGTTATAGCCCCGATAAGCAGTGTTTTGATGACCGTGCTTTGGAGAGCTTCTCAGACTATTTTTACGGAAAAAAAGTCGTCCAGTAAACACTTCGGTAAAAATAACTAAAATCACTGTAAAAACAGTTTTTGAAGACGTGGATTAGTCAGATAACTCTTGAAACTTTTTTTTTTTTTGAACTAGGGCGCACAACACCGATACGCGTACTAATAAATATAACGCCAGCGAATTGGACACACGCGTTCAATATTTACGCTATGCTGGCATTGCTGTTGTTCGATAGAATTTGAAATAATTAGGTACATTCACTTCGGCGCAAACGATTGTGAGAAGGCAACAACCGAGGTAGGTGAAAGTTTCTCCCTTTTAAGGGTTTTAGTACATAGTTATTAAATGTATTTTTATGTGCCCAAGCTTTTAAGATTAAGAGTTACATACTAGAAGCTTTTTTAGTTATGTAGCTTGAATTTATGAGGCAAAAAAGTGCAAATTTCTTGGAATTTTTTCGCAAAACAGGAGTGCGCCGCAAGTATTCTGCAGCGCGACCATAGTGAGTCAAATGTAGCGGTTTCCACCGTTATATGCATAAGCTGATGTCTGACCCAGTATTTGCAGTCATGTAATGGCTATAGCGTATACTACGGTCAGATGTTTATTTGACTAAGGCTTAATCGGCCCAAAAGTTAATTCTTTTTTAATCATCAATTTTTGACATGTGAATTCTTAAAAACATGGAAACTGCATAGGCCCTACTAGCCTAGCTATAATAACCCTTATACAGCAATCCCAAGACCCTTAAATGTCCTCCGACTTTGTTGTAGGAGCCAGTGTTTTTCCTTATCGCGGAACTACCACAGCATATTTTGAATGTCGATGTAACCAGAGTTGGACAAGACCAGCAATCACATCGAATCAGATTCATCCTCTCACTTACCCTCTGTATGATCTTCCATTAATCTTGAGTAGTAATTCCTGAAAAGAAATCGTCAATTTTGGAAAGTTTTACGTATTTTTCGAATACATAGGAGGGCTATATTCGGCAACAAAGTGTAAGACGTAAATTCTACGATCAAATAAATAAAATATATTAAAGCTGAGAAAACTCAACGCGCCCTCTATAATGAAGATTTGCACGGTTTTTAGCAGTTTAGTTTTCAAGTTGCAGCTGATCAAAGTTTGATAAGGCAAGTTTTGAAGTTTGTAAGGTATGACTGGGCGGACAACTTAAAGTTTATTTAATGCAAGTCTTAAAAAATATATATATATGATCTTAGTCATTAAAAATAATGGGGAAATTAATTCCTGCTAGAATAATTTGAATAGGTATTGTAAAGACTCAAAGAATTTGATCAGAACTTTTTGTGCTCCTTTATGGAATTACAATATATGTACGATTAAAAAACAAAAGAAAATAACATACCACGACATAATATTTTCATGGGTTTAAATCGATTTTCATTACGAGAAGATAAAACACTGGAAATAACCATTGCTATTTTCCCCTGTACCTTGCATGAGTAATCAACTAATGAAGTTAGAAAATGTAAAAGATAATGCGATTAAAAACCAATCAGTGTCAGATTTTGAATATCAAATACGTAATTTGCAATTCGTCAAGATATATGCGTGTAAAATGCTGGAATTGTACCCTATGCGGACATGTGGATCAACCCCTACATCTGTACATTCAGTACACGGACCTCCCCCTCCATCCCCTTCCTTCCACCCTTTTCACCAAAATATTTTATAACACTAAAGCCATATATTTTCATATATCACGTATTTTTAGTATTAAACTTATACCCTTTTTATTTCTTTTGACTTCTATATTAATATCTATTTAATATTCATTGGAGTTATCAATTTCGTATCATTTGTTTTACGGTGGCTTAATATTAGCTTATAAATAACAACATTTGGAAAGGTATGGAGGTTTCGTCCCCTGATCCCATATTAGAATTCATTTACAATTCACATGCGAGGGGAGGGGGGGGGGAACCTCAGCCATTCGGCGGACCCCTTTTGAAGATTGATAATTTGTTTCCTTATTTTCGGTGTAAATGTCAGAGATGAAATTTCAAATGATTTTGAATTCATCAGGTTTAGGAGGAAATATCAATTTCTCATTCCCTAACTCCTTTCAGTTGTAATTATTCACTTACAAATTTAAGGCTAGGGCGCGTGAATTAAAGTGTGCTTGTGTCTTGGGGTTGCAAGGGGGGGGGGAGGAAGGGGGGGTGGAGTTAAAAGTGAGAGGAAATTAAAATCACATTTAGCGGTAAAGCATGGTCATATTATATAAAAGAGGACTTCAAAAGAAACAAAATTGTGAAGAAAACATTAACAAATCTTTTTCTATCGAGGAAATATTTAAGTTTAAAGTTTGGTATCATTTGTGTAGAAACGACTGAAATCAGACTATGATGTCATAGCCTCAAATTCTCAAAATCTACACACACGAATTTATAAAGACTTAGGAAATACTATACATAAGAGATAAAAACAAAAAAACATAGTATACAGCTACAACTTATTTATTTCATCATGTTATAAATAATAAAAACCGTCACAGTTACAGGCAAAATATATTTATATGATGATTTTATTACGGAAAATGTCCAGGTTTCTTCCATGGTCAGAAAGTTGTTCTAGGATTTTTTCATATGATATTTAACACTGTTTGAATAAAAGTTTTTAATAGTGTATCATCCTGGAGCACCGCTAACCTCAACTGTCGACATACATCTGCCATAAATAGTAAAACAGTAATAATTCGAAAAGGATAAAGTTGAATTCTTTCAGCTGGAAAAATTTCTTTTATTATCGCTGTGGTGACATCACAAAGATTATCACGTTGGATCTCATTTAGAAATTTCTGAAGCACTTTGAAGTTCTCATTAGTTGCCATCCTCTCAGCTATATTTCTGGTCTTATTGACAATTGTCATCAAATTTTTGTCATTTTTTCAAGGAACTGTTGGTCCATCTGGACACGTAGCTCTTGTTCAATCCTCATGCCCCCACAGCAAAATGTCATGACATAAATTAAGAGTTACTTCTTCATGATATTTCTGTACTTCTAAAGCGACTGTCTGGTTGCTGGCTCCGGGATTATGTTGTCTAATAGAATGACCATTTCCACACGTAATTTTGCTATATGAATACCCAGTGCCCATGGTTGAGAAACAGTCAAAGTATAGTTGTTTTTCGTTTTCTTATATATATCTGACCACTCCGGTTCAAGAGACTTCCAATAATTACGATAGACGTTAACTTGTTTCCAAATATGTTTCAGTCTCTTATGCCTGAGTCGTAAGACATGTGCAGCTCTGTAAAACACACTTCTCACCAATTTGGTACTGACGCTGTTTAAAGCCTGTTATATTTGTCCCCTGTCAATTTCTCTTGTGATGCATGTATGATCCTTCTGATTATTACCTTCAGTCTCACAACCGGCACAATCTCGTTTCAAAATCATATTCGCCTCTTGAAGAGCAAGATCTAAGAAGACTTGTTCCAGCAAGCTTCTTAATACCGGTTCAATAGCTGATGGAATGCTCATAACGTTTATTGTACACGATCAAACTCTTTTTGATTGTTCCTGGTTCAGTCGCAAATGGTTCTGATTTGCTTTGCATATATTATCTATATAAGTATACTCTCCCCCAACCATTTGTTTTCCTTAACAATCTCTTTCACTCTAAATGCCTTATGTTGCCATGTGACGTCAGCTCATGACTATTCCAACACTACAACCCTATTATTTAGGCTTCTTCCTAGGCCTGTATGACGTCATTGATCTGTTTCTACCTCGCCGAATGACGTCATGTCGCTTGGGGATCACTGACGTCATGCTGACGTCAAACTATGACGTCACTTCCTGAAATGTCCTCAAAATGGTCACTCCCTGAAGTGTCCTCAAAATGGTTCTACCTGAAGTGTCCTCAAAATGGTTTTGGTTCTACCTGAGGTGTCATTATTGTTGGCAATGGTGATGGGATTAGGACTAGGTAAGAAGAGCCAGGTGAGGTCGGTTTGGGCATGTGAGTTAGTTTTAGTTTTTTTAGGGAGCGGTGTTGGTGTTAGAGCAGACTGCGCTCGAGTAGGAAGGCTTGGTGTGGAGGGAAGCGAGGAATTGCTTCCTGGCCTTCGGGTAAGTTATGTTGGGTTTAAGGGTTTTAAGTTTAGTTATTTGTTTTTCCCGAAGCCAGGTGGGGCAGTCTTGCGAGAAGGAGGGATAGTTGGTTGGGTGATTACCGTTGCAATTTGTGCAGAGTGGGGTGTTGGTGCAGGAGGTGTTGTCATGGTCTGGGGCCCCGCAGCTACCACAGCGCACTTGGCTACGGCAGGAGTTTTTTTCCCATGGCCATACCTCTGGCAATTATGACAACGTAGAGGGTTGGGAATGTAAGAGGCGACCGGGATTCTTAGGTAGCCGGCAATTATGTGGGAGGGGAGACTTGGTGTGGCGAAAGTAAGGAAGATGGTATTGGTGGGTGTTTCGGCTCCGTCTCTCTTGAGGACGAGACGACGAGCTTCAGTAACATGTTGGCTAGCCAGTTTTAATACGAGGTCATCATCCGTCAAGCAAGCTAGGTCTCTAATTCTTATGACGCTTTTGCTAGAGTTCAGGGAAAGGTTTTTTTTTTTTTGGGGAGGGGGTGACTGTAATGGCAATACCAGTGTTTACTAGGGTTTTGGTGGAGAGAAGGCTGGTGT
Organism: Chiridota heheva; assembly: GCA_020152595.1. Lineage (NCBI taxonomy): Eukaryota > Metazoa > Echinodermata > Holothuroidea > Apodida > Chiridotidae > Chiridota > Chiridota heheva. The sequence continues at coordinate 7,516 of JAIGNY010002133.1, forward strand.
CTTGAGTGTTTCTGGCGCAGTGCACCAGGAGATCACTGGATCTGAGGGTAGAGACCTTGTGAGGGTACCTACAAGGCCTTAAAGCGCTTTGTGTATGAGGAAGGGGGAAACTTTTTATAAAGCTTTCTTGTTTGTTGGTGGCATGTATGATTAAGATTTTGGGGATTGGGGTTGAAGAATGGTCAATGGAGGTAGCAGGTGGGTCATGGGGAGGGGATGGTCAAGGTCAATGCACAAGCGTTACGTCATAATGAAAGAAAAAAAAACCCAAGGGCCGAGAGACCCTAGGCAACGAGAAAAAAATCGCGGAACTACTATAAAAGGACCACTGTATAGTAACGATAAGGGCATAAAGGTCTGGACAAAATGGGAGGAAAAAACAAAAGAAACGATCTTACTGAAAGCAGACGCCCATCCACAGAGAGAAATCCTGAAAAAAAATAGAATGAAACAAAATTTAAGGTGAAAAGCGAAAGTAAAATGTAACTGAAAAAAGTTTAGAGAAGATACAGAATTCACGTTGTTCTCAATGCACGTAACGATTTACTCTCTTTTGCCCCTATATATCAGAAGTCTGGCACAAAACCGGAACTGAGTCCAAGGGTTAGGTGATAACCATATTATAGCAATTTCCCGACTTTTGGTCAATTTGGGCCTCATTTTTGAGGACTTAGATACGATCTCCCAGAAATGAGTTATACCACAGGATTAAGGGGTAAAGTTGGGCGTTTGCCCCCATATGTCAGAAGTCTGGCACAAAACCTTCACTGAACCCAAGGGCTATGGACCATGATATATCTTTATGCTAGCAATAATTTTCACCACTTTTGGCCATTTAGGGCCCCGTTTTTGAGGGTCCAGATACGATCTCCCAGAAATGAGACCTATACAACAGGTGTAAGGTGGTCCTTTGCCCCCATATGTCAGAAATCTGGCACCAAACCTTAACTGGGGCCAAGGACCATGAGATAACCATATAATAGCAATTTTTCGACTGTTGGTCATTTTGGGTCTATCTTTAGGGCCCAGATACAATCTCCCAGATATGAGAGCTATTCCACAGGATTAAGGTCTTTTGCCCCCATATGTCTGAAGTCTGGCACAAAACCTTCACTGGGCTCAAGGGCTATGAACCATGATATTTATTTATGCTAGCAATTATTTTCACCACTTTTGGCCATATAGGGCCCCGTTTTTGAGAGTCCAGATAAGATTTTTCAGAAATGAGCCCTATACCACAGGGTTTAAGGGTAAGATAAACTGTTTAGTAATTCTTGGCCATTTAGGCCTCAGATTTCACATCGGAATCTAATCACATTGCAACAACAGCCACCCACAAAGCACTCGTAAGGGACGCTTACAAAATGCAAAAAAAAAAAAAAACTCCTTTTTCTTGTTGGTGGCCCAAATCCTCTCCAACTGTCTTGTTGGTCTACCCAAGAGATGGCGCCCTTACAGAATGCTGGTTCCTCTCCTGTTCACCTCTGCTACACGGCGTTACGTCGCTGCAAAGTAACACCCATCGCACCTGTAAACAGGTAAGGGAATATAAATTTGAATATGAATATGACGCTAACTTCAACTGGGCGATGATTTGTAGGTTAAGGTGACACCAAAGGTGTCAATGGCATGGAGTCCACCCATACCCGGGCTTTGCCCGGAAGTTCCCCTTGTGGGGTCCAGGGGCAAAGCCTGTGTATGGGTCCAGGGACCAATACTGTCCAGGGGGCAATGTCCCTAAAAGCTCTCGCAAAATTGACATATGAGGGGCAAGAAAAGTATGTCACAATGCATAGGAAGAAGGCATTTTATACATGCTTCTAAATACCGTTCTAATTGTAATTTATTACTTATTACTTTCAGCCCAAAAATTGTAGGGGGTTTGGAGGAAGAGAGGGTTGATAGTATGGACTGCTCCCCCCTCCTTCCTTTTTTAAAAGTGGTGGATATTTCCATCCCCTCTGGCCGTGGATTTACGCTTATGATTTGTTTCACTCTTTGTTTCTTACAGACCTCTGAATTCTGGATTCACTGTGTGTGGGACCAAGGAGTTGGGACATGCGGATCTTTGAAGGAAGCCGCAGAGAGAACAAAAAACTGCAATGCTATAAAACGTGAACAACTGAGAGATAGAGAAGCCCACTTAAAGTAAAGCGAAGTATGTTTGTTGATACATTACCACAGCTCAAAAAAGCACCAGCATAAAAACATGGTGTCAACATCTGATGACAGTTTTTTTCTATGTTATCAACCTAATAAAATATAAATAGGTTTTTCTTGTAAAGGAGAAGGGAGGGGGGGGGAGGGTAAGGGAAGGGAGCATGTATGTAAACTGGAAAAATAATTAGATTCATATGCAAAAGAAATTTGGAGTGGCAGTCTATCAACAAATAAGGGAAAGTGGTAGTCACTAGTAATTAGATGATTAAAAAATCTAGTGCAAAAATAGTTTAAATATAAATATAAATTATAAGTATGGATACAAATATATGTGTTGGATTTGTTGGAGGAACTTGAAGGTCAGTTGTCGTCTCCAACGTATGAGGTAAATGAAATTCCAAATCCTGTGTTTTGATTGGTCGAAACACAATGGTACAGTGTGCACTATTAATACATTGATAGGCCAATCAATATCATTTTGGAATAAATTGTACGCCGCTACATTTTAATCACGATAGATGACCTTTAATAAAGAAATCTGATTGAATTACAAAAAAAAAGATAATTCAAACTTAAAAGCAGCTCCCCCTTTCCCTCACTCTCCCTTCAAAAAATCTTAGATCTGTCACTGATTTTGAAAACAATTGATTATCAGTAAAATGTAGTAATTTTACAATCATAATCATGTCAATATTGTCATGTCAATATACTGAAGATGATAATTTTATTTAAATAACTAAACAATGATGCCTTGTGCAAAATTTACATACCATTCTCCTTTCAGTTTCAAAGAATTCAAGAGTTTAATTTATTTCACATATAAACAAATGTTGGATGTTCAAAAAGATTTGATATTCTTGACATTTCTTTAATACTAATGCGATAGCATCAGGAACCTATGCGGTCTTGACGGTGTGTGTGTGTGTTTATGTATTATGGGTGTATGTATGTATGTATGCATGTATGTGTGGGTGTATGTATGTATATGTGTATGTATATATGTATGTTTGTGACGGCCAGCTCGTAAACACGGTATCCAAAGAACGACACGCTGGATTCATGTCTTATGTGGTATTCAGATAGCCCATGGTCTGTAGATATGCTCTATTGTTTTTGATGGTGATGTTATGCATATTAATGAGTAGGCGGGGCTTGATTAAAAAATTCTTAAATGTTAATATTTGAACAACCACATGTCTGTTTTGTTATATTAGCTGATGTGTCCATGTTCATGAAGTAAAAAACATTGAATTTCATTAATATGCATAGTAGGCGGGGCTTAATATGATTTTGCTGAAAAGAGCTTGTAAACACGTTATCTCAAGATACATGTCATATTCGATAAACAGATAGCCCATGGTTCGTAGATGTGCCCTATTGTTTTTGGTGGTGATGTCATGCATATTAATGAGTAGGTGGTGCTTAATGTAAAAATCTTGAAAAAGTGATAAATGAACAACTGCTTTGCATTATATTGGCCATAACCAAAAAAAAGAATTGTACATGCTTCTTTTATCAGCAGATATCATTAATATGCATGGTGGGCATGGCTTAATGTGAAAGTGCTGAATGATGTAAACACCATATTGTATCTCATGAAAGATATACCAGATTTATGCTATATCAGATACACAGATAGGTCATGGTCTGTACATACAATTGTTCCAATGTTGTGGTAGGGATGTCATGAATATTAATGAGTAGGTAGGGCTTACTGACAAATTCTTGGAATAGAATAAATGAGCAGCCTCTGCTGCACCATACTTGCTATGACAATGTTCTTAATTATATAGCAAATGCTAATGTTGTCAACATTTTTATTGATCTGCATGGTGGGTTAGCTTATGAATAATTATCATGGAACAAATATTACATGATATACAATAACATGACAATTGATACAAATTTTTCAAATCAATCAAGTTTGTGGAAAACTTAAATATATATAAAGTCATACTCGTCAAAAGACAAAAGACTAGACAAAAGCCTTTATATACCTGGTAATCAAACTGTAAAATACCTGATGAAAGCGACACAACCTCAGTTGGAGAAACATCTTTACAACAAAGTCCAGGACATACCGATACGCCCCATCCAAACCTGATGAAAGGGATAGAACTTCAATTCGAAAAAAATCCTTACAGCAAAGTCCAGGGCGCACTGATACACCCCAGCCATACCTAATGAAAGTGATAAAACTTTAGTTAGAAAAATATACTTACAACCAACAAAGTCCGGGACGTACTGATACGCCCCATCCATACCTAATGAAAGTGATAAAACTTCAGTTAGAAAAACATACTTACAACAAAGTCCGGGACGTACCGATACGCCCCATCCATATTTGATGAAAGCGTTACAACTTCAGTTCTAAAAACAAGCCCTACTTCTGCAAAAATTATCCTGCAGGTAACTTACCTCCTCTTGAAGGGCGTACTGGTACACCCTAATCATTTGTCAAACAAGTTTTAAATTTCTTTGGTTTAAAATGAGGTTTTAAGTAGTATGACCTTAATTTTGCCAATTTCTTTTATTTTTCTGATGTTGTTGTTACTGCTAAAGGGTAAAGCTAAATACTGCCAATGAATATTATGCTTGATTGTGAGAACGTTGTTTTACTTAAAAAAACTTTACAAAATGGAAAATATGTTGAAAATATGTGAGAAAATTCATCCGCAAAATAAATTCCATGCTTTACAGCTTTATACAATAACAGTTAGGCAATAAGAAAAGAATAGTTGGCATTCTGTTTAATCTTGAGAAAAGTTAATCTTTTAAGTAAATGTGTTTAAGACTGTTGTTTTCTGAATTTCTAATGAGTAAGTTTCATGTTGGGCTAGGAAAAATATATACATATATTTAAGTTGGTAGAAATATTCAGTGGAATTTCAAGTGTGCGAGGAAAAATATATATTTTGTTTCATTATATTTGTAAAGTGAATATTTCTCTTAAAATACAATACTTTAAATATAGTAAAACTTAAATGTCAACATTTCCATGAAAATTCCAAATTGTTGTTGTTTATTCATGAGGAATTTTTAGAATTGCGCATGAAATGCTGGAAAATAGCATTTTCAGAGAATTCGAAAATATTTCCTAGTCTCTTTCACCCTTACTCTACCAGAGCATTTTAGATTACAAGTGTTATTTTAGGGAACTTTTTAGAAAGGGGGCTTTTTTACAATTTATCTTCAGTTTCACTGTAATAATTTTATGTTATATGAAAACTAAGACATTTAATTTTACGTTAGTTTGCATAATTCTCTGGTAGATTATGCAAATTTATGCAAATGAGGTCATTAATTCAGATTATCAGATGTCCTAAAACTGCTATCTTTGTGATATTGTGCTTTGCTGTGGATAATTAGAAAAAAATTATTGAGAATAATTATGAATTGTTGAAAGAAGGACCTTTCATTTGATATTACTCTTCATTTTTTGGGAGCAAGAACAAATTCATACGTCAATTTTATTTTTTTTGGCCTAAAAATTTACCTCTGATTTTGCCAATGATCTATCTGATAGGATTTGGCACTATAGTTTCCTACAAATCTGCACTGTTCCTTTCTATGATGCACAAAGCTAATATAATATAAAAAGGAAATGTTTATAACAATATTTCAATAAAAATATTATGCAAATGATATGCAAATTAGCTAATTTACCTCATTTTGTATGCGCAGGCTTGAAATTTTCAGTTTATGAGCCAATTTCAGCCATTGGAAGCTTTGAAAATACTTATAATTATTCAAGATATATTAAAAATCTTGTAAAAAACTTACTTTTGTTGATTCCTGTAGGAATTCTCGGTGAAAAGGTACTCAAAAATGGTTCAGAGCATCAGTAATCATGTTGACGTTGCTAAATTTGGTATCCTTCAGTGACAGTACCGCATATGAAATGTCAACAAATTTGGACAACTACAGGAAAATCCGTAAGAGAAATACAATTTCAACTCTTTCCAAAGAAATACAGGGGTTGGGGGTGGTGTTGGGGTTCTGGGTTATTTATATTATTAGGAGAGGAAATCAGGGGAAGTGCCATCCCTCCCCCTCAAAAAAAGATATGGCCCTTTTCCAGGATCCAAATTGCTTCAAAGAAAATAATTTCCCCCTACATGGGACAGTTTCGCCACCACCATGAGACTGCTTGGCCCCCACTATTGGTCTCTTGCCCCAAAATATGTCTCTTTCCAACAACATGGGGTCCTTTCCGCATAAAATTTTAATCCTACTCCACTGCACCACAACCTCACATGGAATCGAGAATTTGCGAAATAGGTATATGGGCACTGCTGCACTACAAATTAAAGATTGATCTGTAGTTTCATTTAAAATTACTATAATAAAGACAATTCGTGTCAATCACGTCGGATTTTAGTGACCCATTTACTTGTTTATAATCCTTATAAGTAAATAATCCCAGCTAAATTACTCTGTTTTTGCTTAATTTTGAAAGGATTGGAACTAACATAAGCTATGCCTAGCGTTAAGCCTAATGAGTAACGTTAGTAAGCATGAAGTTTAAAAATGCACTCTCGATTTTACAAATTTGAAAAAGAAAAAAACATTTCACCTGGTTCTAATAATCTTTAGGCCTCTTTTGGGTTGGGTACAGGTACTAAAAGATCTCCATCACTAGCGATAGCCTTCTGACAGTTTCTAATTCTCAGTTTCACTTTCAAACAAGATTCGGGATACGCATTTTTCTGTCGTCTCAATGTAAATGTCAAAAATTCTAAAAATAACTTGAGTGACGTAGCTATAAAACGTTTTAGCAACGATCAAGGGGTACGTCTTTTATTGCAGCAATCAATGTGAAAGCAAGTTGTGTTCGCTACAGAAAGGTATTTGAAACTTTTTATTACGATATAGGGGTGGATCACACGATTTTTTAACAAAAAAAATCAATAAATTACCAAATATCACACAATTGTACATATTTTACAAATAATTTAAAAATTATGACCAGGTATGAGCAAAATGTGATTATATTTAGACAATATGACTCGTCTACATATTATACATTAAAAGAAAATACCCAAATTTGTTTTCTAAGCAATTTTTGTAAATTTTTCAAAAATATGCATTTTTCGGGACATTTTAAACAAAAAGTAAAATTTCTGACTGTTTGGATAAAATTTGCCGAAAAGAAGTGAGTAGGGACCCCTCCAAAAAAAATATATAATTTTTATTTTATTTTTTAATAATAATAAATAAATCAATACATTTGTATTAAAGATCTTTCCGAGATCTTTGCAATGAAACTATTTGCACCCCTCTAGGATTTTGGTAAGGTCCCGATTTTATTTTTGGAAAAAGGTAGTTTCCAAAACGGGCGATATTATCGCCGCGTGGTAGAGTCGATATGCTTGCCGTTCGTGCTATAGTTTTACCAGGGAGTTCCCTGATTTCACTTACATGGATGGAATTCCCCAGTTGAAATGTCGCAATGCCAGTCAGGTATTTTCCCCGTTCTTAGAATAGCAACTTGCTTCTGGGTCAGCTTCTGATTAGCGAAAGTCAATCAAAGAGGATGCTGTCAGGGAACTGCAGTGGCTTGTAGCAGAAGACTGAGGCTTTATTATTGGGTGTGAAGTTGAGTTGTGTTGTTAAGATATAATTTTCACAGTTACTTGCAGAGATTGAACTTTTGAAGCCGACTCTTGCATTTGGGTTCGATAGTCAACAAACGTAAGTTCGCGTTTTTTAGTTATGTTGTAGCGTTGCTTTGTAAGTGTCATTATCTCCGTAAGCATTCGGCTAAATTGTCTTTCTCTTCTTGTAATGTTGTAGCGTTGCTTTGTAAAGTGTCATTATCTCCGTTTGGGGCAAACCAAAGTTGCACATGAACACATAACAAAACCAACAGTAACAAAACCAACAGTTGTTTTGTTATTCTCGCAATTATCTTTATAAAAAAAAAAAAAATGCAAATATTTCATAAATCCTGTAAATATTTGTTATCTGTGGCAGCAGTGGCGGCGTCAGGATTTTGGTCACGGGGGCAAGAGGCGGGTAATTTTACTCATGGGGGGAAAAGCCTATCAATCGGAAAAAAATATGTCCCTTTTCAAAATTTCTGGGGCAAGTGGAGGGGCAAAGCGATCTCGTCGGGGAAAATTCCCCCATACCCCGTAACGCAGCCACTGTATGACAGCCAAAATTTAATTCATTTTTGCTCTGTATTTTCATTTATCTGATACTGTTCGAGTTATTAGAGGTTCCCGTCTTTGCTCCTTAAATAGGTCTTTGGGCTTAAGGTGGCATATACCCTTAAAATAGTAGTAATTAAATCTGCTATTCACAAATGGCATGGCATATTATGGTTTTATCAAAACTTCCCATCGAAAGTCCATATTTTCAACTTTCCGAAATGATGCAAAATTTTTATGTCATGCTTCAGTACAGCTGATTAGCATAATATAAAAAATACATTAGAAATTGTGTTTTAGCAAGATAACTTCATAATTTTTTATCCAATATGAATGAAATTTGGTGCACAGCAGCACATTAGCATTCCCATAGCTTGAATTAACAAAATTTGAAATATCTTACCTAAAACTCTATTAATAGGTGATTAAACGTAATTAACTGCCTCGTTAACACTAATTAAGCCTATAGAATCAATTTTGTAGAACATTTTGTAATTTTTTAAAATTCAAGCTAAGGAGAATTACAATAACTATAAGTGTGCCAAAACTCCTTACATTTGCACATTCCACTGTGGAGTTATTGTGTTAAAACTAAACAAAATGGGCCAAAATATGCGTTTTGAGAAAAATGCGTTTAAAGTTTACACGCATATTATGCTGGCGATAAATCGGTTGAAGAATTGAAATAAATATAGTTTTAGGGATATATATTTCAAGATTGTGACAAATGAACCTATACAAAAGTATAATACATGTTTAAAATGCTCCTGCAGCATAAACCTCTCCTTCTTGTTACAATTCAGTTTCAATTTCATGGCCAATCCATTACATGCATCTATATCAGGGACCAATTTCACCTATCCTCTGCATGCACAAAAGCAAAAACTTTCAATTGCTTGTATTAAAATTGCAATATTCATAATTACATTGACATTCAAATCATCCCCTGCTGACTTATCCAAACATATCCTTTTTGCTTCAGTATCTTTAACTTCAAGTTGCCTTTTGAGGCACTTACATTACCACTTTTTCATTTGCATCACTTTGACTGAAATCCAAATCACTTGTAGCAGTGGAACTACTGTCCTCAATCAGCTGTTCATTAGTTGCAGAATCTTTTCTTTATGACCATAAAACCTTCTTATCCTTTAGACCTGTATGGCCCACGTTTCCTTGGCATTTTAACTTATTTATACTTCAAACCCACAGGAAAATGAAAAATAATCACATCAGAATATATTCCAAAACAGATATTTTAACTTTTAAAATGCATGTTATAGAAAAACAATTTATGAATGAAAATTCCAGGTGAATGAGTCATTTTTGGTTGCTTGAGCGGCCTCCAACAATACAGAGGCTAAAAATAAACACCTTGGGAACATTCCATTTCAGTGGAGGGGGTAAAGGAATAACTTAAAGGAGTTCAGAGTTGAGTTTTTGCCCATTTTTCTTGGGTTTCTGATACCAGTTGCCATGGCAACAGTAGGAAAACAAAGTAGGTTTATTTATTTAATATGCTAATTAGGTTTACTTAGAAAGCTGTAAATTTGATCAAATTGGTATCATATGAAAGATTAAAGTTTCAAAAAATCAAATAAAATTTTTTGGCCAAGTGAGGGCGCTATTTAAGGGTATATGCCACCTTAATATGAATTTGCTGAAAAAAGCTTGTAGACACTATCTCAAGAACGGTGAACTGGATTCATGTCATATTCAATACACATATAGTCCATGGTCCGTACATGTGTTCTATCGTTTTTGATAGTGATGTCAATCATGTCATGCATATTAATGCGTAGGCGGGACCTAATGTAATAATCTTGAAATGCTCATACTTTAACAAGCGCATGTCCGTTTTGTTTCTATTTGGTGTATTTATGATGTTAGCTGGTGTATGCATGTTCATGATGTAAAAAAACATTAAATTTCATTTTATGCGTAGTGGGCGGGGCCTAATATGATTTTGCTGAAAAAAGATTGTAAACACTGTATCTCAAGAACGGTAAACTGGATTCGTGTCATATGTAATACACAGATAGCCCATGGTCCGTAGATGTGCCCTATTGTTTTTGATGGTGATGTCATGCATATTAATGAGTAGATGAAGCTAAATGTATTAATCTTGAAATGTTAATAATTTAACAACCGCATGTCTGTTTTGTTTCATATTTGGTGTAATTATAATGTATGGTGTGTACATTTTCGTGATGTAAAAACGTTAAATTTCATTATTATGCGTAGTTGACGGGGCTTGATGTGCTTTTGCTGAAAAAAGCTTGTAAACACTATCTCAAGAACGGCAAACTGGATTCATGTCATATTCAATACACATATAGTCCATGGTCCGTACATGTGCCCTATTGTTTTTGATGGTGATGTCAATCATGTCATACATATTAATGAGTAGGCGGGACCTAATATAATCTTGAAATGTTCATACTTTTACGACCGCATGTCTGTTTTGTTTCATATTTGGTGTAATTATGATATTAGTTGGTGTATTTATGTTCATTATGTAAAAACGTTGAATTTCAATAATATGCGTAGTGGGCGGGGCTTAATATTGCTGAAAAGAAATTGTAAACACAGTATTTCAAGAATGGTAATCTTGATTCATGTCATATTTGGTACATGCAGAAAGCCCATCATTGTCTGTAGATGTGTCCTATTGTTTTTGGTGGTGATGTCATGTACACTAATAAGTGGGCGAGGCTTAAAGTGAAATCTTTGAAAAAGTGATAAATG
>JAIGNY010002134.1:5000-17661 GCA_020152595.1 Chiridota heheva
ATATCATTTCAAGTTTCACAGCCATGAAAGATCCGATTTACGAGCACACAGACAGCTGAGTTTGTTTATGTAATAATTTTCATTTCCCGCTGAACATTCTGTCATTAAATAAAGTAAGAGATCATTTTCAGTTAGGCGTTATATGGCCTTAAATAAGGAATCAAAATATTCCTAAACAAAGAGTACGTAACATTGTGACCGCAGTTTCTATAAACATTTGCAATGCTGCAATACCAATTTCAAATCCTTTTCTGTGATAAAACTGAGTGATTTTCCCCAGGAGGTATATAAACAGTATATACTTCTGTAAACAAAAATTAGTCCGGCTGACTTAAAAAAACTAGTCTAGATGGAGTCTGAATAGACCATTTTTTATTAGTCATGATTGGTTTCATGACTAAGTTTTGTTAGACACGTGATTAATAAAATCTAGTCCTGCTGACTAGTTTTTTCTAGTCCTGCAATGGTGTCTGAATTAACATTTTTTTTTAGTCGAGCTACTAATGATAAGTCAGGCAAACCTCGACTAACGATAAGTAGTCGAGCTGACTAGATTTTTGAAAGGTCCTTAATAAAGTATTTCCAGAAAAAAAAAGTGTAAATTGATGATATTAAATGCAAACATTACAAATTAAGAATTGTGAAGTAGTTCCAGACGTAATCTGATGGAATTAAAGTATTTATATGGACACATTTAACTGCAGAACAACAAAAGTAGAATTACAAAAAGAAAACGACAAAGTTATTTTTCAAGAGCTAATGAAGTACCAAGTTTATTTAAAATATCAACAAGGAAAAGGATAAAGAAAAGACACAATTACATTGATTTAAGAACAAAAAATACATTATAGAATTTCTTGACAATACAGCATAAGTTTGTTCGTTTGGGTTTAACAGCACCTTAACAGTCCTTGTATTAGTGGAATACAGTTTAAAGAAGATCTGTAGACTGTATGACATGCAAAAGAATTGATAAAAACTAACAAAATACTACTACTTATACCACATACTGATATAAACTTACAAATACTACTACTTTTGGCACGTACTGATACAAACTTACAAATACTACTACTTATGGCACGTACTGATAAAAACTTACAAATACTACTACTTATAAAAACTTACAAATACTACTACTTATGGCACTTATTGATACAAACTTACAAATAGTACTACACATGGCACGTACAAATACAAATTTACAAATACTACTACTTGTGGCTCGTACTGATAAAAAACGTACAAATACTACTACTTATGACACGTACTGATACAAATCAACAAACACTACTACTTATGGCACGAACTGATACAAATTTACAGCTACTACTACTTATTGCACGTACTGATAAAAACTTACAAACACTACTACCTATGGCACATACTAATAAAAACTTACAAATACTACTACTTATGGCATGCACTGATGAAAACTTACATATACTACTACTTATGGTACGTGCTGGTAAAAAATTACAAATACCACTACTTATATGGCACGTAGTGGCAGTAGACTGAAAAGTTAGTGTGTATTTTTTTTTTGAGTCTCTTGTGTGCTGCTCTTATATAATGTCTAATAATATGATATAAATATTGAAATTAAAGAAAGCGAAATAGAGATTTAAATATGATGAAATGGAATTTCAAGCAACATTTTAGCCTTGTTTTATCGCAGTACCTGAGCAGAAATTTGTAGTTTTCTTTAAAGTAATAATCTTTAGAGGTATATGGACCTGTAGATAGATTAACAATTATTGATTATCATTATTGATTTACTTGGAAATAATCCAGAACAGAATTACAACTTACGAATTGCAGGTATTTATAACACTTTAAACGGAACTAAGGCTCATTTTTTCTGTTTTAGATTATCTTTACAAATATTAAATAAAGAAAGTATTCGTACTAAATTTTCAACCCTCATTGGCCTGAATTCCTTCCACCTCCTCTGGGTTCAGCTGAAGCGCAATTTCCCCTCCCTACCGCGACTAAAATTGATTCAATTTCAATCGGCCTAAAAATTGCTGATGTCCCTTTCTTTTAATATTAAATCTACAATCACAACAGTTACAAAATTAGAATAGAATTTCTTTGGACAAAGCCAGGTCCGTATACGTCAAGATACGAGAAATGGATGCACTTGAAAGTCGATCCGGCGAGATCAAACTACGTTGTTAACCAGTGCTTATGCTACATCCAGAATGTTCCAAATTTGTTTTTGTGTCGACCTATTCATGTACACTTTGAAAAAAATAGATATGAAAGGAATGTGAGTTCCTTCAAACTTAATTTACAATGCAGAACTTCATTATTGAGGGCCAAAAATACTTGCCCCTAATACAAAAATAATAACAACGGAAAAGGCCCATGTATCGTCCTCGCTTAAAACGCCACTGAATTTGTAAACAAGTGAGGGAATTCATAACAAAATTCGGTTAATAGTCTCCCCTCCTTCACCCCTCCTCCCTCCCCTCTTCTCCTCCCGGAATCGATGAGCCTCTCGACTACTTCTATACTGTCCATGATTAGTTTGGTTGTGATTTATTCATCAACATGCTCAATGAAATGCTAAGTGTCCTGTCCCCTCCTGTTTTGAATCTCGTCTGTCTTTTGTTAGTTTTGCTAATTGGAATGTTTGCTTCAAAGTGTTGATAAAATGTGATATCTTTCAACATGCACCCTTGATCGCCCATCGGGCGGAAGGTCATAATCTACAAAAAAAGGTTTTGTTTTAAAAACGTTTCTTGTATGTTGGCTCCTCAGGCCCGTAGCCAGGGTAAGAGGGGGGAAGGAGGGGATGGGGGGGGGGGTAGTCAGAAAGAACGAGCCCCCTTTTGTTGAGTAAGTGCCCTTTTGAAATCTAAAAGAATAATAAGCATCTGGAATTTCAAATGTTGTTGTCCTGTCATACGACCACCCCTTTAAATTTCCTTGCTACGGGTCTTCCCCTGGTTCGGCGTAGATATAAGAAAGCTGGCTTCAATTGTTCTTTCAAAATCGCGTAACAGAGGAACCAGGACCCTTCGTAAAAACAACAGCCAACTTTGTGGGACCTTCCAAGATCTATATTGCAGTTGTAACATATTACATACCCCAAATACTTTCTTGAAAAAGTGTCCTTTTCTTCAGATCTTACTGTCCTAATTCTTCTAGATTAAAGGTTCTTCAGAAATACTGCTCGGGAAATACTGCTTCATCAACAAAACAGGTATCTGTAATTAATTCATTTTCATAAAAGAAATAACTGCAGTGTCATCTGTAGCCTTATAAAATTCATGCGGCGGCACGTGCGTCCAGTTCGCTGGCGTTATATTTATTAGTACGCGTATCGGTGTTGTGCACCCTAGTTAATAAAAAAAAGGTTCCAAGAGCGCACGGTTGAACTGAAAGGAGTGTACAATATTGACTTACATTTTTACCCATTTTTAATCATTTCAGGATTACCGACATGTTTTAATTACTTACTAACAGCTGAGAAGTTACCTATATATTTGTATGTACCGTAAGTACAGTAATTACAGTGTAACAGGTGACGTAAATAGACGGTGTAGTCGCGATTTTAGGACTGAGGCGATTTCCACGTTAAAACAGATTGGACAGAGTCTCTCTGTATTGCAATGTAGTGCATGGCATGTAGGGCATACAGAGGGAGATGTTATCTCACTAATCGTTCATAGGCCATCATAAGCCTGATTTCCAGCCTAACAATGATGCTTAGTAGTAGCAAACTTAACATTAGGACTCGTATAATTTAGTGACGCTAAGGGTGTTTTTTTTTTTTTTTTTAAGGTTCTTACGAATTCTGGCGCAGAAACTGATTCTGTATTAACGGATTTCAAAATTTTGAAAGCCATTTAGGCCCATTCACGTAAACTCATGATCGACTATGTGGTTATCACGGAGTCCACTTGGATGAAAATACCAGGCACAGTCGATAAAGAATAAATTCGATGATGACGTGCAAGACTCATAAAATACTGTTGGCTAAATGTACTACATATTGATTTAAACTGTACGGAGATCGGGGAAGCTCATCTGTTCATTGTTAGTTTTTTTTTATATCTAATTTACTCTTTCTGCTTACCAGGCTATTTTCCTTAGGTTTCCCAAATTGTACGTATCATAAAGGTTTGTTTTGCTTATATCCATTCCAATAATGTTCTTAAAGTAAAAGACCAGAGAGCTAGACTAAGACAGCTGGTTTAACTATCCTTTTTAATGACACTTGTGGATACGACTAATAATCTGAAGAGATATGACGATTTTTTTCTCGTCAAATTAAAGAAACAAAATCTTCATGTATTTTGTCATGAATGCAATAAAAGTGCCCGACAAGGCAACTTAGTCACCTGGACTAGAGTTTTCGCTGAGCTGGACTAACCAATGTTTACAGTGCTGCAATGTTTTTAAGCCAATAGTCAATTTACACCACCTATTTTAAAAATATGAGGAAAATCATGTTAAAACGTAGCATTGCTAGGGAGTTAATCTGCGATAGACCGACGTCCCGTCCATGGAAAGTCGTGTGCTTTCGTTCGTTCACATCATGGAAACCGAGGATAAGCACCGGCCCTCTAAGCCTAAACAGCTATAGGCCCGGACGGATTTAACTAACTAACCATTGACGTTATTGTCAGATTGTGATAAAACTGCACGGACTGTCCCACTCTATGGCATAAGTGACTGATTGGACTAAGTGACAGTATACAGAAGTGTTTTAATTCTTGTCTCAATTTGTCGATATTTTCATCTGGATTTTGGATTTTATTCAGGCCGAGTTTTATCATATTGTTGTTTTTTTACATTTTTTCTGCATATTTGTTATTTTGTTGATTTCATTAGTTTCCTTAATTGTAATTTTGCTTGTTTTGTTGCTGGTTTGTGTAGCTCTATCCCATTACACACTTTGTTGCTGTTGTTGTAAGCTAGGCTAGGCCTTCCACTTGTTGTAAGCTAGGCTTTGGTATTGTTGTGATAGGCTTTATTTTTTTCAATTTAAGTGTATAGGCTTATGTGTTAAGTTTAGGCTAGTATATTGTGTGTTGAAGCTAAGGTATTTCTTTAGGTAATTTTTAGGCCTATTGTTCCTCTTTTAGGAACAATATTTTCTTTTCTGCAACTGTTTAATTATATTGTATGATAACGGAGAGTTTGATGTACTGTGGTATGATTTGTTTGATTTGCTGTAATATGTGGATTGATTTCCAGGAGTCAGGTGTGACATGTAGTTTTGATGAAGCTTTGGTTGATAGTTTTGTATTTGCCTGTTCAAAGTGTACAAGGTTCAAGGCTTTGGATTTGAGACATTTTGGTTGCAGTTGTATCGTTGAAAAGGTTTATGCTAATGTGCAGACTGAGTTTTGTGGCTTAGATGTGGTAGTCAGACATGTGATGTTGATAGTTCTTTGGGTGAGGATTTTGATAGGGGCTCTCTTCAGGTAGATAGTCTTGGATCAGATTATGTTGACAGGCCTAATGTAGGGTTGTCTGTAGTTGATGATTGTACAGGTACCATTAATCGTGAGGTTGTTGATTTATCTGGTACGTTGCCTGTGGATTCTGTTAGGGATAAGGCGTTATGGGTAGGGCCTCACTTGTTAGGTATGTTGACACATAGTTGTGTAAAGTAGATCGTATTAGAAGGATTAGGGTACAGGGCTAGGGTTGATGATGTTAGCTCTCGTGTTGAGACTTTATGTAAGGGTGAAAATAACGTCGTAGTTTCAATTGGTACAAATAATATTTCAAGGAGAAATTTTGAAGGACACAGGTTGTAGGGTTCTAGTTGTTAGTCTGTTTCCGCGTAGGGGTAGTTCCTTCATGATAGAAAAGATGTTGTTGATCAATAGTTGGTTAGAGAGTATTTGTAGTCTTTTTGAGTTCGGTTTTGTAAATTTCTGGCATAAGTTTGAATCTCGGGCTGCTTAGTTCATGAGAGATGGTTTGCATTTAACTAGGAAAGGTGCTCGTATTCTTGGTAGGGGTGTCAATAGGACAGTTAAGGATCTGAGTCTTTAAACTAGTCATGGGGGTGAGAGTTTAAACCCACCTGTCAGACATGTTTCTGGGGATAGGGAATATTCTAGTGGTAGATTTAAAGTTAAGTTTTCAAATGTTCGTAGCATTTTGAATAAGCGTAATGAGCTTCAGGCTGAAATTTTAATTAGTAGACCTGATATAATTGGTATTACTGAGAGTTGGATTTATGGTGAAATTAGTGATTCAGAGAGACATATTCCAGGTTACTCAGTTTTCAGGCAAGACAGATTAGATACTCTAAATGGTAGATGAGGTGGTGTTTTATTGTTTGTGAAAGATTTCGTTTGGTTTTTTAAATTGCCTAAGGCGTGAGCTTATTGTTGATGGCGATGTTGGTAGTTCAGTGGTTATTGGTGTTGTGTATAGATCACCAAATTCTAGTCCTGAGAACAATCAGAAATTGCTTCACTGCTTCAGGAAAGTTGCTTCTAGGAGGGTTATTGTTTTAAGAGACTTTAATTTTCCAGACATTGATTGAAATCTTTGTACTAGTCATCCACATGGTAAAGATTTTCTGAAGCTGTATCTGACTGCTTTTTCACCCAGCATATCTTGTTTCCCACGCGTGGTAGAAATTGTCTGGATTTGATTTTCAGCAGTGAAGAAAGTATGGTTAGAAATGAGCTAAGTAGCGGTAAGGTAGGGTGTAGTGATTATGACCTCATTTGTTTTGATCTGTATTGTTTCACAAAGGTTTCTCCGGCTAATAAATTAATTTTAGATTTTAAGAATGCTGACTTTGCTGACTTCAGGATAATTTGTCATTCGATTGGACTTCTTTGCTCCGTGAATTAGATCCTTCCAAAGCATGGGATGTTTTCCGAGCTATAGTTTTGGAGAGTGTAAATAGGTTTGTCCCAATAAAAAAAGTCTGTAGGCGTAATTGGCCAGTGTGGATGTCTCGGGAGGATTTGCAGGCTGTTCGGAAAAAGTTGTGGCGTTGTTATAAATGTAGTGGGTGCCCTGCGGAGCTTGCTGGGTATAAGGATCATGAAAAGTTCACAAAGGGCTTTGATAAGAGATACTAAAGTGCTTTTTAAAAAACGTTTGTCCAAAGAGGATAAGGTTAATCCTAAGTCGTTTCATTCGTATGTTCGCTCAAAGCAAAAAATCCAAGGAGGTTGTTGGTCCCCTTCAGGTTAATGATGGTGTTACTATTAATAGTGGTAAGGATATGGCTGAGGTTTTAAATGACTACTTTGTGTCTGTTTTTACTAAGGAGTCTTCTGCTGATGATGTTGTGGATTATCTTAGTGTGCACTCTCTAGTATCCATTAAGAATGTTGATTTTTCAGTTGTTGTTGTGTCTAAGAAGTTAAAGGGTTTGAATTCAAATAAAGCACCTGGTCCAGATGGTATACATCCTGCTGTCTTTCGAGAGTGTTTTGATTTTCTTTCTGTTCCCCTGATCATTATCTTTTCTAATTGCTTTGATGTTGGTATCGCTCCTAGTGATTGGAGAATTGCTAATGTTACTCCTATTTTTAGAAAGGGTGACCACAGTTTGCCTGGTAACTATAGACTAGTGAGTCTTACTAGTGTTATTTGCAAGGTCGTGAAGTTCATTGTTAAGGATGTTGTACTAGATCATTTACTGGTCAATGATATTGTTGAATTTGTCCCAGCATGAGTTCTTACCTAAGAGGTCTTGTGTTTCTAATTTATTGGAATTTCTAGATGATGTTACTAAACAAGTTGATTCTGGTCATAATGTGGATGTTGTCTATTCAGATTTCCAAAAAGCATTTAATAAGCTTCTATTAAATAGGCTCATGATGAAGACAAGAGCACTTGGTGTGGAGGGAAGGTGTGCCAGTTGGATATATTCGTGGTTAGTTGACAGGTCACAAAGAGGTTTTTTTAATGGTGAAGTATCTCCATGAAAGAAGGTTACAAGTGGTGTTCCTCAGGGTTCTGTATTGGATCCGCTTCTTTTCTTAATCTTCATTAATGATATTGATGTTTCCCTTGGCTCCAGGATTTGTAAATTTGTTGATGACACTAAGCTGTACAGGATTGTTGATGATGCTAGGGATTCTTCACTTTTGCAAACTGATCTGGATAATTTAGTTTCTTGGTCCCAAACATGGCAGATGTCATCTAATGTTGATAAATGCAAAGTTATTCAGTTTAGTCAAAACAATTTGGCTTTTGATTACTTCATGAATGGTTCAAATCTTGTTTTTGTTTTTTTTATCAAGAAAGGGATCTAGGTGTTGTCATTACTAGCAATCTGACATATATTAAACAGTGTGCTTTAGCAGCTGTAAGGGCAGATAGGATGCTTGGTTTGATTAGAAGATTTTTTTGTATTCTTGGTAGAGGGGTTGTTCTTAATTTGTATAAGCAGTTAGTCAAGCCTCACCTTTACTATGTTATTCAGGCTTGGAGTCCCTTTTATACAAAGGATAGGTTCATTTTAAAGCAGGTTCAACGAAGAGCCACTAGGCTTATTCCCCAAGTAAGGAATCTCTCTTATGAATCTAAGTTGCGAATTCTTGGTTTGACCACGCTTGAGTTGAGAGGAGTACGTGGCGATATGATTCAGGCTTTTAAGTTCCTGTCTGGTAGTGATGCTTTGGCTTCTTGTTGTTTCTTGCATGTTTCGGCTGATCCTCGTGTGACGCGTGGTGGCAGTTTCAGGCTGACTGGGGAGTTCTTACGGATAGATGTGTTTTGGCTTTTCGCGGGGAGTTGTTGGTGTGTGGAGTGGTTTGCCTGGGTGGGTGGTTGGCTCCGATTCTGTTCGCAGTTTCAAGGTTGATGAGTTCTTTACTAACTTGTTGGCGTCTTTGATTTTTTTTGTGGTGGTGGTGGTGATACTTTGGGTTTTATGGGGTGACTAACCCTTCTTATGCCGTAATCTTGTTATGTTGTGTTATAAGAACTACGTTAACGTCTTTGATTTGCAAGCTTATCAAAGGTATGCTACTATCTAAAGTTGAGAGGTTATTTTGATAAAACGTGTTTGAGCAAATACAGGTCGTCTGCCGGATCAAGGTTTGAGAACTATGATTTATGAAAAACACTGCAACTTGAAAGTTTAATGCAATTCTTCATTCTTTGAAGTTTTCGGAACTGATGAGAAAAGAACTCTACACCCACTGTCTACCTGTAGACTGGGTGTTTTGCTAAGATGTAAAAGGTAGAATCAGCTACTCACATTTGTCGTACATTATTATAAAACAAACAATCTACATACCAAAATAGACACAGTATTCCCGTTTATAAATCACAAATTTGGAAAATGATCTGCATATGAACAACTAAAATTTCAAAGCGGTTCTAAATAAGAATAAAACCAATTTGCTATTTTGATTGTTTTTACTGAATTTTCAAATAATTGATCTAACTATGCTGAATATACGTGTCCATTGATCTTTTAACTTTAGTAGTACATAAAGGGTCAAATAACCACCCCTCCCCGTCCCTGGAGCAGCCCCTCTGCGCATTTTGGGAGCTTTTAGAAGAAGCAAGCTTGGCGCTGCATAGGAACTCGGAGCAGCCGTCTGTTGCTCCTGTTTTTCCTTTAGGGGAAGAGTAACCGTCTTCTTCTTTCCCTATGAAGTAGCTGTTAGTAACCGTCTTCTACTTTCTCTACGGAGTAGCTGTGGGCCTTGGAAGCATCTCGAAACGTGTACATTGGTTGTCGTGGGTCAAGAAGGGGCCACATAACCTCTGAAAAGTTTCCCCACACAGAGGAAAAGGAGTATACTTTAACATACACAGCTTGGGTAAGAGCAGTAGGCAAGAGAAAAATCAATACCGTCGGACGGTTTCCTGTGTGAAGATTCTCTTGCATACACAAAGGGTTAGCCCCCCAGTGATGTTTGTATTGATTATCTAAAAGTAAACACGAAATTCTTTGACCTAAGAGGAATAGTAGGTGGGTCATTCTCTTAGATGGTCATGTACTACGATAAAGGAACAGGTGTGGATGGGTGTATAATGTAGCTGTCTGAGTTTAGTCATAAGGGGGAGGGGTACATGGGTGCAAAATTTACATATTGCGAACGTGAAAATGATTGATTTGATCTTTGATCAAAGCAAATTGTTACACACATTCTTTACAATCGTACACGCCAATAAATAATGAATAAATGCAAGAGAATGGCATACATTGTCAACTCTGTAACATAAGTCTTATATCTACTCCGTTTTTGTTCTATCATCCATGCTTTCCAATAAGTTGTCTTTTCCCAAACTAAAGGCATCACAGTTATCAAAAATCGGTTCATGAAACGTTCAAAGGGTCAGTATCCGACCCATTATATACTACTAACTTTTATGTATCCATAAATTTTCGCGTGAATAATTTGTATCAACCAGAAGACAAAGTGCGTTGATGTTCCATTGC
Source organism: Chiridota heheva (assembly GCA_020152595.1). Taxonomy (NCBI): domain Eukaryota; kingdom Metazoa; phylum Echinodermata; class Holothuroidea; order Apodida; family Chiridotidae; genus Chiridota; species Chiridota heheva. The sequence goes on from JAIGNY010002134.1 coordinate 15,400, forward strand.
CCAAAGTGTTGTTCTTGATAATAGTACAGAATTGTGTCTCAAAGCTATTTCAAAGGAAAAGTGTATCTCTCATTCATGTTCATCTTTTTTGATACACAACATTAGATGCAAAAAAAATGTGAATCCTATTCGAATGATAAAGTGTTTAAATTTTGTTGTTTGTCCCATTTGTCATGTTAATGTAAAGATTACGGATATCAAATTAGTTGTAACATCATAGTATCCTCACATTCCAATCTTTTAATTTCATTGAAATATTTGTTGACTTACAATTATTAGACGCAGTGGCGCAATCAGCATTACAAAAGTGAGGAGATCCGAGAAGGTTCTAGATCCCCTCCCAAGACAAAGTGCTCAAATTTACCTCACTTCTGAGGGCAGTTTTGTTTGTTTTTTAGGTGGTCCTGCCATGCCTTCTAAATAATTGAGATTTGACCTGTTATAGGTTTTTCATATCCCTAAATTCAACAATCCGTTAAGAAAGTCTAGAAATAAGTCCATTTTCATAATGAGAAAGGACTTAAAAATAGATCATTTATTGCTTGCTCCAAAAAAAGTTGAAAGATATTTGTGACGTCATAACAGTTTGGCACGTCATTTCAGGGACTGCTGATCATAAACAATGCATCACACACATACTAACCACGTACAAATATGCGTCTGATTGCGAAATGTTTCGGGCTGTTTAGATCTTAATTTGTCATCTTCAAGTTCAAGTTAGGATAAAAATGATTTGGAAATAAATGAAGAACATTCTCATAATGACGGGATGTCGTTCTTTGTCAATTTGAAGCCCATGCATTGGCAAGAAAGAAGGATTAGACTTACAACCCTTAAACGGGCCCTTACACGGTAACATTAAGAAGCCTAGGGAAATGAATCAAGTGTTTGTGTAAAGATAAATAAGAGGTCAAATATAATTATAAACTAATTGGAGATGAAAATACTTGAAGGTAAACTAGAGTTGGTCATATTTTGATACTAGAGTTGGTAATATTTAGATATAAAGTGTCTTTTTAACATATCAGAAAATAATTTTACAGTTTTTATGTTTTTATAAATAATTGATTTTGATGAGAAGAGTGAGCATTACCCCATACTACATTGTAATAGCTTAAGTGAGGAAGAATAAGAGTATTATATACATTTTTAAGGATGTAACTAAGTACAAATCTTTAATTTTATAGAAAACCCCAATTATTTTAGAAATAGATATCTTAATCTTATTAATATGAGAAGATCATTTTAATAAAGGGTCGATGTATAAACCTAAAAATTGTGTGGTATCAACATGTTTGATTTGGGATTTGTTAATCGATATATCAATATTATTTATATTCTTATGATGGGGATGAAAAACCATGAAATGAGTTTTGCTGATATTTAAAAATAGCTTATTAACCTTAAACCAATTGGCAACATTTTTTAATTCAGATTTAATGACTGAAATGACATTATCAAAATTGTTATGCCTAAGGATTGACCCCTGGGGCACACTACAATTTAAATTACGATAAGATGAATGATAAGTATAATCAATGGATACAAGCTGATGTCTGTTTGATAAGTAACTAAAAACCCAATTGTAGGCCACTCCTCTTATACCGTGATATACAATTTAGCAAAAAAGATGTTATGATTGACAGTGTAGAAAGCTTTCGGTAAGTCAAAAAATATACCTACTGTTAAAACCATTTATAATATATTGAGTGACATTTATAGCTGCTATAGCAGTAAAACGGCCTTTAGGAAAACCAAACTGTCTGTTGCTAAGTGTCTTATTCTTATCTAGGAAATTAATTGTACGATTATAAATAATACGTTCTAAAATTTCAAATAATGATGAAAGTACTGAGATGGGTCTATACTAAGAAACACATAAACAATCACCACCTTTGAATATCGAAGTTACTTCAGCTTCTTTGGAACGAAGTGGTACAACACCAGTGAAAATTGATCGATTAGAGATAAACATTAGAGGAGCTGCTAAAACGAAACGATTATCTTGGAGAAGATTAACAGAAATATTATCACTACCACAAGCACCTTTTTTTCATATTCATAATTAAGTCAATAATTTCTGAGCAGTTAGTTGGTGATAGAAACAAAGATGTTGGGATTGCATCAGAAGCAAAATCACGAAAATTTGAATTACATGTGGGGATTGTACTAGCAAGATTGTTACCTATATTAACAAAATAATCATTAAATGTGTCAGCCATTACATGTTTATCGGTTATATAAATTTTTTTTCAAATTTTC
>JAIGNY010002135.1:0-19140 GCA_020152595.1 Chiridota heheva
TAACATACCCCCAAACCCGTACTGTCCCATACCCATACCCACCCACAGCTGTACCGGAATTGATATTTGGTAACAAGACATTCATTTTTGGTAAATAAAGAGATTGAGGAGATGTTCATAGCAGAGGATCTAGATTATTCCAGAGTTTAATACCTGAATAGACAAATTGTTTTTTTTGACAATGGTCTAAATAATAATTATCGGAGTGTCTGGCTATGAATTCTTTTGTTTGGTTGAAATAAATTGCAGAACGTAGACGGTAACAACTTACGATTTATTTTCAACATAAAAATTCCCACTTGGTGCTTATAAATGTCGTAAACGTTGAGGATATTGAAATCTTTAAAAATACTACCTATGTCAGTATTAAATCAGATGATGTGATTAAACGAACAGCCCTTTTCTGCAGTTTATATAAACCATTAAGATATGTATGAAAAGCATTGCCCCACGCAATGTTGCAATAAGATCCATTAGAAAGAATAATATAATTATACAAAGTTAATAGAATACAAAGGGGTACAAAATGCTTAATTCTATAGACACCAATAATCGTAATTTTTGTATTACATAATAGGTCAATGTGGCATTTTCATGTCAAGTGAGGATCGATGATAAGCCAAAGAATTTAACACCATCAGATTGCTTAACAAAGGAATCATCAATACAAACATTCAGCTCAGAATTGTTGTATTGTCTGTTTTGAAAAATCATAAACTTTTTTTTTTTTTAACATTACAGGATAGTTCATTGGTCTTAAACCAATCAGAGACAAGAGCAAGTTCATTATTAGATATATGACTGTTGAACGTGGACCGCTACTTTTAAATAAGTTCCTGATATCATCTGCGAATAAGACAAATTTTAATTTTTTTCAATACTAGAACAAACATCTAAATTGTTATTCATGTCAGGAATGTATTTGTTGTAAGTTCTTTGGAGGCAAGAGTAGCCTTTAAATAAATTTCCATTAAAGCCGACCACAACAATAAAATAGTTGGATATCCTTTCCGGCGGCATAAATCTTTTGTTACCCAGTAGCTGTACAATACATGTTGGGCTAACAATGAATGTGATCAGACAGACAATGCATGCAATCACATGGACAATACATGTGGATATCCGATCAATGGATAATGACATAAAATAACTTAACAAGATGATGGGCTAAGAAGGGTTAGTCACCCCATAAAAAAGCAGAAACTAACATCACCACCACCACAAAAAAAGACGCCCAGACTTAGTAAAGAACTTATCAATGTTTACTTTGAAATTGTGAACACAATTGGAGCTAACTACCCACTCAGGCAAACCATTCCACTCATTAACAACTCTTTGTAAAAAGCTAAAACGTTGAATATCTATCTGTGAGAACTCTTTGGTCAACTTCAAACTGTTACCACGTGTCACATGAGGATTAGCTGAAACATAACACAAATAACAGGAAGTCAAAGCATCACTATCAGATAGGAAATTAAAAACCTGAATCATATCGCCACGTACTCTTCTCAACTCAAGCGTGGTCAAAGCAAGAATTCGCAACCTAGATTCATAACTTCGGGAATAAGTCTAGAGGCTCTTTACTGAACCTGCTCTAAACTTAACTTATCCTTCTAATAAAAGGGACTCTAAACTTGAACACCATACTCAAGGTGAGGCCTGACTAACTGCTTATACAAATTAAGAACAACCTCTCTAACAAGAAAACAAAAAAAATCTTTAAAATAATAAAACCAAGCATCCTATTTGCACTTGCAGCTGCTAAAGCACACTCTTTAGATGTGGACGGATGGATGGCTAACAGTTAAGATGCTATATCCCCTCTACATCAACTTCATTGGCGAGGGGATACCAAGTATGTTTTTTGAATTGAATATGCTTGTTATTACATTGATCAAAATTGTATTTTCTTACAAATCCATGTCAATATTTTGTTACGTTTCAAAATGCAAATCTTACCCGGAATGGTAGCCATCCTCTGGCAAAAAATGTTGTAACCCGACAAAGTTCTCTTAATGGGTGATCTTTTTGTGAGTATCTTGAAATTAAAAAAAAAAGTATGGTAGCTTTTACAACAATATCAAAATAAGTAAACAAAATCTCCACTTCCATTTAAGGGCTTTATAACTGAGGATAATATTCTGACAGAGTAGAATGGACTTTGGATTTTGTAAAAACATATTTTAAGTTCAACTTACTAATCTACATCCAGTACAGTGATTGTAAGCATGTCAAAAGCGAAATCATTTACCCATGAACAACGTTCACACAGCCAAACAGTTGTTTTAATTTGTGAGAAATAAGTGAATAAAGGCAAATTAACTGTCTGTTATAAATTCAATCTATATTAAGATATGAAACTAGAATGAAGCATATGACCAGGAAAACCACATAATTGAACATACAGTAGATTATAATTTCAACGCCTAAATTATCTGTAACATCAACCTTAGCATTGGAATATATTTGAAGGAAAAAACTCCTTCATTCCAAAAAAATGTACTGGTGATTTGCAAAAATTTTCAATCAAAATTATAATACAATCGGGTAAAATACAGAGTTTTAATTTCAGCAATAATTTGCAGAACATTGGAGATGGATTCAAGTCAACTAACAAAGTCTGAAAGTAGTTGAATGTGACATTAATTTTTACATATATGTAAATTAAACTTATATCCAAAAGAACATTACCTGAACCTGAAATATCATTTTAATGAATTGACAATGAATACTTTTGTACAGAAAAATAGATTTAAAAAAGGATAAGATGATATCTTATTTCTGGTTCACTAGTGCTTGCAGGAAGGCTACTTGTACTGGCACTTGCATCCATCTTTGAAAAAGACATAAAATAATGAGAATTAAATTTAAAAGTGATGGCAAAAGAAAAATGTTATCCTTAAATAAATTTGACCTAATAAGATCTCCAACAAACATGGAAAACCACTAAAAGTGCAAAATAAATATCACTTTTAAACTACATTTGATTTATTTTTGAAGTAAATTTCAATCAAAAAAATATTCATGCACTGTACAACTTGAAAAGGGAGAGACCAGAACGGAAACAACCTTTGTAATAAGACACAACATTTGCATTCTTACACAACTTTTTTTAGCAAGACTTAACTTGAACAAAATGGAAGTATTTTAGAAACTATGGTAACTTGAAATAGACTCACAGTGTTAATGAATTAATTTCATATTACTTGCAGAGATGTACAGTACAGTATATTCAACAACTTGTATATGCCATTGAAAGTTACTGTACACACTGAATTAAATTTCCAGGTTCCTGATTGGCTATTGTCAGTGCCACATTGATTTGTTGACGTGTTTTGAAAAACTCTATAAGATCAATTACGAAAACTTATCTGAAAGCTTAATGTGGATTGGTGACAGAAGTTTGTTTTTTAGGAAATTTACATTTACTATAATTGTATTTGTGAATACTTTTTTATAATAGAAAAATACATCAAAACAACATCAATAAAGGGTAATTCATAGTGCATACAGCATAATGCATGAAGAAGCTGAGCAGAAATTTAGCGATGCACACGGGTGAAGCCCGAGTACATCCAGCTTCATCTCTGCAACCAGCTTCTATGCATTATCCTGTGCTGAAAATATATATGAATTTCCCTGCTCATATATGTTAACTATTCTTTATCAAAACTTGCAAAAATTCAACAAAAACGTTTAAAAGAACACACAAACAACAGTTTTGGAATAATTTGTTTAAGGTCATGACAATATGCACACGCGTAGTATTATCGTGTGTCGTTTGAAAATACACACATTACACATCGTGCTAGAATGGAAAGTTTAGACACACTGCCAAAATATTAGCATGCATACAGTACATGGTTTGATGCACTCATGCATCCAGTACAGGATAATGTATGATCATCAGCAATAAATTCTGTATACTGAGTGTATATGTATACAACTATAAGATGATACGATTTCACTAGTGCATGCAGGAAGGCTACTTGAACTGGCACTTACATCCATCTTTTAAAAAAAGACACAAAATAAAGACAATGAAATTAAAGGCGATGGAAATCAAAGGATTTTTTCCTTCAATAAATTTGACCTAAAAAGATCACAAACAAACATGGAAAACCACTCAAAGTGCAAAATAAATATCACGCTTAAACTACATTTGATTTATTTTTTGAAGTAAATTTGGGTGTCAAAGGAATTTGTCTCTTGACTACCAGGAGTCACGACAGCCATTTATTATTTTCTTTTGTTTTTAATTCGCTGGTCAAAGTTTTCTTTTTGCTTTTTTGTTACCGAGTATGACGTTTATTGATTGGCCGGCCTCATGGAGTTAAGGCTCCATATACTGCATATGGAAAAAGCTAGACCTACTAGTACTAGTCTAATAAACATCAGACCGTTGTATACGCTATTGTCATTACATGACTGCTAATATTGTATTGCATGTAGTGCATAGCATGTAGGGCATACAGAGGGAGATGCGATAGCCTACTGACATATATTGTTTTATTGCAAATGGTTCATTTGCGGAGCAAAATATCACAAAGATTTTTTAGAGGTTAAACACAAGAATGTCTTTTTGTACAATATTATCATGTTTACACAAGTAACATTGGGAGCAGTATCAATGTGTCATGACCGTTAATAGATAATAATATAAGAAAGTTTTCTTCTTTCCGTAGCTAGCATCACTACAACTACAAGTTACAACAACCCAGTGTAGGCTACACATAGTACTAGTGAGCCCTATATATTTGGATCATCTGTCATGTCCCGAAGTAGATAGTGAGATACACACCTCACACCAGGCACTACTTGCAAGGCAATAAGTCTGGCATACTGATTGAGACACCGCACAATACACTCGTAACGTTGAAAACCACTCAGACAACAACAAAAATAACATATTCATGCCAGCTTTGTAGCGGAATTAAGTAGTTACTTTTTACTGTTTATTAATGCTTGGTTAATTAATCATTTCAGAAGTCTCGGCCAATCATGTTTAATTTTTTTTAACAGGAAATATTTGTGTTTTAAATTCACCTTTGTGATCCAACTGTAAATTCCAGAAAGTACTGAGATAGGCCTAAATAATCAAAATTATTAATACGCAAACAAACAAAATAACTGCCAATGTATCGATGAACAGCTTTTCGTAGAATCATGGAAAATGGAAAGGGGCGGGGCCATTTTTAATGAGGCAGAATCATACATGGTGTGTAACTTCCGTTATTGCATGTAACACGTCACCTGACAGTATAGTTGTGAACTTTTTTCCCGCGGTTCCGGTTACCCGGCTGCTGAAAAACATACGAGGGTATCGAGCTAGGCCTACCTGTAGTCGATGACTAATTATAATTCGCGTTTTTTTGCATTTTTAATTCATGCTATGGATTTGAAGGTACTGTTGTTGAATTGGGTAGTGCAAGTCGCATGACAGGAATGAGTGATTCCTCAGTTATGTGGGAGGTTTACAACTGTTATTTTAATAACATTGTTTAGTAACAATGGTGGTAAATGCAGTCGATCATTGCTACACCGTAAATAACGTTAGTGAATAGAACTGATAGAGGGTCAGCTGATGATAAATTAGCATGATTCTCCATTTTAAAATTGAGATTCTTGCAAAATCATGACAAATTCTTTTAAATTGAATATAATAATTTTCATAGGGAGCTTCCGTTTCTTTCATCAGATTCACAATGACGAATAACTCAGGCTATAAATTTCCAGTCCATTTTTTTCGTTATTGGTGTGCAAACAATACACCTAGGTAAATATATACAACCCCATGATTTAATCATCCTTCAAAATCCAATTAATTCCTGATTGCTTAGATTCAATGCTGGGCGTGGTGGTATTAGTTACTTGCGTAGGGCTGGAGTAACGTCTTAAAATAGCACCCGCAGAAATCCACGATTCTGCGGGTATGAAGACCGAAAATTTATTGCATGATCTATTCGTGCCAGGAATTTGGAGGCTAACGACGTAGCACTGTTAAAAAATTAGGGCTAACACAAGGTGGCTCTTGGCTAAATGACTGGAGTTGGAGGTCACTTGGAATTAACCACTGGCAAAGAATTTCACATTACTCCTAAATTTAAAGAAAAAACATTCAGTATTCATACAAATTAAATCTGTCCAGGAAAACATTTAAATCCCATTTACCCACCCATGTAAGCTGGATTTTGTTAGGAGCGTATGGCTAATAATAGGCATGGTTAATCCACGACAACATCTGCAAAACTGCACCAGCGTCATCTCTACATCACACACGGTGTGGGATATCACATGGCTAGGGAATAGTGAACAAATAAATAATGAACGAACATCGCAATAGGCACTTGGTTCTCGTAGTATTATCGCGTGTCATTTGGGAATAAGCACATTGTACATCGTGCAAGAGCAATGGAAATTTAAGACGCACTCAAAACATTAGATATACACTTCTTAATGAAAGTAATCTTGTAATGTTTGTTCAAAAGAAATAAGTTAATAATAATTACATTATAATACACGTGCATTTGATATATAGCATATACGTGCATCCCTCAATCCGGTGCCCCATCTTCTATGGTTAATCCGTGACAACACATTATGATTTATCCCTTACGTTGCACATGAATTTTAATATGGAGGTATATGACATGTGTGTACCTTGGTGGTCGGCTCGGCTACGCATCCCCAGACATAGGTATACCCCTACTTTTTACTTGGATTAAAGATTTGCTGTATAGACATAATGATCACCAACCACATGGCAAATGCCATTTCCTTAGCTGGTTGCTAACAAGTGAACTGTGAATAGATTGAAGATGCTGTCAGTTAAGGTATGGATTACCCCTGTGTTGTGTATGGTGTAACAATAGCTGGTTGCTAGTCAATGAATTGTAAAGTTGTCTCTCGGGTTGGATGGTGTGGATTACCACTGATTTTGAGAAAATCATGGGTTTAGGGTTGGAGGGGTCTTAGGGCCAAAAATTCTTAATGTGTATCATTATCAATTCTGATCCAAAGAGTAAATGGGAAGGGGGGGGGGGGGAGCAAATTTTTCTCATGGGGTTGTCAAAAGCCTATAAATGGGAAAAAAATTCACTTTACACAATTTTCTGGGGGACATAGCAATCGCGTGGGAGAAATGACCCCCATAGCGCCGACGATGCCAAAGAAAAGTGTAACAAAAGTGAACAGAAGTGCCTAACGACAAACACTAGCAAACGACAAACACTAGCAAACGACACACTAGCAAACGACAAACACTAGCAAACGACAAACACTAGCAAACGACAAACACTAGCAAACGACAAACACTAGCAAACGACAAACACTAGCAAACGACAAACACTAGCAAACGACAAACACTAGCAAACGACAAACACTAGCAAACGACAAACACTAGCAAACGACAAACACTAGCAAACGACAAACACTAGCAAACGACAAACACTAGCAAACGACAAACACTAGCAAACGACAAACACTAGCAAACGACAAACACTAGCAAACGACAAACACTAGTAAACGACAAACACTAGCAAATGACAAACACTAGCAAACGACATATATTCATATTTAATATAATTTCCAATGCAGGTTGAGGTCACAAAACACAATTAATACAAATTTAAATCACTGCCATTTCATTAAAAAATTGATGATGTGGATAATTTCATAAACTGTAAAAAATCTAGCAATATATACCATGGTATTCTTAAATGTATTGTTATAAATTCTTCAAGTAAATGCAGTCAATGTTACAGGTTATTATGGTAAGAAATGAAATCTCAATCAAATGTAACAAAACGTACGTGTCGGCATGTTAAAAAACACTGCTTTTCAAAGTGAGAATCCTAAAAGCACTGTCAGCATTTTTTCATCTTAATTTATTTTTGTGACTGAATGCCTAAACATATGAAGGGGTTTGCTAAAAATAAATGTTGGTCCCAAAAAAAACATGGAAGACATACCAAAACACAATTTAGGTTATCTAACTTTGAGAAAATCAGTTATACAATGTCCACATTATCACAATTCTTTATCACTTTAGCGCAAGACCAACTATGTTATTTCTGACAGTATGTGCAAGTATGTGTCGGAGACACCTGATGTAACGGTTAAAGCTTACAGAGGAGCAAGGACAAAAGACATCACCAAGGGTTAGTTTGTATAAATTCTATTACAAACTGAAGAATTAAAAGTTTTAAATACAACTGATGCAAATCAATCTTTTCAAGTTTCTGGGTTTAAAGAATTGTTTAGTAGTGAAACATACAATTAATACCTTACTCCCTTCAAAAGATATTGTACCCAGTCAAAACTTTGCCTGCAACAGAAATTGCACTTTAAAGAAGAATTTGAGATTTTATTTATTTGAAATGATGTAATTTAATTTTCTTTGATTGAAATTCTTTTCCCCAAAAATTACTTAGCAAATTATACTCTGTTGGCATATCAATTGTTTGCCAAAAAACCACAAAAAAATTCAATTTGCAGAATATCAAGATGTGGTGTCAATTCTAGTCTCATCTTATAAGCCATTTCTAAAAATAATCAAATGTGTTAGAGTTTAAAACCCATAATAAATGCTTAATAAAACAAAATTAAATGAAACAGTTTGTTTCTCTTCTATTAAAGATAAATATTGTTTTCTGATCATTACAGAATTTGACATTTGCATATGTATTAAAAATGAATGTGTTGCAAAACAAAGAAAAGCTAAAATGTTTATCATTTTTCTTCTTCAATTGTTCTTTCCTCTTTATTTAAGATTAAGGGGTGTCTGTCTACAAAAACAATCTTCTACTTAGAAAAAATTAAGTCAGTCAATTATAACTTCAATGTTCTGGCTGTGGAGTTTAAGAAGGTAATGATGACTAAAAAAGTAAAGTACATCACAGTGAGTGCCAATGGTGACATGAGAAAAATATTCATTCTTTGTTAAATGGTTTGGGTAAAACCAAAAAGGTCTAGGTGTGGCGAAGCTTGGCCAATATTTTATGTTCTTGAGAACTTCACAACTTTAAAGTATATTTGTCAAACACAATTTCCACACACTGGAAACAATGTCCATTGCAAAAGATAATTAAACACAAAAGATATTTAATATCTAGTTTCTTCTTCTCATACTGTACTGCCTTTCCTTCCTGTCAACCATCCTACCCCAAGATCGCCAATCCACCCCAAGAACGCCCATCATACCCCAAGAACGCCCATCATACCCCAAGAACGTCCATCCTACCCCAAGAACGCCCATCATACCCCAAGAACGCCCATCATACCCCAAGAACGTCCATCCTACCCCAACGGCTCACCCTTCCCTCCCTGAAGACATTCATTTTTCTAAATCCATCCATTTTTCTAAATCCATCCATCTTCACCGATTCCATCAATCATCATCAATGCCATCCATCTCCTCCAATGCAATTCTCTCCTCCCATGTTATCCCATCCCTCCCATGGTCCATTAATCCTTTTAGTGAAAACCAAGCATTTTATTAATACACAGTTATCATTCCACAACATGTTTCTTTTCTCACATCAGTAATTCAAGCAGAAGGTTTGTCACAGGCCAAGTTGGTGTTCATTCATGTTGGAACCAATGAATTTATTTCCGGATACCCACACTGCTTTGAACATATAGTGCTTCAACAACACTGTGCTCTTATCCAGGCCGCAAAGACAAGCATTTCTGCACCAGTCATAATATTTGGAGTGTTACATAGAAGAGATGGGTAAGAATTCAAATCATGTTTATTTGCATCAAGATAAACACAAATCATGAGTTAAGATTACAGAATGAAAACATTTATTTACCATAACTGCATTCTTAATTTCATTTTAGATTTTAATCCAAATAAGATGACAAGAAAATTACTGTTCAATGATACCTTTAAGTGCCATCAAAAACAATGACTGACAGACTAATAAGTAAGCAGACAAAATGCAGCCACACAAATGAAGATAAAACATGTCCTAAAATCTTGTACAAAAGTAGTAGCTGTTTCAAACATTTCAATAATATTTTCACTAATTTTATGAACATGGCTCTTCTATTCTGTATTACTCAACATTTGTTTGTTTGTTGAGGTTCAACGACACTGCAAATTATAATCATATATGCCAGAAAGTTATCACAAAATCATAGGACTAGAATAAAGAGAGTAACAAAAATGAATTTTAGGAGACAAATAGGGAGGGCTGAGAAGGGGAGGAAAGAATGGTAAAGAGAGGAAGATGGGAACTAGGGGCTAACAGCAACATTAATAAATTATAAATAATGGCAGTTTTGTCATTGGTTCTATATTCTGCTATATTTTGCATTTCTATGACATTGTTGTAGTTTCTTTGATGCCCCTGTCAATGTACCTCCCTACCATACCGTATTATCTTTACCTCTCAGCTCCCTACTCCATTCAATATTGACTATTGCTATTCTTTTGCAGTTGCTGTGGATTAACATACAAAAACTACACAGTAGAAAAGAGGGACGGGATGGAAAGTTAAATTCGAGGAAGGAAGTAATAAAGAATTTTAACACTAAAACCTGTAGCTTCCATAATGCTGAATTGTCCCAACAGTTAGGTTCAAGATTTAGTATTGAACTTAAGTACTCAAGCAAATATATCTGATTAAAATTTAGGAAATTCTATCAAATGATCAAACAAACAAAAGCTCATTAATTATCACGCAATGATGGTTAGTTTGTTCGCGGAAGGGGAGGGGGAAGGGGGAAAAGGTGGGTGTTAACATCACCTTGACAGGGTGGGTACAATTTTGCCAGAGAAATTTCGGCAAAATATGTCAGGGCGTGTTATTAGGGTCCCTAAAATATTTGAAGACACCTTTTGTGCATGTGATGGCACAGAGTCTTTTGTGATGAATATTCGAAAAGGCATTAACTAATTGAATTACCAACTATGACTTTTACACTTTTTAGCTCCTTTAAATTGTGTTGACAAGCAATGTAATATATAACAATAACACTCTATTGTTTTGGTTTTTCAGAGAGGTTCCCATTGAAAACATCAAAAGATACAACATCTTACTGGGAAATATTTGTGCCAAAGAAGAAGTCAGTTTTGTTGATTTTGGTAACCATTTTCATCCTAATAATGGAGAGCTTTTTAGGTATATACACTAAAACCTTTATTATTTCCGCCAATAAAGTTAAACAGAGGTTATTTTTCGCCTCTGCTGTTTGTCTGTCGTCAAGATATCTCAAGAACTGATGATTGGATTTGGATTGAGTTTGGTGTGTGGTTTTGTTAATTCTTAAGGGAGAAGTGATTACAATTGAAGACATATTGGAACAGGGAAAGAGTGAAACTGGAAGGGTGGGGACATGCTTTCGCCTCTGTTTGTCCGTTTGTTTTTCTGTCATCAAGACATCTCAAGAACTGATGATTGGATTTGGATTAAATTTGGTGTGTGGTTAAGAAGCGATTATAATTTGAGACATATTAGAACAGGGGAAGGGCACACATGGAGGGGTGGGGACATCTTAAGGTGAGTTTGCCTGTCATCACAATATCTCAAGAACTGATGATTGGATTTAAATTAAATTTGATGTGTGGTTTTATTAATACTTCAGAAAAAAGTGATTTGAATTTGGGACATATTGGCATACGGGAAGGACAGAAATTGAGGCGTGGGGATGTTTAGGGTAAAGTCTGCCAAGACATAGTTGAAACTTTTCAATGGAATGTGGTGAACAATGAATTCATACCATAAAGAGATATCCAACAATCAATTTTCTGGACTCAAAGATACTTAAATCAAGTGGTCTCTGGAATTGAAGACAATGAAACAATAGGTTTTGCCATGAATGGAAAATTATGGAATGTGAGTCTTGGATGAAAGGAACTCGATGCTTAGCCTGAATAAAACTGATAACAATGATATGGCCTTGAAAGTAATCCAGTCAGAAGATAATCTTCAAGTGTTCAGAATGCAAATGATCATTACAGATCAAAACTTGAGGATGAATCTTGGTGGGCCTAGGATTTCTGAGATAGATTATATTAAGTATGTGGATCAAATGAACTCTTAAAATTATTCTAGGCATGTTGGAATTGCAATGGGGGAGGAATTATGTACTCTAGAGAGTGCTAATATTCTAGTTTCACTTGTTATTTTTCGACAATTATAAAATAAATATCTTAGACTATCTAACCTACTGTACAAGTAATCTCAAGGGTATTTTATAAATATTATTCAGCATTCCTGAACTAAATAAATTAGTGGCACTGAATGCTGATTTAATAACACTAATATTTTGATTCTGCGTCCAACTTATGGCCCTCAAAACATTCTTGATATATATTAAGAGATAAATGCAAGGGTGGTCATTTTCAGTTGGCAATTACATAGATCATTTGCTTGAATGAAAGAGAACATACAGAATTACTCCAACAAGAATGTTATTGTCAGATTATTCAAACAAGCTATTAGAATTGCCTTATAAAAGACAAACATATTTTGTCATTTAAAACAGTTGGAATGGTTTACACCTGAGCAAAAAGGGGAACCAAGTTTTAAATGAACACATTCACAGTGAATTGGCAAAATTCTTTACAACAGAAAGAGAGGCATGGCGGAAGCACCAGGCTAAAATTGTGACTTTTGTCCAGACAGCTCTGGAAAATCTAATGGTGAGTATACATTAGTTACCTGAAAGGATTAGTTCAGTGGTCAAGCAAGTTCACCTTATAAAAGAGAATTTTAAAATAACCAAAATGGTGGAGTAAGCATTCAAAAATGTTATTCCATTTAGGAGATACTGCAGTTTTACAATTCTGAACTTTTTGGGTAAAAAAGAAATTGTGCTGTTTCAATACTTAGATTCCTCAGTCTTTATGTCTTATATTATATTTTTCTGGTGATGTTGTGGCTCAAAACTATTGGATATATCAGGAAAGTAGTAAAATAGAACAAAGTAGCTAGTAGTAATTATAATTTTGTACCTTAAGAAAGTTCGAGAAAAGGTAATTACAAAAGTTAAATACATTTTTATTTTTATCGAGAAAAAAATTTACAATTTACTAAGAATGTGAGAATGAGGGCACCAACCTTCCATAGTACAATATCATTCTCTTCTACATGTATGTAATATGATGTAGAAATATAAATATCTCCTCAACAGAAAAAAATATTGAAGGATCTGACCACGCAAGACCGACCGGATGTGTAAAACTTATGGCAAGACAGGGGCGGATCTAGAGGGTGGTTTATTTTTTCCTTCGATTTTCGTTAAATTTTCATCAATTTGTGGGGAATTTCCTTTAATGTTTGGGATATCTCTTTGAGTATTCGGGAAATTTGTCTGATTTTCGTGCAATTTTCTTTAATTTGAGGGAATTTTTTGGTAAATTTTTATCAATTATTGTAAAATGATGCCAAATTTTACTAAAATTCCAATGTGTTTGCCAAATTTGTCTTCAATTTTTTGTTAATGATTTCCCAATTTTCCCAATTGCAAGAAAACATGCAATTGGGAAGGTGAAATTCTTTCAGAGAGTACTTTTCTTCTGTTGCCCACTTTTAGACTGCACTCTTGTCCCATTATGTTCCATTAATTGAAACTGCTCATAAAACACTTTTTTTGCTTGGTCCCCCTGATATTTTATCCTAGCTCCGCCCTGATTCTACAAGGTTGGAACCATCCCTCCCCCAAAAAAGTTTTAACACTTTTCATTACTTCAATAATCACCAGAACTTGTGATTTTCGTAGATCCACCTCTGCAAGAAACACAGAAATGAGGGTATTCTCAAAGAAAAAATAAATACTAATGTACTGACCAGTCATTAACCTCCATTTGCAACCTATCGGGCACTCCAAATGGCTTTTTCCAAACCATCTTCAGCGCAGAGCCAGAATAAATTGCCCCGGGGGTGTGTGGGGGCACGCAAAACTATGCAAACCAGGGATGATGTGATAACGGTTTTATGAGCAGTTTTCCCATGATTAATGGAACATATTGGGACAAGGCTGCAGAGTCTTTGGAGCGGGGAACAGAGAGAATGGTACATTAGCTAGCTACTCCCTGAAAGGTTTTCTTTCAATTTGGAAATCAAATTTTATTGACACAAAATTGAAGAAATTTACCGAAAAATGAAGAAATTTGCCCCAAAATAAAGGAGATTTACCGAAGATTCCACGAGAATGAAACAAATTTCCCAAAATTGAAAAATCCCAGAGAGGCCATGGCACTCCCCCCAACCCCCTCTCCCCAGTATCCACCCCTGCCTGATCTCTTGGTACTGCTAGGTATTCGTACTGGTAAGGTTCCAACCCAATGTTTACTATATGCTATGTGTGTGCAGCGGGTCGCCAATTGATAGGGAGATTACCACAATGATGTCACAATGCTTATCACTGGAAAATGGCTTTTTGGTACATTAAGTAATTTCATTCCATGATTTATAATAAAGCTAAGGATTTGTTTTATTTATTTTTTTATTTGGAAGGGGGAAGATATTTTTGTCTAAACAATTGATCCAAATATTCATTCTCCAAGAAGCAAGATGGTCTGTGACATGACCTTTTTGGGCTTCCGTATTGAACTTATCCTTTAAAGCTGTGTGCATCAATGTAAATGATATTTGAATTGTTGCATTGAATTTAAGACACTCTCGTAGCTCCATGCTCTCCATATATGTATCTCAGAAGTGTACAGTGCTTTACAGTATAATATATGATATCCTTTCAAATGAAATTACAAGTACTATCCTGGATCCTTACAGACCTAAATCTTAAGTCTGCAAAGCAAGTAAAGCTTAAAGTCATCAGAAGATTAGTTATTCGTCAAATACCTCTTTTCCAGGCCTTTTACTGATATGGTTGTTTCTTGTTGGTTGACATTCACGAATTGCTGTTTACTTACATGTAGTTGCATCCTGTCGGAGGTTATTTAAATCCCATATGGTTTATGTGTAAATTTGCTTCGAACTTACGATGCTCCACACAGAGCTTTTTCAAATTACCTGTCTTTTGCATGTTCAAATTTGCCGTCAAACAATTCTCCTGAATTCATTGTTTTCCTTAACACCAGAATCACATGACTTTTGGAAGACTTGGCACATGTTCTCTGTCAGCTCTTCACACTCTACATCATTAAGTTTGTACTGAAGATGTCAAAGTTCATTGAAAAAATGATAGTCATGTGATTACCACCTGATAATATTGTTGTTTGCAATTTCTACTTGTGGTCCATTTTCATCTTATTTCGTCAGATCATGGAGATACATGTAGAAGAATGCTTTAAATTATGGAGAGAAACCACTTACCATCCATTTTGGTTATAATAGCTTTAAAACAGAAAAGGGTTCAATAATTTTGCTGATTTTAAAGGTGACACATATTGCACACATCCAAAACTTCCATTTTACAGTGTTTTTAAATCTCTTGCATTAATTTGCATATTTTGTGATGTAATGCAAAGCCACCCTGGTATTTTGTTTTGTTTTTTAAATGTCTTTCATAAATTCTAAGTGGTGCAGCAAATTCTGACCCAATTTAGGGTTTAATTTTAATGTTTTCAATCAAATTATAGCAGGAACAGACTTTCCCATCATTTTCAGTAACTTGGATTTAGGAAAGAAATTGTAAAGAATAAAAAATATTGAGCTGTTCGCCCAGTCATACATCATAAATTTTGCATGAATTAAAAACTGATCAGCCATTACAAAAGATATTATTTTTTAAATTCCAAAACAGTTCAGAATTTAATACTAGGCTCTTCAGGGGTCGAAATAAGAATATAAAACAAATCCATGGGACAGTACTGTGTCAAATAATGTTGTTTTGCCGATAACAGGACTAGTTCCTTTTTTTAAAACGAGCTATTACCATTAGATAGTGTGTGCATATATCTATGTCAGTTACTACTATGTACTGTACATGATATAGCATCCAGTTGCATACAGTCATACACGTGCAAGCAGCCTTGCATGTGTGTATTCATGAATACTTGTGCTGACAATTGCAGGCAAGGTGGGAAAAGCTTTTTCTTTCTAGGATAAATTCTTTTTATAATAATTTTGTTTGACATGTATACAATTTTCACAGTTATTGATCATTGATGCCAGATGCTTGTGAAAAGAACACTTTCACCGCAAACAGTGATTTTTGAAAATTCCCTGTTCCTGCCTAAAAAAGTACTGTTTTTGGAACTGGAAAGCTCTTTCAGCCAATATAGAAAGTGCTACATGTCCATATACTGTAGACCTTTAATAAACTTCAACAGCAAAAGCGGCTGCTGATCACTGGCAAATGATTTATATGTGCAAGATTGATGGAGGGTAAAACTCTCTGACAAAAAGAATGAAATTGGCTCACACCACTTGGAAATGTATTGTAGCGTATTCTTTTTGACTTTCTTAATATTTGATTAATGCAGTAGCATGCTGCCCCCATATAAAGAAAACATGGATACCACTTGTAGTCTTTTGTTGTATAGTGTAATGTTTTGTGTATTACTTTTTCTTTTTTTATTGTGGTTACAGATAAGCCATCCTGTGCCTTGAAGGATTTATCAGATGCTGATACCATACATGTTAAATGCAAATGCAGTGCAAATCCTGAAATTCTTATTCCAGGAGGGATATATAAACTTCAGATATACAAGAACAATCAAGCAGTTACAAATGGATCTGTTTCTGTTCAATTGCACGCAGCAATGTGTATGCCACCTTTTTTTGCAGAGGAAATAATGATATTGGAGAATCCACCTCACCTGAGATTACGTTTCAATCAGGTAAGTTCAAAGCACTTCAGGCATACAGTATATCAAATTGCCAAAGAGTTAATTTAGGTTTTGCATCGATCTATATTTTAAGCCTTTGTTTATGCGATCTGTTTTTCTTCAATTTTAGTTAAAGGTATATGGACAGGTAGCGATTTTGCCATAAATATGTTCTTTTTAATACTCTGAACATTTCAGTAACATACATCTATCACAAGTTTCTACTCGTTTCTAAGATATTCACAAAAAAAGTGGAAAATGAAGCCCCAAGAAATGGCTGGACTTCCAGTATTAAAAAAAGGTGTGTGAAGTAAGAATAAGGACACAATCAGGCCTACAATGCATAACTTTCACTGTGTCACATTGACCAAGGCTACTTCAAAACAGGGTTTAACCCTGGACCCCAAGCTTTACTACAAGCAACACATCACCAACCTGAAACAAAAATGCAACAGCTCCCTTAACCTTCTCCACCTCCTCTCCAACACCACTCGAGGTGCGAACCCCCACGCTCTCCTCAAAATCTTCACGCTCACCATTCTTGCCAAGCTCAAATATGGCAATATTGTCTACTGTGCCACTCATAACTCTTATCTTAACCACATCAAAACCATCCAAAATGAAGCCCCAGGCTTTGCCTGGGGCCTGCAGGACCTCCCCCATCACCAGCCTTCACATTGAAGCCAACGAACCCCCCTTTCGGCTAAGATTTGAAGGCTTAGCCTTTCCTACGCTATTAGAGCCCTCACCAACACCCAAAACCCTGTTTACAACCTCATTATAAGTACCCCAATTTCTCCACCCTCTTTGATAGGACTAAAACCCTATCCCCTCCCTTCAGCATATACATCATCGGCATCAACCCTGCTACTCTTGGGCCGGGACCTTCTTCTGGCCTACCTTTCCTCCGTGGGCCATCCTCCCTTCTATCCACCTGGGAATCTCCACTCATCACAAAACCCAAACTCACCCCAACCTCTTCATTAACCTCCACAACCAAATCAAAGACCAACTCTCAAACTACACTTCCATCTACACTGATGGCTCCAAGAAAGACATCACCCTCAGTAACAGGCTTCCCAACTACTCGGCCACAGCTAACCAAGGCCATCCGCCTTGCCTTCAACTACACTTTATTGAATACTCTTCGCTCAGTCATCTTCTTAGACTCCAAGTCTGTCCTTACTTCTTTACTCAATCTTAGGTGGGATTACCCCACAGCCCACCTCCTCATTTGTAAACTCCTTTTGCCCCCCCCCCCTTCCCTCTGCAGGAAAAGTATTTTCTTCTGGATACCCAGCTATATTGGAATCTTCGGCAATGACAGAGCTGATTCAGCCGTTAAGCTTGCCCTCAACCTCCCCCCTTTCCCAAAACCCTTTCTGACATCAAACCGCTTATCGCTTCCCTTGTTCGTGACCACTGGCAAACCTCATGGGACTCCCAAATTGACAACAAACTCCACGTCATCCAGCCCACCATTCCGACCAAACCCAAATTTCTGAATCTCTCCTGTATCAACATCCTGTACAACTTTCTCAGGGCTTTCCTCTCCCCTTACAACTCCATAACCGAGCTCTTCCAGAAAAATCCTCTGGATAAAATTATTACCTCCCTCTACAACCATATTTAGTCCTCCTCTCCCACCCCCTTCTACCTACTTTGCTTTTCTTTTCCACCTGCACTTCCTCTTTTTATCCCAGCTTTCTGGATAATAGTCCTCATACTTTTCTTAGACTCCTATTTTAACTTCTCAGGCACAATTTGACCCTTGCTGTCATGGTGCCATTAAAAAACTTCAAAACATCATTTTCATTAAATCAGACATCAGAATATCGCTTAATTAGCGATATGCTAACATTCAGCATTCAGCGATATGTGACATTTTCTTGTGGATAAAGAGGAAATATCGACCCAAGTTCAGATCCATTCTGTATGATCGGCGAACTCCACTTGTTACGTTAGGCTGTAAGTATTACTGTATGTACACCGTAACTTTCACAAAACTGTAATGTTGTACTGTCCTACCCTTACATCACAAAAATCAATACGTGTGGAGACCTAAAAGTAAGCCAGATTTTTCACATTTTGGGATCGATTTTGTAAGAAAGTGTTTGTGGTGAGTGTTTATGAGGGGCATTTGTATCAATTTATGCAAAGTGGTTGATACCTTTTAAGGCTTAAACCACAGTATATTTACTGGCTATGCGTGGACCCTGTGTTGAAATAGAAACATGTTAAAAATATTTTGACAATGCATTGCATTGACCAGTAAAAAAAGTAAGTGAACTCCATATCTAGGGTCATGTATTACTGTAGATGAATGATTTCAATATTTTACTTTAATTCAAAGCTGATTGCAAAAAATACTTTTCATGAATATGCCTTAAAACAAG